>CM053582.1:10249306-10269444 GCA_028627135.1 Pseudochirops cupreus
ATTTCTCTTCTCAATTTTTCCTCTACTTCTCTTATTTGGTTTTCAAAATCCTTCTTAAGCTCCTCTATGTCCTATAACCAGTTCATATTTTTCTTGGAAGCTTTTGGTGCAGGAGTTCTGACTGTGTTGTCTCCCTCCTGTTCCATGCTTTGATCCTTTTTGTCCCCAAAAAAGGAATCTAAAGTTGGATGGCTGTGCTTGCTTTGCTTCCTTTGCCTGCTCATGTTGCCAGTCAGTTACTTGACTTTTGAGCTCTTTGCCACAGTAGAACTCTGCTTCCAGAGGGGAGAGCTTTGTCCCAAACCGCTGGGGTTTCTGCAGCTGCTGGAGCAATTAGGAGGCTGCTGTCTCTACAGCCCCCACCATATTTGGCTCACTGGTCACACACCTCAGGACCACCACCCAAGACTGTGATCCAGATCCAGGCAGGTCAAGGCAAGAGTGCTTAGCCTCTGAATGGTCACTTGGCCCCCCTGCAAACTGCAGGCCGCGAGCTCTGAAACAGCCATGTGGAAGTGGCTGCAGGGCCGCTACTTCTGCCCCTTCTGGCTCTGGGGGCAGAGGGCCAGACCCACTCCTCCATCCCCCCAAATCCAGCCAAATTCCCCTTACCTTTTACTTTGTCTTTGGCATTTATGGGTTGATAATTCTGGAAACCACCACAGCTGGAGGTGATCTACTCTCCTGAATGCTCCAGCTGGGCTGGTAGGCCACCCTGGGACTAAAACCACTGTTCATCATAGGGCTGGGCTCGGCTCCCAGAGAGCTGTGATGAACCCTTCCTGTCCACCTGCGAGGCTGCCTTCAGCAGGAGATTTGTTTCTCTCTGTCACTTTGTAGGTTCTGGAGCTCTAAAATTTGTTTAGAGTCATATTTTATAGGTATTTGAGGTGGTTATGGGGGGAGCCATGGAGTTTTCCTACTTCTATGGTGCCATCTTGACTCTGCCCCAGAACACATAGCAATGGTGATATTTTCAAAGAGAAATCTCACACCTGGGTCACACTGCCAAAAGAGTATGGTGAAAGCGAGATCTATTTAATGGCTAGCCAGAAAATTCCAGAAAAAGAAGACCTTCACTGGAAATAAATGCATTTTCATGTAGGGCCTTTCCGGGTAAAGACTGCTATTACTATGATGAATGATCATCAGTTAATGATCAAACGTTGTGTTCCTTACAGAGTATTTCAAAGGGACACCACACATTCCCAGAAATGATTATATTGGCAAGACATTGGTGCAGTGTAATAATATACAAATAAATAAATAATTGAGAAAAAGAAAAAATCAATATAAAGCAAAACCTCTAGACCATAGCTTTGCCACCAAAAGGCCGAAAGGTCAGGGTTGGTAAGTTCCTTAGAACAATGAATGTTATTGAATACTTACAGTTACCTTCAAGGGGTAATAGGCAGGCAGATGACTGCTTGGAATGCAGAATTTCTTATCCAGGAGCTAATAACACCTTTGAACTGTGCCAATGCACAATGGAAGTGAATCCAGAAAATCAGTTTAGAGAAAGGACTTAGAATCTAGAGCAGCGGTTCTCGACCTGCGGGTTATGTTCAATTTAAATACATCCTGCACATCAGAGAGATTCATAACAGTAGCAAAATTACAGTTATGAAGTAGCAACAAAAATAATTTTATGATTGGGGGGTCACCACAACATAAGGAATTGTATTAAAGAGTTGCGGCATTAGGAAGGTTGAGAACCACTGATTTAGAGTATCTGAGCTTGAAGGAAATTTTGAATCCAGAAATTTGACCTGGATTAGAGTTAAGTAGCTGCAATGTCCAAAATGTGAGAGGCTCAAAGAGAGAGAATGGGAAATGTTCAGGAGCTGAAAAAGGATTTTGGCACATAGAATGGGAACCTTTGGAACAGCCATGGGAAAGAGAACAAGACAGGAAGGAGGAGACTTAGAAGAAGGCGTATCAGAGTAAAGACAGCCATTGGAATTCAAAAGAGCAGATCTTGGAATATTCTAAAAATTACCATGTTTGATAGTTGGGAGGACTCTGAGAACATAAGTCATAAATATTTTTTCCCACAAAAATAAGGTATTAGATACTGAGGACTCATAAAGGAGACAACTTGTATTTCAAAATCTTTATATTAGTAATTTAAAATCATTATAATAGTCATATTTGTATTAAATTCTTTAAAACTAGAAAAAAATCTTTTATAGATCACAGGAGCATGTGACTTTAGAACCAAAAATATTAGAGCTGGGAAAGTATTTAGAACACTGAATGTCTGATCTTCCAGGTACCATTCAAGGGAGAAATTTGGATGTGACCAAGGGCTCAGAATATGGAATTTCCTACCTGAGAGGTGAGTCTCACCTCTAAATATTCCATCTTAGATCAAAAAGTGAAGTCAATATATTATATTGGGGAAGACATGTAGACCTAGAACACCTGAGCAGGAAGGAAATTTCCAATCCAGAATTCAGAACTGGATAAGACTGTAGAAGCTGGAATGTCAGTGTTGGGAGGGACTGGAGCAGAGAGAGTGGGAGATATTCATGAGCTGAGAATAGCAACTGTGAAAAGCAGTAGGATTTTTAGCACATAGAATATCAGCCTTGGGAGTAGCCATTGAGAAGAGAAGGGGAGATTTAGGAGAACACCTAGAAAAAGAGATATCAAAGCAAGGAGAAATCTCAGAGCACAAAAGGTAAGAGCAGGAGTGTCCTAGGAACCTCTCCATGCCGTAGCTGAGAGGCCTCTGAGAACATAAGTCATTTTCTCTGCAAAGGGCTTTAGAGAAGAAAATATAATAACTGACGAAGATTTATTTCCAAATACATTCTTAGCTGTCAAAATGTTGACCAGTCTTAGGTAATTTAAAAAAAAAACCAAGAAGTGCATACTTTTGATAACCTATTTCAATTTCATTTACACTATAGTTGTGAAGTTTTAAAAAAAAAACACTTTCTAAACCACAAACTATTTTGACTAGTCAAAATAATCTCCCTAGAACCAAAAAACCTTTGATGTAATCAAATATAATTCGATGAAGTTCCATCGATAGTAAAGATTAGTATAGTTATCACTATTAATAATAGCCATTATAGGGGCGGCTAGGTGGCACAGTGAATAGAGCACCCGCCCTGGAGTCAGGAGTATCTGGGTTCAAATCTGGCCTCAGGCACTTAACACAAAACTAGCTGTGTGACCTTGGGCAAGTCACTTAACCCCAATTGCCTTGCATTCCCCTCTCCAAAAAGCAAAAAATAAAAAAAAAATTAAATATATAATAACCATTATATAGACGTTATAGCACAATCACGTTGTTCTGGATCAAGTATTTAAATGGGACAATACTTCAAAAGCATCATATCAATCAGCAAGACACACGTACATTGTAATGATATCTAAATGAATAAAACATTGAAAAAAAGAAAACCTTCAATATCTTAGCAGGCTGCAGAATTAGAACAAAATATCTCAAACCTGGAAAGGTCCTTAGACCATTTAATATTATGGAATGTTTCCAAGTACCTTTCAAGGGGGAATGTTAGAGGTAACCAAGTGTTTAGAATTGAAAATTTCCTAGTTGGAATGTAATTCCTATCTTTGAATGGCCCAAATTCGAATGAAAAATAAAGCTGTAGTGTTACATCAGAGAGGGCACTTAGAACTTCGAATATCTGCACTTGAAGAAAATTTAAATCTAGAATCCTGAATTAGATCAGGCTGCAGAAGCTGGAATAGTAGTGTTGGGAGGGACTAGAACAGAGGGAATGGGTGATTTTAAGAAGAATTGGGATTTTAGTACCCAGAATGTCAGGATTTGGTATAACCATGGAAAAGTGGGAGAGTTAGTAGATCATTTAGAAGTAAGGATATTAGACCGAGAAAACACAAAAGCTCCAATCTTGAAGTATCCTAAAAGCTGTTGTAGGAAATAGCTGGAAAGGTCTGATAGCATAAATCCTCAGCTCTGGCAGGGGCCTTAGAATGGAAAACATCATAAATGACAAGGATTTATTTTAATATAAATTCTGGTTATTTTTTTAAAAATGTTTTATAGGTATTTTGTATGAGATCATTTTATTTCAATAAAGCTTAGCCCACTGTTGATACCTTAAAAAAAGAAATTTCACTTCTAAAACCGTAATTATAATGATTATAATGTATTTTTGGAAAAAAGCAAGATGTCAGATATACAAGTTTTAAAGGGATTCTATATCTGTTTTAGGGGCGGCTAAGTGGCACAGGGGATAGAGTGCCAGGTCTGTACTCAAGAAAACTTGAGTTCAAATCTGGCCTCAGACACTTATTAATTATGTGACCCTGGGAAAGTCATTTAACCCTATTTGTCTCAGTTTCCTCATCTACAAAATGAGCTAGAGAAGGAAATGCAACACCACTCCAGTATCTTTGCCAAGGAAACCCCAAATGGGGTTACAGTCAGCTATGACTGAAATAACTGAACAACAGCATATCTACTTTAAAGCCTTGTATTGATTGACCATATGTGTAATGTTATAAGGTGGGGGGGAGGGAACCTATCTGATAATAGCAGGGTGAGGCCTTAGAGTCTAAGGCTTAGAACATAAAATGTCAGGATCAGAAAGTTCCTTAGAACATTGAGTATCTGGACTTTGAGGATCCCTTTAGAGGAGAAGTTTGTAGGTGGGAGGGGATTTGGAATGTAGCATCATGGAGCTTCTAGGGCAGTGTAGTTACTGAACAGCAGAACTTGGAATGCACATAGAAGTCATTATAGCAGAACCGGGAGGTCAATTAGAATAGGTTTTGTCTGAGCTGTGTGGAATTTCCAAATCAAGATGGGGCACAGCATTGGGAGGGACCTTAGAAGACAGCAAGTGAGAGATGTCCAGAGCCAAGAAAAGAAATTTCCAGAGCCAGTAGGACCCTAGGACAGAGAAAGTCAGGAGTAAGACAGAAAAAGTAAGATGGTAAGATAGAACAGAGAAAGACAGAGAGGTCCTCAAGTGGGGACTTTGAATCCAAACTTGACAGAACAAATCCTCTTATTAAAAAGATTTGTTTTGTAAAACTTGAACTCAGTCAAAAGGTTGCATTGAAGGACCTAGAAGGCCACAGGTTCCCCACCCCTGACTTACATCAAGGGACATTATAGCTATCCTAGGCTGTAGAACACATGTCAGAAGTCAGAGGGGCCTTGAAGGCAGAGAATGTCAGAACTGGGGGTGCCAGGAGATGGTAAATTGTCAGCTCCGGAAAACAAAATATTCTTGCTGAGATGGAGATTTCTTGGGTATGTGTTCAGTGGGCCAAAGTATGGGGAAGGACAAAATAATTTTAAAAAGTAATTTTGGGAAGAGTTTAATCATTCATGTCATTTATACCAGTACAGCAGTGATGTTTGAATGAAAACTGTGGTCTCCAAATGCCCAGAGAATCTTGCAAGGTGCCTGGACAGTGCCTCATTTACCTGAAAACAATAAGGAAAACGGGTAAGAAAGCCCTGAAACAGTCTGCAGTGCGTTCATCAGGTAAGACAGGTAGTATAATAATGCTAATGATTGTGGGATATTTGGGAGGGAAAAAGTAGATTTTAAATCCTTGGAATAAAAAGGAAGAGGATGTGGGCTTTGAAGTCTTTATAATGAGAAGGCAGAAGGGAAGTAAGAGTATTGAAATCAATGAACTGCAAAATTTCAAGAAATAAAAGAACCTTTGTATGTTTGAGGAAGTTGTGGCCTGAGAAACAAGACTCTAGGTCTGGAAGTGTCTTTAGAACCCAGCATATCTGGCCTTCAAGATGATTTTCAGAGAACAGTGGAGCTCAAAAGGAGCATTTCCTTGCTAGAATGGAAGTCACTATGGAAATGCCAGAACTTGAAATACTGATTTCAGAAACCTGGGCTACAGCAGGCCATAGAACCTCCAATGTCAGAGAATCCGGAGCAACGTTAAAAATTAGAAAGGGGGAGAAATTCAAAGGCTTAACATGGAAATTGTCAGAAGTAGCTGGATTTTAGCACCTAGAATGTCAGGCCTGGGAATAGCCATGGAGAAGAGAATGAGAGAGGAGCTGAACCGTTAGAGGAAGGGATCCCAGAGCAAAGAGAATCTTTGAAAACATAAAGTCAGGTTCTGAGAATGAACAATACCATAAATGATAAGGATCTATTTCATATGTGGGTGTGTATATGTGTGTATTTTGTGACAGAAAGTATTGGCCAGTTCCAGTAAAGGTAGATTTTGGCTATGATATCCATCAATTATTCCAGTTTAATTTACATTACATATAGGGGAAACTTTAAAAAAGAAATCTCACATCCTCAGCCACAAAGTCAAAAGTGTGTGGCAAAATTACTGTGTGTTTTTTGGCTATTGAAAAATCCCAGGAAAACCACAAAAAAGTATAATTTCAAACAAATCCAATACAGGTCCTTCTTTTGCAAAGCCTGAAACTGATATTACTGATAAGTGATAATGAATGCAGTGTGTTTTGGGACAAAAAACAACCAAGGTGGTACCTTTCTAGGACTTATAAGTATCATGACTTATGTGTCCAGATCAGGATATTGTTAAGACCCATGTGTCATCCCAATAATCCGATGAATAAAACCTGATAAAAATCAACTTTATAGACCATAGGATTGTGTGGCTTTAGAATTAAAAATGTAGTATCTTGGAAAGTCCTCATCACATGAGTAGTCTGGACTTCCAAAGTACTATTCATGTGGGAATGTTGGAGATGGCTGACACCTTAGGACAGGTGAGGGAAACCTACATCCTTGAGGCCACATGTGACCTTCTAGATCTTCAAGTGTAGCCCTTTAACTTAATTGAAGTTTGGATTCAGTCAAAGGGCCATACTTGAGGACCTAGAGGGCAAGGATTTGTTTTGTGAAGTTTGGATTCAGACAAAGGGCCACATTTGAGGACTTGAAGGACCGTATGTGACCTTCTGGGTCCTTGGGTGGGACCTTTTGACTGAGTCCAAGTTTTACAGAACAAATCCTTTTATTAAGGGGATTTGTTCTGTGAAGTTTGGATTCAAAGGGCCACACTTGAGGACCTAGAGGGCCACATATGGCCTCAAGGCTATAGGTTCCCCACTCCTGCCTTAGGATATATAGAACTTCCTAGCTAGGATTTAAGTCCTGCCCCTGTATATAAGAATGAGGAGTAGAAATTGAAACCAGTTATAGAAGCTGGTATATTAGTGTTGAGACAGATTACAACAGGAAAAAGCAGGATATATTCAGGGGCTGAGAAATGAAATTGTTAGAAGTAGCAAGATTTTAGCCCACCTAATGTCAGGCTTGGGATTGTTAACTGTCAGCCTTTACAGAACTCGTCCTAAAAAAGACAAACAAAATTAGGCTGCATGTGCATGTTTATTTCTCTCAAAGCTGGCAATGTGTATGCATCCATACACGGGAGTCATAAGAATGAACTCATATGAAGGCCAGTTGAAGGGGTTTTTATATCTTTAGAGCAACCCACTCACCCCTCCTCTTCCCCCAACTCAGGACACCTGTGTCCATTATTCAAAATTATAATTTCATAAAACAAACAGTGTGGCCACAGAATATCGGGTTTTCTGCCAACCTTAAACATGGGATGTTATAAAATAGGAGGCATTAAGATAGTGCCTCTAATAAGGGAGAACCATAAAAAGATAAGGAAATGTCCAGCGGGCCAGGTCCTTGACAGAAGAATGTTCCCAGTCAGCAAAATCCAGCAAGAAGGCTTGAAGTCACTCACAGAGCAAAGCAAAGCATGTCTGTTAATGCCAGAGCAAGCAAAGCATTATGGTCAGTTAAACTCAGAGTGGACCACAAAATGTCTTTCTCCTGATTGACCAATCCAGGTTTTAGGTCTTTCTCAGGTGAAGGGGCACTCAAGCTGGTTTACAGGGTTTGCCATGGAGAAGAGCATGAGAGAGGTCTGAGAGCACTTATAAGAAGGGATATCAGAGCAAATAAAACCCTCATAACACAAAAAGTCAGATATTGGAATATGCTGAAAATCACCCAATGGAATAGCTAAGAGGGCAATAAGAACTTAAATCACCTGCTCTGGAAGGAGTCTTAGAATGAAAAATCTCATAAATGGCAAGGATCTCTAAATATGTATGTATGTATTTGTTTTCCTAGTGGATCCAAGTATTGGCCAGTTCTTGGTAATTAAAAAAAATAATGTAGATTTTTCAAATGCATGAATAATTTATTCCAATTTTATTTATATCAGCCTGGTTAATGCTTTGAAAGGAAAGCTTGCCATCTTCAACTGTAAACCTGAAAAATACAGGGAAAATTCTGTCCATTTTTTGACTAGCCAAAAAACCTAAAACCTGGGCACACCCAAACAAAAGCTATTCCATGAAATTCATTCTTGGATAAAAACTGCCATTGATATCACTATCAACAATAATGGATATTAAGCATTTTGGCCCACAAAACAAGTTTTTATATGCAAAGACCTTGAAGGGTAAAGACTTATAATTTGAAATTATTATAAGAATAAGGTACATGTGCGTTTCAACAATGATCCAAATTTTGAAAAACTGAAAAAAGACCCCATATAGATCTCAGGAGCAAATGCTCTTAGCATAAAAAACGGAATATCTGTTAAGCTCCTTAGAACACTAAATGTATGGCCTTCCAGGTACCATTTAGAGTGAAAAATGGGAAATGTCCATGATCTTGGAATATAGAATGTCCTACCTGGGTGGCAAGTTCCTCCCCTAAATGTCCCAATTTGGACTTGAAATTGAAGCCAGAATTCTAGATCAGCGAGGACAGTGAGAATGTAGAATATCTGAGCCTGAAGGAAATTTTGAATCCAGAATCCTGGGCTGGATGTCAAATTTTGGAGGGAATAGAGATGTTCAGGGGATGAGAATGGAAATAGTCAGAAGCAGGAGGATTTGAGCACATGGAATGTCAGGCTTGGGTGGAGCCATGGAGAAGAGAATGCTAGAGATCAGGGAGCACTCAGAAGAAGGGATATCAGAGCAAAGAGAACCCTTAGGACACGAAGGACAGATCTCAGTGTCCCCAAAATCATCTTATGTGATAGATAGCTGAAAGAGTTCTGAGAACCTAAATCATCTGCTCTGGAAGGACCCTTAGAATGGAAAATAACACAAATGGTCAGGATTTATTTTCATTTATCTTATTAGTGGGCCTAAATATTGGCCAGTTCTAGTTAAATTAAAAAACAAGGAAAATGTACATTTTTCACATGAAATCATTTATTTATTCCAATTTATCTTATATTAAGCACTGCTTATGCTTAAGAAAATAAAAACCAAACACTCATATCTTCAAGCAGACTGCCAAAAGGGTTTGGTGAGACTACTGTCTATTTTTTGACTAGCCAAAAAAACTAACCCCCAAATCCTGAAAATCTGCAGTTCCTTGGAAGTCCTTCTTTGGTAAAGATAGCTATTGACATTACTATTAATAATAATGAATACAGGGTATTTCTGGACCAAAAAAGTCTTACATGCTGAGGACTTGTTAGAAACATGGCTTCAGTTTCTAAATCAGTATATGAATAAGTCCCATGTGCATTGTCATAATAATCCAATAGGAAAAAGGGGAAAATAAACTTTGTACATCATAGGATGGTATGACTTTAGAACAAAACAAGTCATGTCTTGGAAGGTCCTTAGCACACTGAATGCCTGGCCTTCTATGAACCACTCATTGGAGAAAGATGAGTGGCTGAGAACTTAGAATGTCCTACCTAGGAGGTAAGGTCCTTGCTCTAATTATCCCAATGTGGAGGGGAAACTGAAGCCAGAACATTTGCTCAGGGAGAGCACTTAGAACCTAGAATATCTGAGCTTGAAAGAAATTTCAAGTCCAGAATCTGGAGCTAGATGAAGCAGAAGAAGTAATATTGTCAGTGTTGGGTGTGTGTGTGTGTGTGTGTGTGTGTGTGTGTGTGTGTGTGTGAAGAACTAAATCTAAGAGAGAGCTCTTAAAATATCAAAGGTCAGACCTTGCAGGATCCTAGAAACCCCTCTATGTGACTGCTGGGAGGGCTCTGAGAACATCAGTCATCTGCTGGGGAGGGGCCCTTGGAATGGAAAATCTCAACAATGGCAAGGATTTCTTTTGATATGTATTCTTAGTGGGTCCAAATATTGGCCATTTCTAATGAATTTTAAAATAAGGTAACATATTCTAATTTGAATGCATCAGTGATGCATAAAAGAAGAGAACAAAAACCTCACGTCTTCAGTTACATTGCCAAAACTGTTTGCTGAGATTCCTTTTGATTCTTTGGAAAGCCAGAAATAACAAAAATCCACAAAACCTGCACACCAGAAGAAAAATGCAATTGCCTGAAGTTCTATCTTTGGTAAAGATTTCTATTTTTATTACTAGTAAGGATAATGAATATTGAATAATTCTGGACCAAAAAAACAAGGCATTAGGTACAAAAGACTTACAATGGTGAAGACTTATATTTCAAAATCAGTAAATTGATAAGACCCATGTGCATTGTAATAATAATTCAATTAATTAAAAAATAAACTTTATAAATCATACAGCTTTGGAACCAAAAATGTCATGTCTTGGATGGTCCCTAGAACATTGAATGTCTGGGCTTCCAGCCACCTTTCGTGTGGGAATGTTGGAAGTACATGAGAGCATAGATCCAGCATGTCTTAGCTAGGAGTTAAGTCCTTCCTTTGAATGAATCACTGTGGAGTGGATGCCAGGCAATGGGATCAGAGGTGATAGGCCATAGAATGTGTGAACTCAAAGGACATTTCAGAAATGATCCAGAATCCTGAGTTGGATGAGGCTGTAGAATCTGGAACGTCAGTGTTGGAAGGACCTAGAACACGGAGAGTAGGAATTCATACTAGGAATCATATATTGCAAATATAGTTTAACCAAAACATTAGATTATGAACCTAAACACAGGAGTTCGACCCTCCTTATATGCCGAGAAAGTTCCAAGAACTGCTAATTCTTGAAACCATATTTAACCATATGGCTTTCTTACTTTTAAAGGATAACAGTAATCCATTGGTCTTAGGAACCAAAAATTTTGGTGCAAATCCAGATAAAAATAATTAACTATTTACTTAACTCAACTATTCTTCTATCAATCACCCTCCTAACTTTCCCCCTAATATATAATCTTATTTTACCAAACAAGACTATTCACTTCCCCCATTACTATAAAAATATAGTCAAAACAGCTTTCTTCATCAGCCTTCCAGCTCTCCTTCTGTTCATTAACGCAGGTCAAGAATCATCAGTTCAGAGGCTGAAAATGGAAATTGTCAGAAGTTGTAGGATTTTAGCACACAGTCTTGGGGGTAGCCATGGAAAAGAGCTTGAGAGAGATCAGAGAGTGCTTAGAGAAAGTAATAGCAGAGGAAGGAGAGATTTGGGAACACAAAAGTCAACTCTTAGAATGCCCTCAAAACCACCAGATGTGATTTGATGGAAAGCACTGAGAGCATAAATCATCTGCTCTGGAATAGGCCTTAGAATGGAAAATACCATAAATGACAAGAAGTTATTGAAATATATACTCTTAGTGGCTAAAAATTGGCCAGTTCTAGTTAGTTTGGAAAACTAAGAAAAAAAAGACTTTTCCTCTGAGATGAAAAATGTATTGCAATGTATTATCAATTAGCCCAGGGGTGATACTTTCAAAAAAAAATCTCATATTCTCAACCACATATCCAAAAGCATGTGGTGGAAAGCCTGTTTGCTTTTTCACTACCAAAATAATCCTATCATAACTAAAAACCTTCCCATGGAATCAAATGTAATTCCAATTGCTATTGTTACTGCTGTGAATTATAATCAGGATAAAGACATTTTGACAAAAAGCAAAACAAAACACTTGTTTTGTACAGAGGATTTAAATAGACACTGCCTATAGGAGAGCTTCTAGAGCTCAAAAGGTTGGACTGTGGGTTTTCTCAAAACCACCATATGTGATAACTGAGGAAGTTCTGAGAATATAAATCATCTGTTCTGAGGAAATAATCATAAATGGCGAGAATTTATTTTCCTGTATATCTTTTTAGTGGATAAAATATATTGAGCAGTTCTACTGAATTGTAAAAATAAGAAGTAAACAGATTTTTCATATGAGATCATTCATTTCTTCCAATTTAATTTACATCGCCCATCACTGGTGCTTAAGAAAACAGAAAACACATTTCCAACCAAACTGCCAAAAGGGTTGGTGAGAGCACTGTACGCTTTTGGCTAGCCACCCTCCCCACAAAAATAATAAAACCCGCACACTGAAAATGAATGTGATTCCCTGCAAATCCTTCTTTGGTAAAGAGTCCTGTTGATATTACTATTAATGATATGAAGGTAGAGTATTTTTGGACCCAAAAAACAAGGCATTACTTACCCAGGACTTATAAGAATCATGGCTTATGTTTCAAAATCAAGATATCAACAAAAGTCATGTGTATTGTAATTATAATCCAATCAATAAAAAATTGAAAAAAAAAACTTTGTACATCAAAGCATGATATGGCTTTAGAAGAAAACATGTCATGTCTTGGAAGGTCATTAGCATACTGAATGTCTGGGTTTCCGGTCACTGTTGTAAGGGAAAAGTAGGAAATGTCTGAGAGCCCAGAACAGGGGTGGGGAAGCTGCAACCTCGAGGCCACATGGTGGGGGGGCAGCCCTTTTGACTGAGTCCAAGTTTTACAGAATAAATCCTTTTATTAAGGAGATTTGTTCTGTCAAGTTTGGATTCAGTCAAAGGGCTGCACTTGAGGACCTAGAGGCCTTGAGGCTGCAGGTTCCCCACCCCTGGCCCAGAGAAATAGAATTTCCTACCTAGGGGGCAAATCCCTCTTCTAAATGTCAGAATGTCTGGTTGGAAAGTGAAGCCAAAATTTTAGATCAGGGAGTGCTTGGAACCTAGTATGTCTGGGCTTGAAGAAAATTTCTAATCCAGAATCCATAACTGGATGAGGTTATAGAAGATGAAATGTCAGTATTGGGAGGAACTAGATTAGAGAAAATGGGAGCTGTTCAGGGGCTGAAATGGAAATTTCAGAAGCAGGAGGATTTTGGAATACAGAATGCCAGGCTTGAAAATTGCCATGGAGATGAGAATAAGAGAGTTTAAAAAAGCACTTAGCAGAAGGGATATCAGAGCAAAGAAAACCAACACAATACAGAAAGGTCTATGGAATATGCTAGAAGCCATCCTGTGGGATAGCTGAGAGGACAGTGAGAATGTAAATCATATACTTTGGAAAATCTCATAAGTAGCAAGAGTTTGTATTCTTAGGTATATTCTTACTAGGCCAAAATGTTGCTCAATTTATGTTAATGTGACAACAAAAGAAAAGTAAAATTTTCAAATGATGTTAATAGCTTCTTACAATTTAATACTACTAGCCCAGTGATGATTCTTTTAAAAGAAAAGCACCATCTTCTACCCCATAGCCAAAAAAATGGTTGAACATCCTATGAATTTTTTAGCTAGTTAAAAAACCTCCAAAAATCTAAAACACATGTGTACCAAAACATATACAATTCCATGCAGTTCCTTCTTGGTTAAAGGCTGCTTCTTACTTAATAACATTACTATTAATGATAATGTATATTGAGTGGTTATGGCACAGAAAGAAAGTATTACATAGAGAGAAACTATAAATAAGACTTATATTTTAAAATCATTATAACAATGAGATATATGTGCATTGTAATAATAATCCAATAAAACATACTGAAAAAATACTATGTTGTGCCCTCTGTACCAAAAATGTAATATCTTGGAAGGTCCTTAGAACACTGAATGTCTGGCCTTCCAAAGACCTTTTAAGAAGTAAAGTGGGAGGGGTCTGTGAGTTTTGAATACAGAATTTTCTCTAAATATATCCATTTGGAATGGAAAATGAAGCCAGAATTTTAGATCATGGAGGGCACAATAGAAGCTATAATGTCTGAGCTTGCAGGAAATTTTGAAACCAGAAACTTGAGCTGAATGAAGATAGAGAAGTTTTAATGTCAGTGTTGGGAGGGACTAGATTGTTTTTATTATTTGTCCTTCATTCTTGAAGAGGACCAATGACATCAGGAGAATGATGTGGTGACTTGCAAGTGAATTGCATTTAAGTGAGGCAAGGCTGTGCAGAGTCATCAACCTCACTCTCTTCTCCAGCGTCATCATAGTCCAGTAGCAAGACTGTGATCAGGAAGAATAGAGATGGCCCCAGATGCAGTGGGAGACCCTGGTTTTTTTTAAGGTAAGATCTTTCCCAGATCTCAGTTTGTCTGAGGCAACACCCATTCAGTGACTAAAGGCTAGCTAAGAACTGAAGCAAAGATGATCTAATTTGACTTCCCCAAAGAATCAATCTGGGTGGTACAGAAACTATTGCTATTTACACTCACCCTGAGCCTTCAAAACCCAAACAATGAACAGAGGTTTGGGCTAGGACCTATTATTGGCCAGTCAGTGAGATACAGTGTGATTTGAGTGTAAAGGCATAGTCAGGTATTCCAATGGATTTTATTAAAGCCTGGTTTACTAGAGCTATATCTCAGGAAATCATAAAGGGAAACTACATGAGACAAAAGAGTTCTGAATTGTCCCAGTTTAAAAAAACAAAAACAGAAAAACAATGATAGAATAAATAAATAGAGAAGGAAAAATAATCTAGCCCCCAAGATACCTTGTGAAGTATACAGAGTAGGAGAGGTTAAAAAGCTGAGAATGGAAATTGTAAGGACCAGGAGGATTTTATCACTCAGGATGTCAGCCTGGGAGTAAGCAGAGAGAGGACAATGAAAGAGGCTGGAGAACCTTAAAATAAAAAGGTCATGTGTTGGAGTGTCCTTCAAACCACCATATTTGATTGCCAGGAGGGGTCTAAAAACATGAATCATCTGCCCTGGAGAAGGGTCTTAGAGGTCAGAATTAGAGAAATGGTAAGGATATGTATTCATATACATACATATATACATTTATATATATATATATATATATATATATTTTTTTTTTGTGGCCCAAAATATTGGTCAAATCTAGTTAATGTGACCAAAAAGACTAAAGTAGGTTTTTCATTATATTAATAAGATTATTATTAGAATATTTCATGATCATTACAGAGCCCATGTATACACCTTCTAGTTATCTTTGAAAGAGGAGAGTTGAAGGTGGCTGTGAGCAAAGAATACTGAATTTCCCAGCTAAGATGTGAGTATGATCTCTGAACATCCCAATCTGGATTGGAAAGTGACGGTAAAATATTAGTTCAGGGAGGGCACTTAAAACCTAGACTAGCTGAGCTTGAAGGAAATTTCTAATCTAGAACACTGAGCTGGATCAGGTTGTAGAATGTAGAATGTCAGAGTTAGGAGGAAATAGAGCAGAGTGAGTGAGAGATATTCAGGGGCTTGTTAAACATATTGTCAGAAGCAGTCAGATTTTAACGCACAGAATGTTAGGCCTAAGAACAGTCATGGAAAAGGGAATGAGAGATAAGAGAGTATTTAGAATAAGGGATAGCACATCAAGGAAAACTCTCACAACAGAAAAGATCAGACCTGGATTATTCTAGAAACTTCCATTTACCATAGCTGGGACGGTTCTGAGAAAATGAATCATCTGCTCTGGAAGGGGTCTTCTAGTGGAAAATATCATAAATGTCAAGGATTTATTTTCATCCATATTCTTGATGAGCCATAATCTTGGTCAAATTTAATTATTTTTTTTAAAAAGAGGAAGGAAAAGAAAATAGATTTTTTGGTATGAGATCAATCATTTCAATTTAATTTATATCGGACAACTGTGAAGCTTTCAAAACACTATCTCATCCTCACCACACAGCCAACAAAGAATGGTACAAATATTGACTATTTTTAAAATTTATTTTTATTTTTATTAAATTCATTTTTAGTCTTCAACATTCATTTCCATAAGATTTTGAGTTACAAATTTTCTCCCCATCTTTCCTCTACCCTCCACCCCATGATAGCAAGCCTACTGAGTACCCCTTCCCCCAATCTTCTCTCTCCTATATCCTTCCCCATACCCCCTATAGGGAAAGATGGATTTCTATACCTCAGTTGCATATCTTATTTCATGCAAAAAAACAATGTTTTTTAACATTTGTTTTTGAAACTTTGATTTCCAGATTCTTTCCCTTCTTCCCTCCTTGTCTACCCCCACTGGGAAGATAAGCAATTCAATATAGGTTGGACATATGTAGTTAAGCAAAACGTATCCATAGTGGTTATATTGTGAAAGACTAACCACATTTCCCTCCGTCCTATCCCACCCCACACCTATTCCATTCTCTGCCTTGACCCTGTCACTTTTCAAACATAGGTACTTCTAACTACCCTCTCCCCCAACCTGCCCTCCCCTCCATCATCCCCCCTCTTATCCCCTTCCCTCCACACTTTCCTATAGGGCAAGATACCCAAATGAGTGTTTATGTTATTCCCTCCTTGAGCCAAATTCAGTGAGAGTAAGGTTGACTCATTCTCTTTCACCTTCCTGCTCTTCCCCTCCATTGTAACAGTTTTCTCTTTCCTGTTTTGTATGAGATAATTTACCCTATTCTATCTCTCCTTTTCTCTTTCTCTCATTATATTCTTCTCTTACCTCTTAATTTTATTTTTTAGATATCATCCCTTCCTATTCAACTGATCCTGTGCCCTCTGTCTATGTATACATGTACCCACATATACACACACTCACATATGCATCTGTACACACATACACCCTCCTATATTCCAGAGCTAGTGGCAGCCCTCCTATATATGCATATATATGTATGTGTACATAAAATATTGACTATTTTTTGCAAAGTCAAAAAACAAAAACCTATCCCCAAAAAACCAAATCCCCAAAAACCTGCATATTGAAACAAATGCAATTCCTTCTTTGATAAAGACTGTCATTGTTATTACTATTAAACATAATGAATGTACCTTATTTTAGGCCATAAAAATAAAGTGTTATATAGAGAGGACTTAAACAGGCCATAATTTATATTTGGAAATCAGTGTATCAGTTAAGCACATGTACATTGGAATAATCTCATAAATTAAAAAGGGAGAAGTTGCAAAATCTAGAAGATTGGGGTCTCAGAAACAAAAATATCTGAGGTGGGAAGTTCTTCGGTCAATGAATGTTCTGACTTCCAAGTATCTTCCAAGAGGGAAAGTTGGTACAGGGTCTGTAAGAGCTTTGAATACAGAATTTCCTACCTGAGAAGTCTCTCTTCTAAGTGCCCCACTCTGGAGTGGACCATGAAGCCAGAATAGTAAGATGGCAGACAATTAAAACCTAGAATGTCTGAACTTGAAGGAAATTTCCAATCTAGAATTCTGAGCTGGGTGATGATAGAAAACCTGGAATGTCAGTGTTGGGAGTGACTAGAACAAGAAGAGAGAGAAATGTTCAGAGGATGAGAATGGAAATTGTCAGAAGTAATTGGATTATACCACACATAATGTTAGGCTTCAAGTCTGCCATGGAGAAAAGAATGAGAAAGGTAGGCAGGCACTTTGAAGGCTATCAGAGAGAGGAGAGCCCTTAGGACACAAAAGATCAGATTGGGAATGTCCTCAAAATGACCATATGGGATAGCTGGGAGGGCTCTGAGAATATAAATCAGCTGCCCTGGAAGGGGCATAACAGGCTAAAATATCCTAAATGTCAAGGAATTAGTTTATTATACTTTATTAGTGGGCCAAAATTTTGGCCAGTTCTCTTTAATTAAAAAAAATAAGAAAGTAGATTTTTCATATGAGACTAATAATTTATTGCAATTTAATATAGACTAAGCTAGTGATGATGCTTTAGGAAAAAGAAATCTTACATCCTAACCACACAACTAAAAGAGTATGTTAAAAATACTTGTTTATTTTGTGGCTATCAAAAAAAAACCCAAACCCATCAACAATATTGTAATTAACTACCATGCAGCTTCTTACTTCATAAGGACTGCTTTTTATATTACTAATAAGGATAACGAATATTATGTATTTTTTGAACAAAATCGGTTGTAAGGAACACAGGTTTAAAAGAGACATTAATTGTGCTCTGACATCACTGTATTCATAAGATATATATGCATTATTGTAAAAAAAAAAAGGTAGGGGAGCCGTTAGTCCATAGCAGGGTGAGGCCTTAGAACATAAAGTGTCAAGACTGGGAGGTTCCTAAAACATTGCATTCAAGAGGCGGTCTAAGAGTGTGGGTTCTGAAGTCAGAACATGGATAGTACCTAGAAGTCAGAATATAAGAAATGGGAGGTCCCTTAGAACAGGAGTTGTCTGAGGTTTGGGTAATTTTGAAATCAAGAATTACATGATGTGACTGGGGTCCTAGATCCTGTGCTAATGGCTCTGGGAAGGACCTTTGACAACAGAATGTGAGAAATGTCCAGAGCCTGAGAATAGAGATTTCCGGAGCTAGTAGCAGCCCAGAAGAGAGAAGGTCAGGACTGAGAGGATCCATAGAGTAGAAATTGGCAGAGCCAGGACAGCCTAGAAAAAGGGACATTAGAGCCAGGAGAGCCCTTAGAACACAGACTATCAGAAGTCAGAAGAACCTTAAAGGCAAAGAATGTCCGAGCTGGGGTACCAGGTGATGGTAAATCATCAGCTCTGAAACACAAAATAACATCTCTGCTAAGAAATTCTCTGGGTCATGTGTTCATTGAGTTAAATTACTAGGAAGAACTAGATCATTTAAAAAACAAGATTAAAGTGTATTTTTTGAGAAGAGATGAAGCATTCATCTCCACATTATTTATACTGCACAACACTGATGCTTTAAATGCAAACCAAAGTCTTCAAAGGCCCAGACAAAGGGTCAGGGTGCAAGGACAGTGCCTGAAATCAACAAGGTGAAAAGCCAGAAAACAAGCACTTAGAACATTCTGTAATCCCTTCAACACATAAGAGAAATACGGGTACTTCTCTCTATGAAAATGACCACAGAAGAGTTCTGGACAACAATTAGGTGTTAAGTCCATGAGGTTGAAAGAAAAATGATTGTGCTTTGAAATCATGGTAATGATCAGTCACAAGTGAAATGTACTGAAATCAATAGAATTGAAAAACTGAAAAGAGTAAACAAACCTTTGTAGGCCTGAGGAGGAGGTTTGGCCTTAGTAAGGAGGCCACGTCTGGAAGTGTCCTTAGAAGCTGGCATGCTGGGGCTTCAAGATGATTTTCAGGGAAGAAAGAATATGGCAGGTGGCAAAGAACTTAGAACTCAGACTCTCCTAAGCAGGATGAAAGTAGAGGCTCTGAATGTCAGTAGGTAGATTGGACAGAGAAACCAGTAATAGTAATATAACTAGTACTATTAATAGCCACTATCAGGGGGGCGGAGCCAAGATGGCGGCATAGCAGCAGCAACACATCACAGCTCTCACATAGCTACCCCAAAATACCCATAAAATAGGACTCTAAACCAATCCTGGAACTCCAAAATGCACACAAAGATACTTCCCACTAAAGTCAGCTGGGCTAGGAGGAACCATATCAGCACTGCGGACTGAAACCAGCCTGGCCTGAAGCCGCGGTTGTGCCCTGGGGGCGGCTGGTCGGGAGGAGCTCTGGAGCTTCAGGTGAGCAGATTAGCAGCAGCTGTGAATGGGAATTGTGAAAGGGGGAGATAAGCAGTCCGGCCAGGAAGGCCTCCAGAGCTGAAAAGTGAAAGGCAGAGGTTTTGCACCCGCCTCAGCATTGCAGCTTCCTGCCCCGGCCTGCAGGCAGCAGGGGGACTGAGCAATTGTTCTCTCCAGAGCTCTCGCGTTGAGCAGCCTGGACGGATCGCCGTCTTGGGCCTCGGTCTTGGAGTCCTCATTATCCAGTCAGCCGGAAGTATATAGGAAGAGTTCCCAGCCTCTCCCTACGAGCTATGGCAGCTGGGAGGACCCCAGCGATTTGGGACAGAGCTTTCCCTTCTGGAAGCAGAGCCCCACAGAGATTTAAAAAAAAAAATCACGGTCTGAAGAACCATGAGTAAGAATAAGCATAAGAAGCAAAGTAAGAACAGCTCCCAAACCCTTGATTCCTTCGTTGGGGAAAAGAAAGATCATGGGAGAGAGAGGGAGGAGGAGAGCGCAGCCAGAGCACCCCCACCAGGGGCCTCCAATAAACATGAAGAATGCCTTAAAGCTAGAGATG
>CM053582.1:10269944-10285354 GCA_028627135.1 Pseudochirops cupreus
CTCTGAACATCTCCATCCTTTTCTCTCCCTCCCAACACTGACATTCCAGCTTTTACAGCCTCAGGATTCTGGATAGGAAATTTCCTTCAAGCCTGGACATTCTGCCTTCTAAGTGCCTTCCTGGATCTCATCTGCTGGCTTCACTTTCCTTTCTAATTTGGGACATTCAGAGGAAGGACTTACTTCCCCTAGTTAGGAAGTTTAGCATTCTAAGCTCTCAGCCCCCTCCAACATCCCCCTTGAAAGGTAACTGGGAAGACTCCATAACATTCATTGTTCTAAGGACTTTCCTAACTCTGACATGTTTTGTTTGAAAGTCACACCTGCGAGGCAGCTACTTGGTACAGTGAATAGAGCACCAGCCCTGGAGTCAGGAGGACCGGAGTTCAAATCCAGCCTCTGACACTTGACACGCTTATTAGTGGTGTGACTTTGGGCAAGGCACTTAAACCCAATTGCCCTTCAAAAAGCAAAAAAAAAAAAAAAAAAAGTCACACCTTGTTAAAGTCAAGAAGGGTTTTTCTTCCCTTAATTTTTCATTTATTTGTATATTACTACACTGAACATGTGTCTTCAAGATATAAGGATCTGAAATTTAAATTGAGTCCTTTTTCAGTCTTCTATAATATGGAACATCTGGCTTATTTGCCATTACTAGTAATCTCATTAGAGGAATTTACCAAAGAAGGAATCTCTTGGTATTAAATGTGTTGTAGTGGGAAGGTTTTTTTTGTTTGTTTGTTTTGGCTGGACAAAAAGTAGGCAGCACTTTCATCATCCCCTTTTTCGCTTTGTGACTAATGATGCGGTTATTTTTTTAAAATAGCCCCCACTAATTATAACCTAATTAGAATAAATGAGTGATTTCAGACATAAAATTTCTTTTTTAAAAATTACCTAGGTCTGGCCAAAATTGGGGCCCATTAAATATCCATATATATGCGTGTGTATGTGTGTGTATGTATGTACATATGGAAAGGAAGCCTTACCATTGATGACATTTTCCATTCTAAATCCCCCTCTGGAACAGAGGATTTATGTTCTCCTAGCCCTCCCAGGTGTGGCATATGGAAGTATTTAGGATCCTGCAGGTCTACCCTTCTGGGTTCTGAGACCTCTCCCTGCCCTGATATAACTCTCTCTCATTCTCTTTCCCAGTGGCTACTCCCAGGCTTGACATTCAGTATGCTAAAATCCTCCTGCCTCTCGCATTTTCTATTCTCATCCTCTGAACATGTTCGATTCTGTTCTAGTCCCTCAGAATTTTGATATTACAGTTTCTGAAGTATCTTCCAGGTTAGGATTCTGGTTACAAAACTTCTTTCAAGCTCAGACACTTTAGGTTCTAAGTCTCTTTCCCACTCATATTCTGGATTCACTTTCCATTCCATACTGGGACATTCAGAACTGAGACATCTGGTGTGAGGGCTTCTAAGCCCTTTTCAAGGCTGTTCATTCACCTTTGGTGGCCACCTGCCACCCAACTCTCACCTGTGGCTCCAAGAAGCTGTACCATGCTCAGCAGCCTCACCCAGATAAACCTTTTTGGTAAATGGGCTAAACCAAGTTGAGGGTAACTGAAGATCCTCAAACCCATTGGTGAATATGGAAGATGTCTACCCCAAGCATGTGAAGACTCTTCCAGCAGAATAGATGGATGTGAACAGTTAGTTCCAAGGGCCATGAAGGTGACCAGCCAGCACTGTACCATCCATATATGGAACCATAGCTTACAGCAAATGGAGAAATTCTGAATGCTGAATACCTTGGCAGTGTATTTTCCAGGGATGTGCACATAGACGATGAAATTGACTCATGAATTGCCAGTTAGTTCAGTATATGGAAAGCTCTGAAGGAAAGTGTGGGAGAGAAGAGGTATTAGGTAAACTGAAGGTCTACAGAGCTGTTGTGCTGACCTCACTGGTGTATGCCTGTGAAACCTGGATAATGTACTGGTGCCATAACAGCAAACTGAATCACTTCCATTGGAATTACTTAGTAAGATTCTGAAGATCACCCAGCAGGATAAGGTACCAGACACTGAGGTCCTTTCTCTAGCTGAACTGACAAGCAGTCAAACTCTACTGCAGAGAGCAAAACTCCAACGAGCTGGCCACGTAGTCCAAACACCAAACATATGTTTGCTTAAAATGCTATTTTAAAGAGAACTCACACAAGGTGAATGCTCACATGGAGATCAGAATTAGCAGTACAAGGACACTCTCAAGGTCTCTTTGAAGAACTTTGAAAATGACTGTGAGACACAGGACACACTGGCTGAGAGGTCCATGGTGTGACCAAGTGAAACACTGTGCTTTGGTCTATGAGCAAAGCAGAACTTTGGTAGTTCAAAGGAATCCCGAGATGTGCAAATTGAAAGACATCTCCACTCCAAACGTTCAGGTGGACTATTTGTGCCTGATCTTGGTAGAGCCTTCCGAGTCCTCATTGGTCTGATCAGCCACAACTGGACACACAATCTAATGATGTCATTTTGGTCCTCTTGGAATGTGAAGGGCAACAACCAACTGACCAGTAACACCCTGTTTTTATGTCCCCAAACACTCTACATCATTATCATTAATAGTAATATCAACAGAAGTCTTTATAAAAAACTAAACTTCATGGAATTATATTTGGTTTTGTGTGCAGGTGTTTTGTTTTTTGTTTCGTATTTTGCCAGCCAAAAATAGAGAGCAATTTTGCCCGTTTAGATGTGTAGTTAAGTATTTGAGATTTATTTTAGGCATCACCACGCTATAACATAAATTACATTGGAATAAACGACTAATCTTATATGAAAAATCGAAATCCTTATTTTTAAAAAATTACTAGAACAGGCCAGTATTTAGGCCTACTAAGAATACATATGAAAACAAATCCTTGCCATTTGTAATATTTTCCATTATAAGGTGCCTTTAACAGCAGATGATTTATGGTCTCAGAGCCCTCCAATGTGTCATTTTTTATTAATTTTAGGACACTCTAAGATCTGACTTCTCTCTGATGTACCTTCTTCTAAGTAGTCACCTACCCTACTCACTCTTCTCTCCGCTGGCTACTCCAAAGGCTCATATTCTATGTGCTAAAATTGCCCTGCTTCTGAAAATTTCCATTCTCAGCCCCTAAACATCTCTGACTCTCACCGTTCTAGTCCCTACCAACACTGACATTCCAGCTTCTCCAGCATCATCCACTTCAGGATTCTGGATTTGAAATTCCTTTCAAGTTCTGGGTTCTAAGTGCTCTCTCCAAAATAAAGTTCTGGCTTCACCTTCTACTTCAAAGTGTAACATTCAGAGGAAAGACTTCCTTTCTAGTTAGATTTTGTATTCTAAGCTTTTGACCACTTCCATCTTTTCCCCTTGAATGGTACCTGGAAGGCCACAAATTCAGTGTTCTATGAACCTTCTAAGAAAATACACTCTGGTACAAAATATAAAATTTTCTCTACCCCCAGGCCCCTTGCCTCAGCCAAGTTTTTATTTACTGGATCATTACTACAATACACAAGTCTTACTGATATAATGGTTTTTGAAAAACTAATCTTTTACTCCATAAGTCAGCTGTATGTAGTGCCTTTTTTGTGGCCCAAAATACTCTATATTCAATATGATTAATAATAATAGCAACAATAGTCTTTACAAAAAAGGAACTACATGAAGTTGGATTTGTTTTGGTGTTGTGTTTTGGGGTTTGGGGGGATTCTCTGAATATCTAAAAAATTGACAGTACTTTAGCCATACAATTTAGGCCATTTGATTCAAGATATGAGTTTTTTAAAAGCAGTACTAATGGGTCAATATACATTAAATTTTATTAAAATATTGATGTCATAAAAATCTATTTTCTTCTTGTTCCTTCAAATTAACTAGTTTTGGCCAATATTTTGCCCCACCAAGAACATATATGAAAACAAATCCTTGGTTTTTATGATGCTTTCCATTCTAAGGGCCTTTCCAGAGGAGATGATTTATATTCTCAGATCTTGCCCAGTGGAAGTTTTGTAGACATACCTAGTCAGATTTTTTGTATTCTCTCCTTGCTCTATTTTTCTGAAAGCTCTCCTAAGTTTCTCATTCTCTTCTCCATGGCTATTTCCAACCCTGACTAGAATCCCACTACTTCTAAAAATTTCCATTTTCCATTCTTTCTGTTCTGATCCCTCCCAACACTGACATTCAAGCTTCTATGAATCTTATCCAGCTCAGAATTGAAAATTTCTTTCATTATCAGACATACCAGATCCCAAGTACCCTCACTAACCTGATCTTCTTGTTCCACTTTCCATTCCAAACTGGAACAGTTGGAAGCAGGATTTCTAGCTAGGAAATTCTGTATTCTAAGCTATTAGTTACCTGCAACATTCCCCCTGGAATTGTATATGGAAAACCAGACATTTATTGTTTTCTGAACCAAGACATGATATTTTTGTATATAAAGAACAACACCCTGTTATTTTTTTTTAACTTGAAATACAACTTTATTATGATCTAAACGAAAAGGGAACGGGAATGACAGTAACAAACAAGATTCACCACTAAATATTGTGATGGGACTACAGCAGTCTTATATTTGAAACTCAAGGGGACATAATCACAGTCCAAAACAGCTAAATACACAGGTCCAAAATATGAATTATATTTTTTTAAACTGCTACATTCACTCCGAAGCCCATTCATTTCTTTAGCGTCCCAAAGATTAAGCACATGTTCTGCTCAGCTATATAATAAAGTGGCAAACACACTACACCACTGACATCACAGGACAATATAAAACTAGACCTCTGACACTAGGCTCTAGCTTCGTTCCCTTACAGGTCATCATCTTCATCAGGGAGCACAGTTGTCTGAGCAATCTGTAAGTCCTGCTCATACTGTGCCGTCAGTGCTGGGTCCATGGCAACCTCTGGAGGTGCAAGAGCAGGCATGGCAACGAACTCCAGATTAGGGTCTCCGATAAGTTTTCTAGCAAGCCAAAGGAAGGGCTTCTCAAAGTTGTAGTTACTTTTGGCTGAGATGTCATAGTACTGGAGATTCTTCTTCCGGTGGAAGACAATTGATTTTGCCTTCACTTTTCTGTCCTTAATATCCACTTTGTTGCCACACAACACTATAGGGATGTTTTCGCATACTCGTACCAGATCCCTATGCCAGTTAGGTACATTCTTGTAAGTAACTCTTGATGTTACATCAAACATTATAATGGCACACTGAGCTTGGATGTAATAGCCATCTCTCAGACCACCAAATTTCTCTTGGCCAGCTGTATCCCACACGTTGAATTTAACAGGACCTCTGTTAGTATGGAACATGAGAGGATGGACCTCAACACCCAGGGTGGCTACATACTTCTTCTCAAATTCGCCAGTCAAGTGACGTTTGACAAATGTGGTTTTTCCAGTACCTCCATCTCCAACTAATACCAGTTTGAACTGCACTTGGGGTTCTTCTTGGGTGGCCACCGCGACAGTTTTTCCAGAAGAGTCTCCATCTCCGTCTCCGCCTGACTGACCGATGGAAAGATGGCGGAAGCGTGATTCAAATCCCCGGAGACCAATATCCTGTTATTTATAAGTTTTTTAAAAGTTTATTTTAATGGATTAATGTTAATGTGGATATGTCTTACCAATATAAATATTTTGAAATATAAACCATGCAATTTACAAGTACTCTGAATATAATGCCTTGTTTTGGGGGGCCAGAAATAATTTTTATCCATTATTATTAACAGAAATATCAATGCAATACTTTACCAAAGAAAGAACTACACTGAATGGCAGCTGTTTTGGTCTGAAGGCTTTTTCTTTTTCTGGGGGTCTTGAACTGGCTAAAAAATAGTACTTTTACCTTATACTTTAGGCTTTATGGTTGAAGAAGTGAGTTTGTTTGTTTTTAGCCCAACACTGTGCAAAATATTTAAATTTTAATAAATGACTGATTTTTTTAAACCTACCTTCTTCTTGCTTTTTTAATTAACCAAAACTGGCTGGTACTTGGGCCAACTAAGAATATACATGGAAATGAATCCATGACATTGATGGTATTTTCCATTCTAAGACCCCTTCCAGAGAGAATGATTTCTGTTCTCAGAGTCCTGTCAGCTCCCACCAATGGTGGTTTTTAGGACATTCCAAGATCTGACCTTTTGTGTTATGAGACCTCTCCTCCATCTGATATCCCTCCTTTGAAGTGCTCTCTAAACTTTCTGATATGCTTTGTTTGAAGGCTGCACCCTGCTACAGTCTAGAAATTTGTTAAATTCTTCTTTATTTGGATATTTTTTCCCCTTTTGTTTTTTTTGCTTTTTGGAGGGGGGAAGGTAGGGCAGTTGGGGTTAAGTGGCTGCCCAAGGTCACATGGCTAGTTTTGTGTTAAGTGTCTGAGGCTGAATTTGAACTCAGGTCCTCCTGACTCCAGGGCCAGTGTTCTATTCACTGCGTCACCTAGCCGCCCCAGATATTTTTAGAATTGACATATGTCTTGGTGAAATAAGGATCTTAGAAATAACTTGTCTGTTGAACACTACTAAGAATACATATGAAAACAAATCCTTGCCATTTGTAATATTTTCCATTGTATGTAATCTTTTCCCTCATATGTAACACTTTATGTGCCAAAAAGACACTATACTGATTATCATTAATACTGACCTAGATTATCTAGGTAATCTACTATCAATAGCAATCTTTACCAGAGAAGGAAGTGAAGGGGAACTGCAGGTTTGTTTGGCAGTTCTTTTCAGTTTTGGAGGGTGTGGGTTTGGTTGGCCAAAAAGCAGGCAGCACTTTCCTTAGAAACTTTTAACTATGTAGTTGAGGACACGAGATTTTTTTTAAAGGTATCACCACTGTGTAATGTAAATTGTTGTTGTTGTTTAGTTGTGTCTGACTCTTCCTGGCCCCCTTTTCGAATTTTCTTGGCAAAGATCTTAGAGTGGTTTGCTCTTTCCTTATCCAGCTAATTTTACAAATGAGTAAACCGAGGCAAACAGGTTTAAGTGACTTTCCAGGGTCACACAGTAAGAGTCTGAAGCCAAATTTGAAATCAAGTCTTCCTGACTCCAAGCCCTGTGCTCTAACCACTGCACCCCTTAGCTGCCCATGTAATATAAATTAAATTGGAACAAATAATTGATCTCCTATGAAAAACCTACCATCAATACTGTTGTTACATAAGAAATGATGAGTAGATAGACTTCAGAAAAACCTGGAAAGAATTGCATGAACTGATGCTGAGTGAAGTGTGCAGAACCAGGAGTATACTGTACATAGTTACATTGTGCAATGACCAACTTTGATACACTCAGATCTTCTCAGCAATGCAAGAATCTAAGACAATTCCAAAAGACTCATGAAGGAAAATGCTATCCACATCCAGAGAAAGAACTATGGAGTCTGAATGCAGATCGAAGCAGACTATTTTCTCTCTTTGTTTGTTTCTTCTTTCTTGGGGTTTTTCCCTTTGGTTCTAATCCTTCTTTACAACATGACTAATGTAGAAATATGTTTAATATGATTGTACATGTATAGCCCATATCAGATTGCATGCTGTCTTGAGGAGGGAGAGAAAATTTAGAACTCAAAATCTTATAGAAGTGAATGTTGAAAACTAAAACTAACTAAATATATATAAAAAGAACTATACCAAAAAAAATCTACCATCTTATCTTCTTGCTTCCAAGACATGACACTTTAGGATCTAAAGCCTTTGGTAACATACAATGTTTATTTTCCTTAAGTTTTTAAAAATTGACTTATTACAATGCATAAAGGTGTTAATAATAATTTTGAAGCTTAAGTTCTATCCCCTGAGTCCTAAGAACATAACACCTTTTGGTTTTTTTTGCCAAAAATACTCTATATTATCATTAATAATAAAATCAGTAACAGTAACTACTAAAGAAGGAACTGCAGGGAATTGCATTTGTTTTGTGGTGCTGATGTTTGGTGATTTATTTTTAGCTAGCCAAAAATTGTCAGTACTTTCATCAAACCCTTATAGCTATTTGGTTGTGAGGTCAGATTTTTTAAAGCTTCACCACTGTGTAATATATGTGAACCTGGAGTACATGACTGATATTATATAAAAAAATCTAAATTCTCATCTATTAATTTACCAAGAACTGCTCACTAAGAATATATGCAAAAATAAATTCTTGCAACGGATGATCTTTTCCATTCTAAGAGTCCTCCCATCTATGGCACATGGAAGTCTTCAGGACACTCCAGGCCTCCCCTTTGGTGTTCTCTCTTTCAGCTGATAGCTCTTTTTCTAAAGGCTCTCCAAAATCTCTCTCTTCTCCATGGCTACTCCCAGGCCTCACATCCTTGGTGCTAAAATCCCATAGCTTCTGACAGTTTCCTGTATCAGCCTGCAACCATCTCCCATTCTCTCTCTTCTGGTCTCTCTCAACACTGACATTCCTCTTTCTTCAGCCTCATCTAGCTCAGGTTCTAGATGAGAAATTTCCATCAAGCTCAGATATTCTAGGTTCTGAGTCATCTACCTGCTCAAGAATTCTGGCTTCACATTCTTACCCAAATTATTTCACTCACAGGTGGGATTTACTGCCAAGCTGGGAAACTCTATATTCTAAGCTCTCATCCACCTCCATCTTGTCTC
Source organism: Pseudochirops cupreus (assembly GCA_028627135.1). NCBI lineage: Eukaryota > Metazoa > Chordata > Mammalia > Diprotodontia > Pseudocheiridae > Pseudochirops > Pseudochirops cupreus. The sequence goes on from CM053582.1 coordinate 10,278,569, forward strand.
TGTCAATGGGAGCTGGAAGCCCAGATGTTTGAAGGACCTTCAGAGAGAGGACATTGAACATCCTTCTAAAGGAACATCCTTTTAAGATCTCTAACATGGTTTGGGATTGGGGTTTTTTTGTGCTTAATTTTTAATTGGTTCATTTTAACAGTCCTCTTGACCCTTCTTGATATACTGACTTCCAAACATAAGTCTTCTACTTTTATAAATCCTAAGTAGGTAAAACCATTTTTAGTGGCCAAAACCACTCATTATTCATTATGATTAATAATAGTAACAATAGAAGTTTTTACCAAAGAAGAACTTCATATGGAATTGTAGTTTTTTGCATTGTACAGGTTTTTTGGGGTTTGGTGAGGTTTTAATAGCTGGCCAAAAGAGCCCCCAGTATTTACCCCATACATTTTTGTCTGTCTGATTTTGGATGTGAGATATTTTTTAAGCATCACCAATATGTAATATGAATTAAATAGGAATAAATGATTGATCTCATGGGGGAAAATCCACCTTCTAATTTTTTAAATTACCTAGAAATGATGACTATAAGGGCCCACTAGGAATAGAAATGAAAATAAATCTTTGACGTTAGTGATATTTTTCATTTTAAGGTCCCTTCCAGCAGAGATGATTTCTGTTCTCAGAACTCTACCAGGTATCACCTAGGGTGACCTTTTCTGTTATAAAACCTCTCCTGACAGCCCTTCTGCTAAGTGCTCTCCTACCTCTCTCATTCTCTTCTCCATGGCTATTTGCAAGGCTCAGATTCTGTGGACTAAGATCCTCCTGCTTCTGACAATGTCCATTCTCAGCCTCTGAAACCTCTCTCACTTTCTCTGTTCTTATCTCTCCCAATACTGACATTCTAGCTCCTATAACCCCTTCTATTCAGGATTCTGGATTCCAAGCTTCCTTCAAGCTCAGACAGTCTAGGTTCTAAGTGCCCTCCCTGATCTAATGTTCCAGCAGCACTTTCCACTTCAAATTTTGATATTCAATAGCAGGAATTACCCCCAGCTAGAAATTCTGAATGTTAAGCTCTTGGCCACTTCCAATGTTCCCCTTGAAAGGTGCCTGGAAGAATTATAGAATTTTCATTAGTGTAAAGCTTCCCAGTCAGGAGACATTTTCTTCTAAGGCTGGACCCTATTCCGATTGTGAAGATTCCCCTTTTCAATGATTTATTTATTTGGATATTATTACAATGAACGTATACCCTGAAGCCCTGATGCTTTATCAGGGATGTCTCATTTAAATACTCTATATGAAAAAAACCTAATTTTGCTAAAAAGTCTTTATATTGATTTTAATGAATAGTAATAACAATTGCATTTTATGGTTTGTTTGTTTTTTTTTTAGCAATGGGGGATTATTTTGGTACCAAGAAATAAGTAATAATTTCACCATGCTTTTGACTGAGTGGTTGAGGACGTCAGCTTTTTAAAGTTTCACCATGGGCTAATATATAATAATTTGGACAAATTATTCATCTGAGACTAAAAATCTCCTTTCCTTTCTTATTTTTAAAAATTCTCTTGATCTGGACAATATTTTAGCCCAATAAGAAGATGGATGAAAATAAACCCTTACTTTTCACAATATTTTTTCATTCTAAAACCCCTTCGAGAGTAGATGATCTATGTTCTCTAAGCCCTCCTAGCAATGGCCTAAAAGCAGTTTTTAGGACACACCAAATCTGATATTTTCTCTTCTAACTGCTCTGTCTGCTTTGATACCCCTTCTAAGTGCTCTCCTAACACACTCTCTCTCTGTTCTCTAGGGCTACTCTCAGGCCTGGCATTCTGTGGGTTAAAATCCTCTGGGTCTGTAAATTTCCATTCTAAGCCTCTGAATATCTGCCCTCTCTCTGTTCTGGACCCTCTTCACACTGACATTCCAGCTTCTGCAGTCACTTCCAGCTCAGGATTCTGGGTCCTTCAAGCCCAGACATTCTCAGTTCTAGGAGCCATCCCTGATCTAAAATTCTAGTTTCATTTTCCATTCTAAATTGGGACATTTAGAAGTGAATCTTGCTCTTGGTCACCTCCCATGTAAGTCCTCAAAAGGTACCTGGCAGTCCACATAGTCAGTGTTCTAAGGACTTTCTGAGATCTGAAATTTGTAATTCAGGCCATTCCCCCCTATGATTTATAAGACTGGTTTTGTTTTTTTCTGGGTTATAAGATACATGGGTTTTACGGATATGCTAAAATCAAAATGATAAGCAATATCCCTTCAAATTCTTCAAAACAACTTTTTAAAAAAATTTGGTGAAAAATTCTCTATATTCCTTATCATTAATAGTAACACGTATTTCAGCTTTCATTAAAGAACCTTTATGGAATCGTATTTGTTTAGGGTTGCAGGTTTATTATTATTATTGTTGTTGTTGTTTTGAGAAGCTAGCTAAAAATAGACAATATTCTTTTGGGGCTGTGGTTGAAGATGTGAAAAAAATAAGCATCACTACTGCATATTATAAATTAGTTTGGAATAAATGATCTTACAGGAAAAATCAACGTATTTTTAAAAATTAGTTCTAAAAGGGCAATATTTGGGCCTAATCAATGTGTGCATATAAATAAGTAAATAATTTCCATTTCTGAGATTTTCCACTCTAAGGCCCCTTCCCCCAGGAGATCATCCCTTTTCTCTGAATCTTCCCACTTATAGCATATAGTGGTTTGGAGGACATTGCAAGATCTGGTCTCTTCTGTACTCTTTGTTCTCAGATCCCTTCTTCTACGGGCACTGCTAGCTCTCTCATTTTCGTTTCCATGGCAACTCCCAGGCCTGACACTCTGTGTACTCAAATCCTCCTGTTTCTGAAAATGTCCATTGCCAGACTCCGTACACCTCCTCCTCTTTCTTCTCTAGGCCTCACATTTCTGGCCTTGCAGATTCGACAATCTCATTCAGCTGATGATCCTAATTTTTTCAAGTTCATATTTCCTATGTGCCATGAGCCATCCCACATCTCATAGCCTCAATAAGCTTTTCATTCAATTTCTGGACATTTAGAGGCAGGACTTACCCCCTAAGCTGGAAACTCTGTAACCTCATCTTGAGGACCCCAGCAATACAGATCCTTTAAAAACTCCTGGGAGCAGCCCTAATATTCAGTGTTCTAAGGTGCTACCAAGAACTAAAACTTTTGGTTCTAAAGCCTCACCCTCCAATGGCTGACAAAGTTATTTTTGAATTATTTTTTATTAATTGGATTATCATTACTATGTACAGGAGTCCGATATCCTGATTTTGAAACATAAGTCTTGTCCCTTCTATGTCTTAGCTTTGTAAAATCTTGTCTTATTGTCCAAAAATATCCTACATTCAATATCATGAGTAATCATCTTAGTAGCAGTCTTTACCAAAGAAGGAACTAAAGGGAAGTGCATTTGTTTCATTGTGCAGGTTTTTGAGGTTGTTGGGGGGCTCTTTCAGGTAGCTAAATATATATATTATATACACACATATATAATATGTATTTAACATATATAAATGTATATATATCACTACACCCTTTTCACAGTGTTTATAGATATAAGTGTAATATAAATTAAACTGGACTAAACTATTGATCTCGTATGAAAAATCTTGTTTGAATTACCTAGAAATGGCCCAATATTCAGTTCCATTAGGAATACAGATGAAAATAAACCCTTGTCATTTAGAAGATTTTCCACTGTAAGACCCCTTCAGAGCTGGTGATTTATGTTCTCAGAGACCTCCAAGCCATCCACTATCTTGGGTTTTCTGGGACCTCTGAAATATGACCCTGGTGCTGTAATGGATTTCTTTGCTCCGTTATCCCTTCTTCTAAGGGCTCTCCTACCTCTCTCATGCCTTTTCCACGGCTTCTACAATTTCTGTCATCCTTCATCCTAAACTCCCTCTGCTTCTGATTCCATTCTCAGCCCCTGATGTCTGCTCTAGTCTCTCTCAGCACTGACATTCCAACTTCTCCAGCCTCTTCCAGCTCAGGATTCTGGATTTGAAATTTACTTCAAGCTCAGACATTCTAGGGTCTAAGTGCCCTCCCTGATCACATATTCTGTCTTCATACTGCCTTCCACACTGGGATGTGGAATATAATGATTTTGAAATAAAAGTTGTCTCATTTCTGACTCCTTAGCATCTAATACTTTTTTTTACAGAAAAAATACTTTATATTCATTATCATTAATAAGAATATCGATAGTAATCTTCACCAAAGAAGAGAATCGTATCTCTTAGCCAGGAAGTTCTGTGTTTTAATTTCTTGGCCACCTCCAATGTAAGTCCTCAGAAGGTACCTGGAAGCCCACATAGTCAACATTCCATGGATTTTCTGAGACCTGAAATTTTTGGCCATCTCCTCCCATATAAGGTTGGTTTTTTTTTAAAGAAAAATTTATGTTAGTAAGGCAAACACCTTATTTGACAAGTTATTGCTTTAGATTAAGTCTGTCTCATAGTTTTATCTCCACAGATCTAGTAAGTAGATTAGTGGTAAAGCGAAACTATGCATTTGCTGTCTGAGGTATCTCCAACGATAGGGACCTATGGAAAAGGACCCACTGGGATAGACCTCAAAGTTGGTTTTGGTTTTGTTTTCTTTTTTGGATAGTTATTACAAGGCAATGTGTTTTTTACAGATACGGTAAAATCAAAAAAAATAAGCAATGTCCCTTCAAATTCTTCAAAACCTAACACCTTTTTTTTCATTTAGTGAAAAATTCCCTTTATTTATGATCATAAATTGTAACATGTATTTCAGTTTTCACTAAAGAAGAACTTGTATGGAATTGCATTTGTTTAGGAGTACAAATTTTGGAATTTTTTATTTTTTTGAGAAGCTAGTCAAAAATAAATGGTACTTTCACCTTATTCTTTTGGAGCTGTGGTTGAGGATGCAGAAAAAATTAAGCATCACTATTGTATATTATAACTTAAATCAGAATAAATAATGCATCTTATGTGAAAAATTTACTTATTTTTAAAATTAGTTCTAAATGGGTAATTTCTAGGCCCACTCAATATATGTATGTATCTCTATCTATCTGAAAAGAAATCCTTGCAATTTCTGAGGTTTCCCACTCTAAAGCTCCTTCCCCAGTAGATGATTTCTGTTATCTGAACCCTCCCACCTATAGCATACCATAGTTGGGAACCCTCCCACCTACAGCATACCATAGTTGGGAACCCTCCTACCTATAGCACACCATAGTTGGGAATGTATGGTAAGATCTGACCTTTTCTGCACTGAGGCCTCTTTTTCTCAAATCCCTCTTTCTCTGGGCACTGTTAGCTCTTACATTTTCATCTCTATGGTAACTCCCAGGCTTGACACTGTGAGCTCAAATCTTCCTTTTGCTGAAAATGTCCATTCCCAGCCCCTGTACACGTTCCCCTTTCTCGTCTCTTGGCTTCACAATTCTGGCCTTGCAGATTCTACAGCCTCATCCAGCTCATGCTCCTGAATTCCAAATTTCCTTCAAGTTTATACTTTTTATGTGCTATGAGCCATCCCATATCTCATAGACTCTCTAAGCTCTTCACTCAAAATCTGGACATTCAGGGGCAGGGCTTATCCCCTAGCTTGGAAATTCTGTATTCTCAGCCCCAGGCCTCCTCCAACATAGATCTTGGAAAGATCCTTGGGGCATCCCAGATATTTAGTGTTCCAAGGGGCTACCAAGAACTAAAACTTTTGGTTCTAAGGTCTCACCCTCCAATGGTTGGCAAAGTTGGGTTCTTTTATTTTTTATTAATTGAATTATCAATAGAATGTACATGAGTCTAAATGATGTCCTGAATTTGAAACATGTCTGGTCCTTTTATGTTTTAGATTTGTAAAATCTTGTTTTATTGTCCAAAAATATTCTATATTCAATGTAATTAATAACCATATCAATAACAGTCTTTACCAAAGAAGTAACTGCAGGGAATTGCATTTGTTTCAGTGTATAGGTTTGGGGGGGTTATTGGGGACTCTTTTGGTTAGGCAAACAATAGAGAGTACTCTCACTATGCCCCTCCTGCAGAGTGTTTATAGATAAGGGATTTTAAAAAAAAGCATCGCCAAAACATAATATAAATGAACTGGACGAACCCACTGATCTCATATGAAAAATCTTGTTTAAATGACCTAGAAATGGCCAATATCCAGGCCCTATATTCAGTATACAGATAAGAACAAATCCCTGCCATTTATGAGATTTTCTATTCTATGCCACCTTCAGAGCAGACAATTTGTGATCTCAGACACTTCCAAGCTATCCAATATCTTGGTTTTTCAGACCCTCTCAAATCTGACCTTTGTGCGTTGTGATGGATTTCTTAAATCTATTATGACTTCACTTTGGTGCTTTCTTACCTCTCTCATTCTCTTCTCCAAACCCGCCATTTTGTGTGCTAAAATCCCACTGCTTCTGACAATTTCCATTCTCAACCCCTGAACTTACTTCACTCTGTCTGTTCTAGGCCCTGCCATCACTGACATTCCAGCATCTCCAGCCTCCTACAGCTCAGGATTCTGGATTGGAAATGTCCTTCCAGCTCAGATCTTCTCAGTTCTATGTGTTCTCCCTGAGCTAGCCTTCCGGCTCTTCTTGACCAAAGAAGGAACTTCTTGGAATTTTCTTTGTTCTAATACGCTGGGATTTTTTTCCATTTTGGGGTGGTTTTTAGTAGGCCAAAACATAATCAGTACTGTCACCATATCCTTTGGGATGTATGCTTGAGACCGTGAGGTTTTGTTTTTAAAGAATTACCACTGTGTTACTATATATTAAATTGGAAATCTCA
>CM053582.1:10285854-10302631 GCA_028627135.1 Pseudochirops cupreus
CAACCCAGTAGTGATGAAGTTGGCACATGTGGTCAAAGTAGTAAACACCCACATCCTCAAGCCTTCAAACAGGACAGGCTACCTCAGGCAAAGATCCTCCTCTCCTCACGCACGCAACTGCTCAGCGTCCAGGCAGCTTGGTCCCAGCAGCTCCGGCCCCTGGCAGTTTCTGCCCCAGGCAGTCCTCAGCAGGAGTCCTTAGCAGAGATTCTGCCCTGCTCAAAGCAAAAGGAGTTCGCAACCGCAGCTACTGCCTCTGACGCCGCTTCCAGTCAGCACCGCACGGAGACTAGCTTGGTTCTGGCGTTCTCTTGCTCCACCCCTTCCTGCTAAGTCAGCAAGCTCAAGGGGCGTGGAAGATCTTCAAATCCCAGTATCGTTACAGACAAAAACACTGGCCAGCTTGAAGGAAATTAAGAAACCTGACAATTTTAGATTTTTTCATCGCAGATGAGTCTTTTATTTGGACTAAATTTATATTGTGATTAAAAGTAAATTTCACATCTTCGAACACAGTGTGAAAGGATATAATGAAAGTATTGTCTAGCATGGAAATATGTCCCACCTTTGAATAAAACAATTAGGAATGGATTGCAGAGCTAGAATTCTTGAACAGGTTTTTGACTTGGAACCTAGAATATTTGAATTTGATATGGAAATATACAATTCTGAAAGGACTGTGACTATAATCCTGAGCTAAGCAATCCTGGAATCCTGAGCTGAATGAGGCAGAGGAGCAAATATTTTGTACATCATTGCTTGACTCCAGTAGAATACTATTGGGCATCAGTGGTATCTAAGAAAAATAAACAAAGAAACTCAACACTAAACCAGGACTAGTCCAGAAAGAATAAGAGATATTCAGAGACTAAAGAGGAAAATTTCATGAAGAAATGGGATTTGACATCAGATACTTTCAGGTCTGGGAGAAGCCATGGATGAGAGAGGAGAGATTGAGGAGAGCCTCACAGTGGTTCTCAACCTTCCTAATGCCATGACCCTTTAATACAGCTCCTCATGTTGCGGTGACCCCCAACCATAAAATTATTTTTGTTGCTACTTCATAACTGTAATTTTGCTACTGTTATGAATTGTAATGTAAATTCTCTTGTTCAGGGTCAATTCCTCCTACCCAAGGTCCCAATTTTGAATGGAAAGTGAAGCCAAAGTCTTAGATCAGGGAAGACACATAGAACTTAAACTATCTGAGCTAGAATAAAATATATATCCCAGATTCCTGAAGCAGATAAGGTACATAAGCTGGAAAGTCAATGTTGGGACTTACTAGAACAGAGAGAGGAGTTATTCCAGGGTTGATAAAGGAAATGGTTAGAAACAGTGGGATTTGACCACACAGAATGACAGGACTTGGAGGAGTCATGGAGAAGAGGAGAGAGGTAAGAAAACTCTGAGAAGGAGGGATATTAGTGAGAGGGGAGATATCTCAGAAAACCAAAGGTCAGAGCTTGGAGTGTCCTAGAAACCACTATATGTGAAAGCTGGTAGGGCTCTAAGAAAACCAATCATCTCCTCTGGAATGAGCCTTAACTGTGGTCAAGAAAATGAAGGAAGTAGGAGAGCACTTTGAAGAAAGGACAACAGAGGACAAAGTAATCTGAGACTTCAAAAAGCAGATCTTGGAATCTCTCGAAAATCACCATGTTTGATTGCTAGGTGTTCTCAGAGAACAGAAATGATGAGCCTTAGAATGAATGGGCCTTAGAATGGAAAATGTCATCAATGGTAATGATTTATTTTCATATATATTCTTAGTTGGCTCAAATATCCACCTGCTATAAGTCATTTATTAAACCAAAAGATGTTAGATTGTTCTTATGAGAAAGACCTAAATTTGAATTTAATTTTTAGGATGGATTTAGCACACAGACTATCAGGCCTGAAGGTAGCCAGGGAGAAGAGAATGATGGAAAAAGGAGAGCATTTTGAAGGAGGTATATCAGAGCAAGAAGAGCTCTTAGAACACAAAATATCAGACCTAGACTGTCCTAAAAATTTCCACATTCTATACATGGGAGGGTCCTGAGAACATAAATCATGTGGTCTGGAAGAGTCTTTGGAATGTAAAATACCATTAATGTAAGAGTTTATGTTCATATGTACTTTTAGGTAAAATATTGGCCAGTTTGAAGAAAATTAACAAACAAGACAATTTTAGTGGGGAGAGAGAAAGGGAGAGAATGTGGAACTCAAAGCTTTAAAAATGAATGTTGAAAAATGTTTTTACATGCAACTGGGAAATAAGCTATACAGGCAAAGGGGTCTTGCCCTACAGGAAAATAGAAGGGAAGTGGATAAGATGAAGGGACAGGGTGATAGAAGGGAGGGCAGACTGGAGAAAGGGGTAATCAGAATGCACACTGTTTTGGAATGGGGAGAGGGAAGAGATGGGGAGGAAATCTGGAATTCAAAATCTTGTGGGAGTCAATGTTGGAAAATGAAAATGAATTTTTAAAACAAGGTGATTTTAGATTTTGTATAGATCAGCCTTTTTTTCTGACTGAATTTATATTATGATTTTTTTTAAAAAAACTCACATCTTTAAACACAATGCAAAAGCACCATCTATTGTGTGACTACCCCCAAGAACCCTCAACTACCCTAAATACTTGAACACCAAAACAAACGTAATGCCAGGCCCTTACTTTTTGATATTCCCAGTGATATTACCACTCATTCTAATGAATGGAGGGTCTTTTCCCACAAAAACATGAGGTACAGTCCAATTAGGACTGAGAAGGGTGTCTGATTAAGGAGGTTCAGAATCCACGTGAACAGAACACGGCTCTTCACAAGATCCAATATAGATTATTTAGCATATAGGCTAATGGGAAGGAAACCAGAGATAACAGAGTAAAGGCTTAGGAATAGTAAAATAAGATCAACTATGATTTATGTGTGTGTGTGTGTGTGTGTGTGTGTATACACACACATATTTACAATCATCACCGAGAGAGAGAAAGAGAGAGAGAAATTGAAATAAATGATTGATATCCAGAAATTCCAAACTTTCCTCCTTTCCTTCTTTACCTAGAACCGGAAAATATTTTTCCTACAATATATTTAGGGGTGGCTAGGTGGCACAATGAATAGAGCACAGGCCCTGGAGTCAGGAGTACCTGAATTCAAATCTGGCCTGAGACACTTACCACTTAGCAGCCATTTGACCTTGGGCAAGTCACTTAACTGTAATTGCCCTGCCTTCCCCTCTGCAAAACCTGACCACAAAAGCTGGGGAATCCTGGGTACAGCCATCAGGGTTCTGCTCAGGAGGGTTCCAGGCAGGATTTCTCCTCCATGGGTGAGATTCCAATTTGGGGTCTGAATCTTACAGTTTAAGTAGCGCTGAGAACAAAGAAGGCATACTGCCAGGTGTTTTTTAGCAAGCATCGTATCTTGTGTGAGGCCAGGGAGGGAGGCCAATCCCTCCAAGGCCCCCCCAAGAGCCATGTTTCCTTGGAACGGCTAGTTCCAGGAGTTTGGCAGTTAACCATATCTCTATTCAAGGTCCTGGCCAGGGTCCCAGGAGAAGAGCAGCCCTCACATTATCAGGATTCTCTGTTCCAAAACAACTGAAGGTAACAGAAAGGTCATACTGAATTGGGACCTTGGTTTGTATAATCTTATTCCTTACAGAGGGGCTTACCTTACCCCTTCAAAGGGACAAGACTTATGTTTCAAAATCAGGATATGTTCCAGTACACTGTAATAATAATGACATCAATTTTAAAAACTTAAAAATACTTATAGATCGTTCAATGTCAGCAGCCTTAGAATCCAAAATGTCAAGATTTGGAAAGTCCTTAGAACACTGAATGTTTGGGCTTCCAATTATTTTTCAAGGAGGTATACTGGAGGTGGCTGAGGGCTTAGAGTGTAGAATTTTCTTGCTCAAGGTCAATTCCTCATTCTCAATTCCCTGATTTTTAATGGAAAGTGAAGCCCAATTATTAGATTGGGAAAAACACACAGAACTAAGAAAGTCAATGTTAGGACTTTTTAGAACAATGAGAGGAGTTCTTCCAGGGCTGATAAATCACCAGAAATGGGATTGACCAGACAAAATGACAGGACTTGGGGTGGCCATGGAGAAGAAAATGAAAGAGGTGAGAGAATATTTAGAAAGAGGGATGTTAGAGAGAAGATCTCTTAGAATACCAAAGGATGGAAAATCTCAACCATGTCAAAGATTGATACCCCTGACATTTAGGCACCATTCAAGGGGAAAAGTTGGAAGTGGCTGAGAACTTGGAATGCAGAATTTCCTTATTAGGCTGTAAATCCTGCATTTCAATGCGTCATTTTGGAGGGTTGTGTGAAGCTAGAATTTCAGATGAGAGAGGGCACTTAGAAGCTAGAATGTCTGACCTCGAGGAGAATTCTAACCCAAAATCCAGACCTGGATGATGTTGACCAGCCTGGCAAAGGCTCAGAATGCTGGTCAGAGTGGGACAAGGGAGCAGAGGCCTCTGGGAGTTCCCCATCTGCAGTCTTCTCCTCAGCTGTGAGCATGCTGCTTTCAAACCCAGGCCAGTGGTTTGCACAGACTTGGCAGGGAAGCGGGGCTGAAGGGATTCCTCTTGTGGGGATGGGGCTAGAATGAAATGGCTCTGTTTCAGAGGGTCTAGGGCAAAACAAAACAGTTAATCGGGATGGGCCAAGGGAGCCAAGCTCTGAGCAGCATCCTCATGGCCAAATTTGAGGTTAGGCAGAGGCTGGGAATACAACCACAGAGAGAGAAATGGTGGCCAGAGGCCCTGGGAGTCACCAGCTTGCAAAAATGTGTGCCTTTGTCCTGCCCCTGGGAGCTGGGTGGGGTCACCTGTGCCAACGAGATGAATCCAAGCTGAGAAGCTTATTTCATATCCAGAGAGCTTTCTGACAGCCAGCTAGGGCCATGGTGAATGACCCTGGAGAGCTTGGGGCCACATTGAAAACCTGCACTGCCCCATCTGATGCAGGGTAGGCTTTATTTTCTCTGACTACAGGACAGGGATAGTTTACATGCAGAGAAATTTTATACATAAATATATTTTGTTTGTAATGAGCCACTCAGTAAACACCACTGATCTCTATATTAAAAAAAGAAAACATAGCAACTAGCATCTTTTTAAACATGTTCTTTATACTCACATTAATGACTGTTGGATTTGAGTGTGTGAAACTGTCAAGGTTTGCAGAAAGGAAACTTTTTCACCATTGATATACAAATGATTCCATCAATTATGTGTGCATCGTTTATATCTGGTTCTATGGAAATGGGCATCTGGACCATGATTCTCACTGTAAATGCTGAGATCACCTTCACCCGCCCCCTAAAGAGCCCCAGGAAAATGGCAATGGGAGCTGGAGCCCTTAATTTCTTCCTGCCACTAATAATGGAAGAACGTCTACACAGACAATATAATTCACCAGTTGGCAAAGGACATGCTTTCCTGGATTATCAGTTTAAAAAAATAAAGAAAAATAAACATATTTTTCAGAATTTCTAAATTAGAGATGACTGTGGCCCAGGTGGGGGAAGGGTTTCAAAATGGTGCCCTATATGATGAAAACCTTCCGCCATCTACTGGACCAGAAGGGCAATGTAAAAAGATTCTGGAAACTTGGGCCCACCAGAACTTTCCTTCACTTGGGTATCTCTCTCTGTTTAGCAACTCAATTTGGAAAACCAAGTTTGCCTTGGCTTTTGTCATGGGAAGTTTCTCTTCAGGGCAAACTTACCACTTTTTGTTTACTCGACTTAGATGCACAAATGTCTGGGTTTTTTTTTTTAACCTAATTTGGGACTAAGATGTCTATTTTTTTCTAAATTAGAGCAGAAGGGCAATTTACTCATTATTTTATTATTTTTATAGGCCAAATTAATGCAATGGCTGATCACAACATTAGTTTGCTAATTTCCCAGTGATGACAGGATGAAGATGAAATACTCCCAGCAGCTTCTATATTGCTAAGTCCTGTCATTTTTTGTAAGAGTCTTTTTATTGGTAAGGGAAAAAAGCAGAAGGGGACTACTTTATGCACCCAGCTCCCTGGGAGCACAATATATATGGATAAAGCAAAGAAATGAAATGCCCAGGGAGGTACTGTCTATTAATTTAATGACTCATTGATGAGAGGCTGTAAAGAATGTAAAGAGCCAAAGAAATGAGTCCATTATTGTATGAGATTAGTCATTTTTTCCATTATGATTTATAGAAACTTTGCAGTAATATTTTCTAAAAAAGTATATATAAATATATACATATGTGTTTGTGTGTATATGTATAAACATGTGTGTTACATATATACCCATATATACATACATGTATGAGTATATATGTATGCATAGAAATATCCTGAACCACACCTCAAAAGAAGGTATAATGAAAATACTATCTATTTAGTGGCTAGACCAAAAAACTACAAACCAAAAACCTACACCCTAAACAAATGGAATTCCATACAATTTTTTCTTTAGTCATGATTATAATTTTTTTTGCATTTCAGATAAACAATATAGATTCTTCTGGGGGTATAGAATGTTTTCAGTATCGAGGATTTCAAAGGGATACCACATTTAGTTCAAAATAACTGTAGCAGCAAGATATTCACTTTTATAATATAAAAATCAATTTTTAAAACTTTTTGTAAAAAAAAAAAACTTTTTAGACCACAAGAGGGTGAAGCCTATGAACACAGTATGTCAGGGAGGAGAAGGTCTCTAAAACCAGGAATATTATAGAGTACCTCCAGGCACCTTTCAAAGACGTCTGAGATCTTGGAATACAGAATTTCCTAGCTAGGATATAGGTCCCACCTCTTCAGTGTGCCAATTGGGAATGGAAAGTGAAAAAATAATATTAGTTCAAGGAAGGGATCTTGAACCTAGGATGTCTGAGCTTATAGGAAATTTTGCATCCTGAATCGAAAACTGGATTAGGCTATAGAATTTGGGATGTCAGCATTGGGAAGGGCCAAAACATAGAGTGGGAGACATCCAAATGCTGAGAATGGAAATTGTTAGAAGCAGTGGGATTTTGTCACACAGAGTGTCAGGACGAAGAGTAGCCATGGGGAAGGCAATAAGAAAGTTGGGGAGAAGAGGGGAACTTAGAAGACGGATCTCAGAGAGAAAAGATTTAAAACACATAAGGTCAGATCTTGGAGTGTCCTAAAATGACTACCTCTGATAGCCGAGAAGGCTCTGAGAACATTAATCATGTATTCTAGACAGGAACTTAGAATAGGAAATCTCACAAAGAACAAAGATCTATTTTTACATCGATTCTTAGGGGGTCCAATTATTTGCCATATCTAAATAATTTTTAAAAACAATATGGAAAGAGACTTTTCTTATGAGATTGATCATTTCTTCCAGTTTAAAATATGGCGATTCTTTTAAAAAAAGCCTCACAATCACAAAAGTACATCCAGAAGGGCATGGTGAAAGTGCTCATTATTTTTTGGCCCGCTAAAAAATATCCTTAAAAGAAAAAACCCAGCACATTGTAACAAAGACAATTCCAGGGACTTCCTTCTTTGGGCAAGACTATTAATGAAATTATTTTAATGAAAATGTATATAGAGTATTTTTAGATAAAAAAGGTGTTTTTTCTGTGTACTTATAAGCAACATAACTTATGGTTCAAATCACCCTATTAGTCAGAACCACATGCATTGTAATAAGAACTCAAATTTTAAAACATTTTTTTTAAAACCCTGATAGATCAAAGGAGGGTGCTCCTTTAGGTCTAAAAATCTCATGTCTTGGAAGTTTGTTAGGACGCTGCATGTCTGGGCTTCCAAGTAACATTCAAGAGGGAAAGCTGGAGGAGGCAGCGAGCTTAGAATCTAGAATTTCCTAGCTAGGAGCTAAGTCTGGCTTTAGTATCACAATTGAAGGTGAACAGTGAAGGCCACGTATTAAAAGAGGGGAGAGTACTTAGAACCTCGAATTTATGAGCATGAGGGATATATCAAATCCTGAATCTGGGGCTCAATGAGGTTTTAGAAGCTGGAATGTCACTGTTGGAAGGAATAGGAGATGTGGAGAGGCTGGAATTAAACTTGGAGAAGAGAATGAGATATTTAGGAGAGCATTTAGAATAGGGCATTTCAGATCAAGGGGAGAACACAAATGGTCAACAGTGCACTGTCCTCAAAACTTCCATGTGTCATACAAGCAGGGGCTACGAGAACATAAATCATTTTCTCTGGAATGAATCTTAGAATGCAAAATTGTCATCAATTTCAAGGATTTTTTGCAAATAATCCAACTTTATTTGAACCTTAAAAATTTGCAGAGCACAACAAGTTTTACAATCACCTTTGAAAAAACTAATTCATAGAAAAACAAATAAAACCTAGCAAATATGATGAAAACATAGCAACTAGTACCTTTTTTTTAAACATGTTGCTTATATTCACATTAATGACTATTGGATGTGGGTGTATGATGTTGTTTAGTTCAGTGTTAAGGAAACTTTTTCATTGGTGATATACAAATGATTCCCTCAAGTATGTATGCATTGTTTATGTTGGGATCTAAGGAAATGGGCATCTTGACCATCACTCTCACTGTACATCGTGGGGTCACCTTCACCCTCCCCCTAAACAGCCTCAGGAAAATGGCCATGGGAGCTGGAGCCTTTTATTTTTTCATGCCACCAATAATGGAAGAATGCCTAGACAGATATTAAAATTCGCCAGGTGGCAAAAGATTCCCTCTCCTGGCCCAATGCTTAAAAAATTTTAAAAAAATTAAAATAAAGGAATTCTTCAGAATTTCTAAATTAGAGATGACTGTGGCCCAGGTGGGGAAAGGGTATCAAAATGGTTCCCTCGATGATGAAAATCTGCTGCCATCTACTGGCCCAGAATGGCAATGTAAACTTTTCTGCCCTTGGACATTTCTGTCTCTCTTTAGCAACTCAACTTGGAAAGTCAAGTTTGCCTTGGCTTTTGTCATGGGAAGTTTCTCTTCAGACCAAAGTCAGCAATTTGTGCTAATTTGGTTTAGATGCTCAAATGTCGGGTTTGGGTTATTTTTTACTGTGTTTTGGACTAAAATGTCTATTTTCTTCTAAATTACAGTAGAAGGGCAATTTATTCTTTATTTTATTATTTTTATATGTGAAATTAATGAAGTTATGAGTTTGCTAATTTCCCAGTGATGAGGGGATGAAGATGAAATACTCCCAGCAGTTTCAGTATTGCTAAGTCCTGTCATTTTTGTAAATATCTTTTTATTCTTAAGGGAAAAAGCAGCAGGTGGACTACTTTCTGCAAAAAGCTCCCTGGGAGCACTAGACAGATAGATAGATGATAGATAGATAGATAGATAGATAGAGCAAAGAAATGAAATACATAGGGAGGTGCTGTCTACTAATTTAATGACTCATTGATGAGGGGCTGTAAGGAATGTAAAGATTCTACTATAAAGAATTGTCCAGCCCCATAAGAATTTAAGGGCATTTTAAACTCCTAACAGCCAGGAGTAATGCTATTCACAAAAGGCAGAGGCATACCCTAAGACAACCAGCTATCATTCAACTGCAAGGCAAACATCAGACACAAGTTTTCCTGTTGGTGAAGGTCCCAGAAGTTTCCACCTAACTTGTATGGGCCTCTTTTCTCATGTATAAAGCCAAGGGGCTGGACTAGATTATACCAAAGGCCCTCTTCAGCTCTAAATCAAAAGAATGTCAGGTTTGAGAGAAGCCATGGAGAAGAGAACAAGAGAGGGAGGAGAGCATTTAGAAGGAACGCAGAGTATTTTTGGTCAAAAAATCCAGTTGTTCCGTGTGACCTTGAGCAAGTCACTTAACCCCAACTGTCCTCCAAAAAAGAAAGCAAAAAAAAAAAAAAATCCAGTTTCTTTACTAAAGATTCATGAGGGAGAAGATGTTGGTTTTGAAATTGCTATTACAGTTAGAAACGTGTGCATTATAATAATAATCCAATAAGTAAAAATTAAATAAAAAACCCTTATAGATCACAATAGGATATGGCCTTAGAACCCAAAATGTCAGATCTGGGAAGTTCCTTGGAAGGTGGCTATGAATAAAGAATAACAAATTTCGGGGCAGCTAGGTGGCATAGTGAATAGAGCACTGGCCCTGGAGTCAGGAAGACCTGAGTTCAAATCCAACCTCAGACACTTGACATACTTACTAGCCCTGTGACCTTGGGCAAGTCACTTAACCCCAATTGCCCTGCCCTCTCCCCTCCAAAAAAAAGAATACCAAATTTTCTAGATACGTGGTAAGTCTTGCTTCTGCATGTCCCCATTTGGATTGGAAAATTAGCTGAAATAAGAGATTGGGGAAGGCACCTAGAACCCAGAATATCTGATTTGATGAAAATTTCTAATTATGAACCTGGAACTGGATGAGGCTACAGAATCTGGACTCTTAGTGTTGGGAGTCTAGAACCAAGAGAATGGTAAATGATCAGAGGCTAACAACGGAAATTGTCAGAAGCAGGAGGATTTTAACACAGACAATGTCAGACCTGGGAGCAGCCATGGAGAATAGAATGAGAGATTTAGCAGAGCATTTAGAAAGGGGATATAAGATCAACCACCACTCTTAGAGCAAGGAACATCAAACTTAGAGCATCCTAAAAATGTTTCGTTAAAGTGCTAATTAATTTTGGGTTAGCCATAGGGATTCCCAGTAGCCCAAAAACCTGTACACTGAAACAAATGTATTTCCATGTATTTCATTCTTTGGTAAAGACCATTATTGATATTACTATTAGTGATGATGAATATTAAGTATTTTTGTCCCTAAAAAACAAGATGTTATGTTCTGATAACTTATGAGGGACATGACATGTTGTGAAATCATCATATTAGGAAGACTTCTGCATTATAATGAGAAAAATTTTTTAAACTTTTTAAAAAACCTTATAGATGATTGGAGAGTGTTTTTTTAGATCCAAAAATGTCAAATATTAGGTGGTCTTTAGAACACTGAATGTCTAGGTTTTCAGGTGCCTTTCAAGGAGGAGTGTTTGAGGCTGCCTAGAGCTTAGAACACAGATTTTCCTACCTAGGAGTTTGGTCCAGTCTCTGACTGTCCCAACTAGCGGTGGAAAGTGAAGCCATAGTACTGGATCAGGGAGGGCATGTAAAACCTATACTATCTAAGCTTGAAGGAAATTTGGAATCTAAAATCCAGAGCTGGGGGCGGCTAGGTGGTACAGTAAACAGGGCACCAGCTCTAGAGTCAGGAGGACCTATGTTCAAATCCAGCCTCAGACACTTAACACAAAACTAGCCGTGTGACCTTGGGCAAGTCATTTAACCCCAATTGCCCTACTGCCCCTCCTCCAAAAAGCAAAAAATAAAAAAATAAAATAAAATCCAGAGCTGGACGTGGCTGTGGAAGCCAGAATGTCAGTGTTGGGAGGGACTAGAACTAAGGTAGGCAATGTTCTGAGGCTAAGAATGGGAATTGTGAGAAGCAGTGGGATCTTAGCACATAACACACCAGCCTAGGTCTAGCCATGGAGAAGGGAGTGAGAGATTGAGGCGAGCCCTTAGAAAAAAGATATTAGCACCAGTAGAGCCTTTAGAAGGTAGCATATTAGAAAAAGGAGTGTCCTCAATACAATGGTATGGGATTTCTGGGAGGACTCTGGAAAATAAATCATCAGTTCTGGAGGGTCCTCAGAAAAGATAATATGATAAATTGGAAGGTTTAATTTTATTTCATATTTTTCCTGGGCTAACATTTTGACCAGTTTAGATTACATTACAAAAAATAAAAACAAAGAAATGAGTCCATTATTGTATGAGATTATTTTTCCATTTTAAGTTATAGTAACCTTGTGGTAATATTTTCAAAAAAGGGTATATAATGATATACATATGTGTTTGTGTGTATGTATGTATATACACACACGTGTACACATATACCTATACATATATACGTATGTATGTGCATATGTGTACACATATCAAACATCCTGAACCATACCTCAAAAAAGGTATAATGAAAGTACCATCTATTTACTTGCCTAGACAAAAAACCTAGAAACCAAAAAGCTACACCCCAAAACTAATGCAATTCCACACAATTCATTCTTTAATAATGACTATAATGTGTAGTATATTTCCAATAAACAGTATACATTCTTTTGGGGTATAAAATGTGTTCAATATTGAGGATTTCAAAGGGATACCACATTTAATTCAAAATAATTGTAGCAGCAAGATGTGCACTTTTATGAAATAAAAATGAAGTTTTAAAACTTTTTTTAAAAAAAGCTTTCTAGACCACAAGAGAATATAGCCTATGAACACAATATGTCAGGGCTGAGAAGGTCCCTAAAACCAGGAATATTATAGAGTACTTCCAGGCACCTTTCAAAGGGGTACATTGGAGATGTCTGAGATCTTGGAATACAGAATTTCCTAGCTAGGATATAGGATATAGGTGTCCCAATTGAGAATGGAAAGAGAAAAAAGCATATTAGGGAGCAGAGCCAATATTTTGAAATAAAAGCAGGAACTTGCTTGAGCTCCCACTCCAACCACCCCAAATACCTGTGAAAAATGACTATACAAATTTTGAAGCTACAGAACCCATAAAGTGGCAGAAAAAAACAAATCTCCCACTGAAGGCAGCCTGGCAGGCCAACAGCAAGGGTCTATCGCATCAAGCTGGGAGCCGAGGAGATGTGGAGAGGCTAGGATGTCCGAAACAGGAGGATTTGGGGCACACAGAATATCAGGCCTGGGAAGAGTCATGGAAAAGAGAATGAGAGAGTAGGAGAGCATGTAGAGGTCTAGCCACTGGAGGATGCCTGTTTGCCTGGGCATCTTGGAACCACAATGGAGGTTCTTAGAGCTGGAGCCTGCCAGTTCCCCTGGCTATGCTGAGGCACACTGTGGGGTCCTGGTGTTGGCATCTGCCTGCTCTACCACACTGGGACTCAGGATCTCCCACTGGTTTGCTGAGCTGGGCCTTGATTCTGGTTTGCTGGGATGTTTCCTGTACTGGAAGCACTGAAGCACTCCCCTTCTACCCAAGTGAAATGGACCTTTCTTGCCAATCTTCTGAGTTTCTTGGGCTAGAATATTGTTTCACCACATCTTTTTGTTGGTTCTGCTGTTCCAAGATTTGTTTTGGGGGAGCTATTTGACGGTTGTTTGGAGGTGATTGTGAGGGAGTTACAGTGATTTATGGCTCATTCCACCATCTTGGCTCCCAGAAGTCTCCAGTAGTGATGCTTTCAAAAAGTAATCTCACATCCTAAACCACACTGTCAAAATGATATGGTGAAAATCTGGTCTATTTCCACGGCTAGCTAAAAAAACAAGGAAAATAATCCTCACACCAAAAAAATACAATACCATGAAGTTCTTTTTTGCTTGAAAACTCCTATTGTTAGGTCTTTTAACGATAAACATTCTAGTCTTTGTCAAAAGTGAAGAGCTCTGAACAAAGTATTTCAAAGGGACAAAACTTTCCTTCAAAATCATTTTACTGGCCAAACACTTGTTCAGGGTAATAATATACAAATAAAATAAAAATTGAAGAAAGATTGGATGAATAAATGGAAACAATTCTTCTAGATGATAGTAGGTGAAAGCCTTAGAAGAAAATGTGTCAGGGCTGGTAAGTTCCTTAGAGCCTTGAATGTTATCAAGCATTTCCAGTTATCTAGAAATGGATAACGTTGGAGGTGGCAAGGCCTTCAGATACAGAATTTCTTTGTTACAAGCTAAGACGGGCCTCTGAATGTTCCAATGTGGAATGGAAAGTGAACTCAGATTATCAGACTGAGGAAGGTATCCACAATCTAGAATGCTTGACCTTGAAGAAAATTTTGAATCCAGAAACCTCACCTGGATTAAGCTTTAGAAGCTGTGATGTCAGAATTGTGAGGAACTAGAACAGATGGAGTGGGAGATGTTCAAGAGATTGAGAATCAAATTGTCAGAAGCAGATTTTAGCTCACTGAATGTCGGCTTGGGAGTCGCCATGCAGAAGAGAATCAGAAAGGTCAGAGGGCACTTAGAAGAAGGGATATCAGATGGAGGAAAGATCTTATAACACAAAAGTTCAGATCTTGGAACGTCCTAAAAACTACCTTAGCTGAAAGCTGTTAGGACTCTGAGCAAAGAATTTATTTTCTCTGGAAGAGGTCTTAGAATGGAAAATACCATCAATGACAAGGATAGATTTCCATATATATTCTCAGTTGATCCAAATATTGACTAATTCTAGACATTTTTTAAAATAAGAAAGTAGGTTTTTTTAAAAAATAAAATCAATCATTTATTACAATTTAAATTTTATTACATATCGTGAGGCTAAAAACAAACATAAGGCTCAACCATAAAGCCTAAAATCTAAGCTAAAAATACTGTTTATTTTTAGCCAGCCAAAAAAAAAAACCCGAAAAACAAAAAGCCTTCAAACCAAACAAATGTAATTCAATATTAGTTCCTTTTTTCATAAAGAATTCCATTGATACTACTATTAAGGATAATGAATATAAATTATTTCTGTCCACGCCCCCCAAAAAATCAAGGCATTATACTTCCAGTACTCCCAGTAAGGGACGTGACTTGTGTTTCCAAATATCTATATCAGTAAGTAATTATACTTACTTATGCTAATAGTAACACAATGTTAATAGTAAACCATTACAATAAACTTTAAAAAATAAATCATAGGAGGGTGTTCCTTTAAAACCAAAAATGGCATATTCTAAAGGATCCTTAACACACTGAATTTCTATACTTCCAGAAACCTTTCAGGTACATTGCAGGTACATTACACTACTGTGGCTGATCAGAACAATAGGACTCAGAAGGCTTCTCCTCAGGTCTGACACAAATACACCACATGAACATTTGAAATGGAGATGTCTCTCAATTTGTGAGTCTCAGATTTCTTTCAGCTACTTCAATTATGTTTTGCTCATAGAGCACAGCATCTTCTTTGATGTGGGCACACCATGCTGGGCAGCCTTGCGCCAGTGAGTCCCGTGTTGCATAATTCCAAAGATCCTCAGAAAGACCCTGAGAGTGGCCTTGTACTGCTTCTTTTGACCTTTATGTGAGCATTTGCCTTGTGTGAGTTCTCAGTAAAATAGCCTTTTCAGGTAAACACATGGTTTGGCATTTGGGCTACTTAACCAGCTTATCAGAGTTTCACTCTCTGTAGTAAAATGTGAATGCTTGTAAGCTCTGCTCAAGAACCTGATGATCTTCAGAAACTTCAGAAGACAGATCAGATGGAAGCGATTCAGATTTCCGGCATAGCACTGGTAGACTGTCCAGGTTTCACAGGCATATATCAACGAGGTCAGCATAATAGCTCTGTAGACCTTCAGTTTGGTAGTCAGTCTAATACCTCTTCTCTCCCTTAGTTTCCTTCAGAGACTCCCAAACACTGAGCTAGCTCTGGCAATACATGAGACAACTTAATCATCTATGTGTACTTCCCTGAAAAGTATACTGCCAAGGTAAGTGAACTTAACCAGAGCATTCAGAATTTCTCTGTTTCCCATCCCACATATGGATGGTTCTGTGCAGGCTGGTCACCTTCATGGCCTGTCAGAACAAATTATTCACCTTTGTCTCTTCTGCTAGAAAAACCTTCACATTCTTGGGGTAGACAGTCCCCTTAGCCACCTATGGGTTTGAGGCCCTTTGGTAACTTGGTTTAGCCTGTTTCTCTAAAAGGTTTACTGGGATATGGACAGGAGCATGCCACATAGCTTCTGGCAGCCACAGGTGAGAGTTGGGTGGCAGGTAGACACCAAAGGTGGAAAGAAGCCCTGAAAAGGGCTCAAAAGTCCTTACAAAAGAAGTCTCAGCTCTGAATGTCCCTGTGGAATGGTAAGTGAATCCAGAATATCTGAGTGGGGAAGGGACTTAGAACCTAAAGTGTCTGAGCTTGAAAGAAATTTTGAAACCGGAATTCTGATTTGGATTAGGTTTTAGAAACTGTAATGTCAAAATCATGAGGGGCTAGAATACAGTTGGAAATGTTCCAAGGCTGAGAATAAAAATGGTCAGAAGCAGGTGATTTTAGTACACTGAATGTCAAACCTGGGAGTAGCCACTGGGAAAGAGAATGAGAGAGTTAGGAGAGCATTTAGAAGAAGGAATATCAGAGCAAGAAGTTATCTGAGAATACAGAAGATCAGTCCTGCTAGATCTTAAATACTTCCATATGCCATACCTGGAAGGGCTAGGAGAACATAAATCCTTTGTTCTGGAGGGGTCTGAGAATGGAAAATGTCATCAATGGCAAGGATTTAGTTTCACATATATTTTAGTGGACCCCAATATTAGCAAGTTCTGGGTAATTTAAAAAGCAAGAAGATAGATATTTATGTATGAGATCAGTCATTTATTCCAATTAAGTCATATTACGAAGTGCTGAAGTTTAAAAAAAAAACAAACCCTTCTTAACTATAACCAGGTGTGGCTTTCACACAAAACACGTCAGAGTTAGGAAAGTCCTTAGAACAATGAATGTTATGGAGTCTTCCCAGTTACCTTTCAAGGGGGATGTTGGAGGGGGCTGAGAGCTTAGAATGCATAATTTCCTAACTAGGGGAAGTAAGTCCTTCCTCTGAATGTCCCAAATTAGAAAGGAAAGTGAAGCCAGCAGATGAGATCCAGGAAGGCACTTAGAAGGCAGAATGTCCAGGCTTGAAGGAAATTTCCTATCCAGAATCCTGAGGCTGTAAAAGCTGGAATGTCAGTGTTGGGAGGGAGAGAAAAGGATGGAGATGTTCAGAG
>CM053582.1:10303131-10321344 GCA_028627135.1 Pseudochirops cupreus
GTGTGCTTCTAACAACCCTCCCCCCCAACCTGCCCGCCCCTCCATCCTCCCCCCTCTGAACCCCTTGCCCCCTACTCTCCTATAGGCCAAGATACCAATTTAGAGTGTGTCATTCCTTCCCTAAGCCAACTTCAATGAGAGTAAGGTTGACTCATTCCCTTTTGCATTCTTGTTCTTCCCCTCCATTGTACCAATTATCCCTTGCCTCTTCTATATGAGAGGATTAACCCCATTCTGCCTCTCCCTTCTCCTCTCATATTATTCCTCTCCCACCTCTCAATTTTACCTTTTAACATATTATCCCATCCTATTCAATTGATCCTGTACCCTCTGTATATATAGACATATATACATATACTCACATATGTATTCATACACATATATACCCTCCTAATAGACATATGTGTATGTATACATATGTACATTTATATTCCCTTCAATTATCCTCAAACTGAGAAAAGTTTCATACGTTATAATTATTGTTTTTCCATGTTGGCATGTAAAGAGTTCAACTTTGATAAGTTCCTTATGAATTCTTTTCCATGTTTACATTCTCATGCTTCTTGTATTTGAATGTCAAATTTTCTATTCAGTTCTGATTTTTTCCTCAAGAATGCTTGGAAGTCCTCTACCTCATTGAATGACCGTATTTTCCCCTGGAACAATATACTCCATTTTGCTGGGTAGGTGATTCTTGGTTTCAATCCTACCTCCCTTGATCTCCAGAATATCATATTGCAGGTCCATCAATTGCTATATCGTGGGTTATCCTGATTGTGTTTCCACAGAATTCAAATTGTTTCTTCTTGGCAGCTCATATTATTTGCTCCTTGATCTGGAGACTCCAAAACCTGGCTATAACATTCCTAGCAGTTTTCTTTTTGGGATCTTTTTCAAGAGGTAATTGGTGAATTCTTTCAAGTTCTATTTTGCCCTCTGATTCTAAAATATGGGGGCAATTTTCCTTGAGTATTTCTTGAAGGATGCGTTCTAGGTTCTTTTTTTGGTCATGGTTTTCAGGTAGTCCAATAATTTTTAAATGGTCTCTCCAGGATCTATTTTCCAGGTCAGTGGTTTTTTCAGTGAGATATTTCACTTTGCCTTCTATTTTTTCATTTGTTTGGATCTGTTTACTACGATCTTGACTTCTCATAAAGTCATTTGCTTCCATTTGCTCCACTCTAATTCTGAAGAAATTATTCTCTTCAGAAAGCTTTTGAGATTCTTTTTCCATCTGGCAAATTTGACTTTTTAAGGTACTCTTCTCCTCATTGGCTTTTTGGGACTCTTTTGCCATGTGAGTTAGTCTATTTTTTTAAGGTGTTGTTTTCTTCAGTCAGGTTGTTTACTCTTTTTTTCATGGTTTTCTTGCATCATTGTCATTTCTCTTCCCAATTTTTCCTCCACTTCTCTTATTTGGTTTTCAAAATCCTTCTTAAGTTGCTCTGTGGCTTGTAACCCGTCTACATTTCTCTTGAAAGCTTTTGGTGCAGGAGTTCTGACTGTGTTGTCTTCCTCCCGTTCCATGCTTTGATCCTTTTTGTCCCCAAAAAGGAACCTAAAGTTGCATTGCTGAGCTTGCTTTCCTTCCTTTGCCTGATCATGTTGCCAGTCAATTACTTGACTATTATTTTCAGTAGAACTCTGCTTTCGGAGGGGAGAGGTCTACCCCACATCACTGGGGATTTTGCAGCTGCCACAGCTTTTAGGAGGCCACTGTTTCTGCAGCCCCCACCAGCTTTGGCTCATTGAAAACGCACCTGAGGACCACCACCCAAGACCACAATCCAATCCAAGCAGCTCAAGGAAAGAGCACTTAGCCTCTGAATGATCTCTTGGCCATCCTGCAATCTGCAGGCCATAAGCTCTGAAGCAGCCATGTGGAGGTGGCTGCAGTGCCAATTTTTCTAAGTTCCACTGACCTTTCACTTAGTCCTTATTTCTTATGAGTGGGTAAATCTGGAAAACACCACAGATGCCAGTGATTTGAAGTTCCAGCCACAGCTTGTTCTGCTAGCCCCAGGGCTCCAGCCACAGGTTCATGTGGTGCTTGCCTGCGCTCCCAGCATGCTGAGATGAAGCCCTTCCCATCTGCCTGCCAGGCTGCCTTTAGTGGGAGCTTTGCCACTCTGCCACTATGTGAGTTCTGGAGCTTTAAAATTTGTATAGAGTCATATTTTATAGGTATTTGAGGTGGTTATGGTGAGAGCTGTGGAGTTGTGTTGCTTCTATGCCGCCATCTTGACTCTGCCCCCATCTGAAGCAATATTTTAAATATATTCTTTTTCTTTTTTTTGCAGGGGGGAAGGCAGGGCAATTGGGGTTAAGTGACTTGCCTAAGGTCACACAGCTGGTAAGTGGTAAGTGTCTTAGGCCAGATTTCAATTCAAGTCCTCCTGACTCCAGGGCCGGTGCTCTATTCACTGTGTCACCTAGCTGCCCCTAAATATATTCTTAGTGGGAAAAATATTTTCCAGTTCAAGGTAAAGAAAGAAAGGAGTAAAATTTGGAATTTCTAGATATCAATCATTTATTTCAATTTACTTTCACTCACTCTCTCCCTCTCTCTCTCTCTCTCTCTCTCTCCCTCTCTCTCTCTCTCTCTTCCTCTCTCTTTCTTTATTGTGAAGAACAAAAAACTTCATGATTTTCCACCATACATCCAAAAAGGTTTGATGAAATCACTTGATAATTTTTGGCTAATTAATAAGTCCACAGATAAGGTGATATATGTCAGCACCATGAAACATATCAATTCTATGAAGATTCTTCTTTGATAAACACTGCCAGTGATATTATTACTATTGATAATGAATACAGAATATTTTTGAACAAAAAGAAACCTAGTTACTAATTCCTGAAGCCTAATAAGAGGAATAAAAAATAAAATTTCCTGAAGTCATTAAGAATGATTTAATAAAAATTCATTGAAAAAAATTTTTTTAAATCAACATTATAGCTCATAGGCTGTGTTTTGTTGGAACCACAAGTATCATGTCTTGAACTGTCCTTAGCACAGTGAATGGCTGGGCTGTCAGTTCCCATTCAATGGCAACAAAGAGTTAGCATACTGAACTTCCTAACTAGACATAAGTCCAAACATTGAATGTCCCTGTTTCAAATGGGCATATGAGAGCAAAGAAAACTTTAGAACACAAAAAGTTAAACCTCTGAATGGGTTACAAACCACCTTCTGTGATAGCTGGAAGTTCTTTGATGATATGAATTAGAATTTGCCTTGAATGGAAAATATCATAAATAGCCAAGATGTATTTTCATATATCATGTTTTCATTATCATATATTTCATATAATATCATATCATATTTCATATCATATTTTACATCATATATTTCATTATAATATATAATATTTTCATATATTTATTAAAAATAAGAAGGGAGATTTCTCACGTGAAATCATTCAACTACATGCGGCTAGGCGGCACAGTGAATAGAGCACCAGCCCTTGAGTCTGGAGGACCTGAGTTCAAATCCAGTCTCACACACTTAACACTTACTTATTGTGTGACCTTGGACAAATCACTAAACCCCACTTGCCCTGCCTTGCCCCCTCCAAAAAGCAAAAAGTAAGAAAAGAAAAGAAAGCATTTACTTACTCCAGTATAAGTTATGTAAGGGCACAGTGATTCATAATAGCAACAAAAAGCCAATTTAAAAAAAAAAAACAGAAACAAAAACTCTATACATATTGAAATAAACCACCAATAGTTTTGGGGGTGGTTGCTGAGTATTTTTTGCTTAGGCAAAACAAACAAATGAAAAAACCCCTGAAATTCCGTACAACATGGTTGTCAAAATGTATATTTGTATGTATTCCTTCATTTAGTAAAGACTGGTGTTTCCATAATCATTAATAAAAATAAATCTTCAGCAATTCTGGACCAAAAGAGCAGATGTTCAGTATAGAGAACATTTCAGGAAGAAGACGTCTCTTTGCGAGTCATCATTATCAGTACAACCAATGTACATTTTAATAATAATCCAATTAATAAAATAAAAATATTAACTTGGGGGCGTACTTTGGAAAGAGTTGTGTGATTTGGCCAGGATGAGACTCTGGGCAGCCATTGAGCCCCCTGGCTTTGAAAACCCAGCTGTTGTTTCCCTCTCTGGTGATTAACTAGGTTTGGAAAGCAGACTGGCATCAGTTTTAAAAGACCCATATAAAGAAGAAAACAAATGAGACATCTGATAATTCACTACCCACTTCTTCTAGTGAAGGAGTCTAATATAATCTGGCCATTTCCATCCCTGCACTACTTATCAGAAACCTCAAAGTTTTAATTAGAAAGGATAAGATTGTTTTATCATTAAATACAATTCAGTAGTATCTCCTACTTTTCTCTGTAGCCTCACTGATCATGTAGAGTGAGAGAAATACGACAGGAGCTTCTACCCAGTGGCTCCTGTGCTTATAAGTCTTAGTCATTTCACCTCTCCCAGCCTCAGTTTCCTCATCTGTAGCTAACAGAGATGGTCCTTCCAGTTCTAGCTACCTCCAATTCTAGGTTAAAGGAAAATGTCTTTTTCTCTCTAAGTTAAAGAAATGGTACTGAATTCATAGGATTCACAGGCAAGAAGTTAATGTTTTTAGTATTATGAAAGCTCTCTTGTGAGCCTCTGCCAACGTAGCTCCCTCCTAAATAACAGTTCCTGGTACTTCAGATCTAAATGCAGCCTTTTAGGGTTATAAAAATGTACATAACTTTTGACCCAGCAATACGACTTCTAGGGCTATGTTCCAAAGACAACAAAAAAGCAACAAAAGGACCCATAGGTACAAAAATGTGTATTGCAGCTCTTTTTGTGGTGGCCATGACTGGAAATGGAGGGAAGGGCTGTCAATTTGGAATGGCTGAACAAATTGTGGTATATGAATGTAATGGAATACTATTGTGCTATAAGAAAGGATGCAGAGGTGAACTTCAGAAAAATCTGGAAAGACTTATATGAACTAATGCTGAGTGAAATGAGCAGAACCAGGAGAATATTGTGCATAGTAACAGCAACACTGGGTCATGACCAACTTTGAAAGACATAGCTCTTCTCAGCAATGCAAGGAACTAAAACAATTCCAAAGGATTGATGATGGAAAATGCCATCCACATCCAGAGAAAGAAGTACGGAGTTAGAATGCAGAGCAAAAAAGACTATTTTCTTTTTTTGTTTTTTTTTCTTTCTTTCTCATGGTTCCTCACCTTCATTTTAATTCTTCTATACAACATAACTAATGTAAAAATATGTTTAATAGTAATGTATCTGTAAAGCCCATATGAGATTGCATGATGCTTCGGAAGAGGGAAGGGAAAGGAGGGAGAGAAAATTTGAAACTTGTGGAAGTGAATGTTGAAAACTAAAAATAAATTAATTAACTTAAAGAGTAAATGCAAAAAAAAATTAACTTGACACAAGTTATCATGATATGGCTTTAGAAGGAAAAATGCCATGTCTTCAATGGTCCCTAGAGCACTAAATGTTTAAGCTTCCAGGTACCCTTCTTGTGAGATTCTTGGAAGTAGTTGAGAGCAGAGATACAGAATTTCTGAGCAAGCAGTTAAATCCTGCCTCTCACTGTACCATTGGGGAGTCAAAAGTGAAGGCAGAATAGGTAATTATGGAGGGTGCTGGAACATAGACTGTGTGGTCTTGAGAGAAGCTTGTAATCCTGAACCCTAAGCTTGATTCGGCTGGGGAATCTCTAATGTCATTGTTCAGAGGGACTAGGAGTGAAAGAATGGGTGATGTTCATGAGCTAAGGATGGAAATTATGAGAAAAGGGAAGGTTTTAGCATATAGCATGGTGAAGACATGATGAAGAGAAGTAAGGAGGTAGGAGACCACTGGGGTGAAACATAGAGCAAACTGAGACTCCAAAGAGCAGATCATGGAATGTCTCTAAAATCACCCTGTTTCATTGCTTAGGCAAACTCTTAGAACAGAAGTAATTTGCTCTGAATGGGTCTTAGAATAGAAAATATCATAAATGCGAAAGATGGATTCTCTGATACATATTTTAGGTTATACATGTACAATCATGTTAAACATGGTTTGACATTAATCATACTGTGAAAAAAGAATCAGAACAAATGGGAAAAACCATGAGAAAGAAAAAGCAAAAAGGAAAAAAAGTGAAAATAATATGCTTTGCTTTGCATTGAGTCTCCATAGCTCTTTCTGTGCATGTGGGTAACACTTTCCCTCACCTGTCTTTTGGAATTTTCCTGAATCATTGTATTGCTGAGAAGAGATAAGTCTATCAAAATAAGTCATCACACACTATGGCTCTTACTATGTACCATGATCTCCTGGTTCTGCACACTTCACTAAGCACCAATTTCTTTAAGTATTCCAGGTTTTTCTGAAATCTGCCTGCTCATCATTTCTTATAGCACAATACTACATCATTACATTCATATATTACAACTTGTTCAGCCATTCCCCAATCGATGGGCATTCCCTCAATTTCCAATATTTTGCTATCACAAAAGAGCTGTTATAAATAGTTTTGCACATGTTGATCCTGTTCAATTTTTATGATCTCTTTTGGATACAGACCTCTTAGTACCATTTCTGGATCACAGGGTATGTACAGTTTTGTAGCCCTTTAAGCATAGTTCCCAACAGTGCTCGCCAGAATGGTTGAATCAGTTCACAACTTCACTGACAACACATTAGAGTTCCAGTTTTCCCATATATTCTCCAACATTTATCATTTTCAATTTTTGCCACACTAGCCAATCTAATAATTGTGAGGTGGTACCTCAGAGCACTTTCAATCTGCATTTCTATTGTAAAGAGTGATTTAGGGCGTGTTTTCATAAGAGTATCAATAGTTTTAATGTCTTCACAAGACATATTCTCAGTTGGTTCAAATATTGACTTGTTGCATATCACTGAAAAAACAAGAACAAAATAGACTATTCTTATGAAATCAAACATAATTTGAGTTTAATTTTGAGGGTGTGGTTTTGATGCGAAAAATAAACAGATTTGAAATCCTCAAGCACAGTGCATAAAGGGTAAGATGAAAATATTCTCTATACTGTACCCACCCAAAAGAATTCCCCCAAACCTGCACAACCCCTGTATATGTAGAGGTTTCTACCAGTGCCATCCTCTGCAATTGTTTCAGTGATGAATAGAGCTCTCAGCAGTAATATAACTGATAATGCATGTTCAGTTATTTTAGCTATGCAAACATGGTGTTCTACAACATGGACTTGGTAAGGGAGGAAACTAATGATTAGAAATCAGTCTATGGGTAAGACTCAAATGGGTTCTTAAAAGAATAAAAGAAACTTAAGCAAACAACAACAACAAACAAACAAATCGAGCTTAGAAGGGTGATCCTTTGGATGTCTGAATCTCGTACTTGTGAAGGTCCATAGGAAACAGAATGCCTGGCTTCCAGGTAACCTGAAAGTGGACAAGTAGGTGGAAGGCTAGAGCTTGGAACACAATATTTCCCAGGACGGAAGTTAAGCTCCAACCTTGAATAAAACAATTAGGAATGGATTGTAAATCATCAACTAGAAGCCTAGCATATGTGAATTTGATGGAAATATATAACCCAGAATATATCATGACTATAATTCTCAACTACACAATCCTGGAATAGCTGGATGAGAAAGAAGGGCAATTATTTTGAACATCATTTCTTGATTCCAATAGAATGCCTATTGGGCATCAGTGGTATCTAAGAAAAACAAAGAAAGAAACTAAAAACAAAACTAGGACTCATAATGAGTGAATGGGAGATGTTCAGAGGCTTAAAAGGAAAATTCTCTGGAGAAATGGAATTGGAGAAGAGACACTTCAGGTCTGGGAGAAGCCATGGAGGAGAGGAGAGATGGAGGACAGCCTCCAGAAGAAGAGACGCAGATATCCAGGACAGAACACCAAGGTCAGG
The DNA here is from genome assembly GCA_028627135.1 of Pseudochirops cupreus. NCBI lineage: Eukaryota > Metazoa > Chordata > Mammalia > Diprotodontia > Pseudocheiridae > Pseudochirops > Pseudochirops cupreus. The sequence goes on from CM053582.1 coordinate 10,311,063, forward strand.
ACTGGTGTCCTCCAATTATCCATGAGCCCCAACTGTGAAGGCTCTGAGAACCTACATGACTGGCTGTGGAATGCACCTTCAAATGCTAAATGTCCTAATTTGCAAAGATTATTATAAATGTGTCCTGAGTATTCAAAAATCTTTTCCAGTTGCAGGTAAATAATGTATAGAACTGAGAAGAGACATTTATTAGTTTTGAAACTTTGTATGTGGTAAGATTCACATACACTGCAATGATTCTCCAACAAAAAAAGGAACGAGAAAAATCCCTAGGGATTAAAAAGGGTTCGTCCTTGAAATCCAAAATTTCAGGATCCAGGTAATGGTTGAGGTTTCCTGGAATTGTTCAAGAATCTCTATTACTGTGGTTCTGGGGCTAAGAGCACAGAATTTCCTAGCTAGGAGATCAGTTCTGACACTTAAGGTTCAAATGTTGGATGAAAAGCTTAGAGAGACTAGGGTAAGTGAGATGGCTCATGGCACATAGAAAGTAGGAGCTGCAATGAAACTTGGAATTCAGGATGATCAGTTAGATGAAACTTTTTAATGTGCAAGGTCAGAATTGTGAGGGGCCAGAAATGAGAGGGGGAAATGGATGGAGTCTTGGAATGGACATTTTCAGAAGCAGAAGGATGGGAGCACACACAGAATGCTGGGTGTGGAGTTGTCCACAAGGTGAAAATGAGAGAAGCACTAGCAGTGCTCAGAGAAGAGGGGACCTCAGAGCAAAGAGAGCCCTTAGGGAATAAAATGGCACATCTTGCAGTGTCCTGGAAAACAGGATGTGCTATTAGGTAGGAGGCTTCAGAGAACAGAAATCATCTGCTGGGGAAAGGGGGCTCCCAGTGGAAAAATCTTATGCCTCAGGAGGATTTCTTCCACCATACATCCAAAAAGGTTTGATGCAATGACTGATAATTTTTTTGGCTAATTAAGATAAGATAAGGTAATATATCAGCACCATGAAACAAATCAATTCTATGAAAATTCTTCCTTGATAAACACTTCCAGTGATATAATTACTATTGATAATGAAGAGAGAATATTTGTAAACAAAAAGAAACCTAGTTATTAATTCCTTAAGCCTAATAAGAAGAAAAACTATAATTTCCACCAGTTATTAAGTACAATTTAATAAAAATTCATTGAAATTTTTTAAAAAATCAACATTATAGCTCATAGGCTGTGTTTCTTTGGAACCAAAAATACATTGTCTTGGAATGTCCTTAGCACAGTGAATGGCTGGGCTGTCAGTTCCCATTTAATGGCAATAGAGAGTTAGCATACTGAATTTCCTAATTAGAAATAAGTCCCAACATTGAATGTCCCTGTTTCAAGTGGGCGTATGAGAGCAAAGCAAACTTTAGAACACAAAAGGTTAGACCTCTGAATGGGTTACAAACTACCTTCTGTGATATCTGGAATTTCATTGAGGACATGAATTAGAATCTGCCTTGAATGGAAAATATCATGAATAGCAAAGATGTCTGTTCATATATCTTGTAAGGGAGCCAATAGATTGGCCAGTTACTGGGAATTTTTTTAAAGATGGAGGGAGATTTTGCCTAGGGTTTCAATATTTTGCTCCAATGTAATTAATATTCCAGAGTAGGTATGATTTTAAACCAATCGCCATTTCACATCTACACAGCAAAAAAGTGGTGAAATCCAAAAATCCAAATGCCACCAACTAAACATCCTTTGACACCAAAACACATGTAATTCCCTTGAGGTTTTCCTTTGGTTAGAACTGCCACTGATATTACTCCTAAAGAAAGTGAATGCACAGTATATTTGGCCTACAAAAGGAGACTGTAGCAAGCTAGTCACTTCAAAAAGACTCGGGTTAGTTTGGGAAATTTGTATATAGCTAAGATGCATGTGAAATGTAATAATTATACAATAATAAAAGAAAAAGAAAAATCCTTAAGACCATAGGGGGATATGGCGTTATAATCCAAAATATCAGATATAGAGTGCCCCTTGGAACACTGAATGTCAGGGTTTCTCCCAATATTGTCCAAGGTTACATTTTGGAAGGGTCTTAGAGATAAGAATGCAAAATTTCCTCCACAGGGGATCAATCCTGCCTCTGAAGGTCCAGATTTTAAGGAAAATGCCTATTGGTTATGGCATGACTCATGACACACAGAATGTATGAGTTTGAAAGAAATTTGGAATTCAGGATGATCAGCAGGGTGACACTGTAGAATCTGCTAGAACAGAATTGTGAGGGTCTAAAGAAGAGAGAAGGAGAGATGTACGGGGGCTGGGAATGGACATTTTCAGAAACAGGAGGATTTGAGCACATTGATGTCAGGCCTGGAAGTTCCCATGGAAACGAAAATGAGAGAGCTAACAGTGCCCATAGAAGAGTGGGCCTCAGACCAAAAAGAGCCTTTAGGGTAGCAAAGATCAGATCTTTCAGAGTCCTGGAAAACAAAATACGTTATAGGGAAGGTTCAGAGAACGGAAATCATCTGTTGGGGAAGTGGAAAATTTCACAAATAGCAAGGAAATATTTTCATATCTGTACTGAGTGGGTTTGATGGTTAGTTCCCTTTGTCTAATTTTAAAAATAAGGTAGATTTTTCATAAGAGATCATTTATTACTTGTAATCTAATTTTCTTTAGGCATCAGAGATAGATTAAGAAGAACAAATAGAGAAACTAAAAGAAAACCAAAGCCCTTCTATCTTCAAATAGATTTTTGAAAGAATTTAGTAATACTGTCAATTTTTTGGCTAGCAAACCCTCTTCTTCCCCCACCTCATTGCCCCCCCCCCGCCCTAAACCAAAATTCCTTCTTAGCTAACAATGTATTTTAGTAAAGTCTTTAGTAAAGACTTTGTTTCTATTACTAGTAATATAAATGACTTCTAGAAACGTTTGACAGGAAAATATTATCAGAGTAAAAAGAGCTGATAGGAGAGATGCCTTGTATTTGGAAATCATCATATCAGGAAGACCTACATACACTGGAATCATAATCAAGTTAACAGAAAATAAAAATAATGCATTCACCCAAATTTGTACAAACCCAAAATTTCATATCTTGGATGGTCCCTAGAACACTAAAGGGTGAGGCTTCCAGGTACCCTTGAGAGGGGAATGTTGGAAGTTGTTGATCACAAGGATAAAGAATGTCTGAGCTAGGAGTTAAATTCTGCCGCTGAATGTATCAATAGGGAGTGGGAAATGAACAGTATAGAGAGACACTGGAACAGGGAAAGTGGGAGAATAAGCACAGTGGATGGAGCACCAGAGCTAGAGTCAGAGGGACCTGAGTTCAAATGTGGCCTCAGATATTTACTAGCTGTGGGTCACTGGCCAAGTTACATAACCCTGATTCCCTCCAAAAAAAGTGAAAGATATTGAGAGGCTGAGAATGCAATTTATCAAAACCATCAGATTTTTATCCCCAGAATGTCAGTTCTAAAAGTAGCCTTGGAGAAGAAAAGGAGAGGAGGAGAACTTGGAAGAAGCTGGGTCAAAGCAAAGAAAGTTCTTAGAAAGTAAAAGGACAGAGCTGGAGAGTCCTAAAAACTTCCATAAATCAAACAAACATAGCAGGGTCCTGAGAACATAAATCAGGGGGACTGGAAGGAGTCTTGAATGGAAAACACCATAAATTCCATAATTTCTGATCATATATACTTTTGGTTAAAACATTGGCCAGTGTGAAGGAAATTAAGAAACAAGGCAATTTTAGACATTTCATAGGAGATAAGTCCTTAATTCTGATTGAATTTTATTAAACTTTAAAAAAAATTCACATCTTTAAACATAATGGGAAAGGATACCATGAAACTCTCTATTTTTCACTCCCTCCCCCCCCTAAAAAAATATTCTCCACAACCCTAAAAACCTGCACATTAAAACAAATGAAATCCCGGGCCCTTCCTTATTTGGTAAAGACAACTATTGGTGTTACTATTAATTCTAAGGAAGGTAGGGTCACACACAATGAAAAGTGTGATCCACTGGGGACTGATAAGGGAAAAGACTCATATTTCAAAAACAGGATATCAGTAAGGGTCCAGTGCATTCTAATAATCATGACATGAATTGTAGAAATTAAAAGCCTTATGGATCATTGGAAAGTGTGATCTTAGCATCCAAAATATCAAGACTTGGAAGGTCCTTAGACACTGGGCTTCCAATTATCTTTCAAGGAGCCATGTTGGAGGTGGCTGAGACTCTAGAATATTCTTGCTCAGGGTCAATTCCTCATTCTGAAGCTCCTGATTTTGAATGGAAAGTGAGACTTAAATCTTAGATCAGAGAAGACACATAGAACTAAAAATATCTAAGCTAGGAGGAAATATTGACTCCAGAAGCCTGAAGCAGATGAGGTGTAGATACCAGGAAGTCAGCTTTTGGCAATACTAGAACAGAGAGAGGAGTTGTTCCAGCACTGATCAAGGAAATGGTCAGGAGCAGTGGCATTTGGCCACATAAAACAACAGGACTCGAAGTAGCCATGGATAAGAGAATGAGAGAAGTAAGAAAATATGTAGAAGGAGGGATATCAAAGAAAGAAGGGATCTTTTAGAACACAAAAAGTCAGAACTTGGAGTATCCTAGACACCAATGTAAGGAATAGCTGGGAAGGCTCTAAGAATATCAATCATATTCTCTAAAATGGGACTTAGAATGGAAAATCCCACACAAGCCAAGGATTAATTTCCATCTCTATGCTTAGTCTATTGGACACCAAGGAGACCAAATCTATCAGTACTTGAAGAAATTAATTCAGGCTATTCAGAGGAAGGCCACATACCGAAGCTTCAATACTTTGGACAAATAATGAGAAGACAGGAATCATTGGTAAGGTGCCTAGTATTGGGAAAGATTGAAGACAAAAGTAAAAGCAGATGGCAGCAGAGGAGATGGATTGAAAGTATCATGGAACAAAGGACAGAACTTGTACATATTTTGGTGGAGAGTAGAGGATGGAACAGAAGGCATGATATGGTCCACGGGGTTCAAAAAGTTGCACACGACTCAATCACTGAACAACAAGTATTCCTGATGGGCCCAAATATTGGCATTCTCTACGTAATTTTTAAAAAATAAGAGGGGAGATTTTTCATATGAAATCATTCACCCAGAGGTGGCTAGGTGGCACAGTGAATAGAGCACCAGCCCTAGAATCAGGAGTACCTGAGTTCAAATCCAGCCTCAGACACTTAACACATTCTACTTGTATGACCTTGGGCAAATCATTAATGCCACTTGCCCTTCCTTGCCCCCTCCAAAAAGCAAAAAGAAAAGAAAGCATTCACTAACTCCAATATAAGATATATGGGAGAAATGATTCATAACAGCAACAAAAAAAACAGTTTTTTAAAAAACATAAACAAAACCTCTATACATATTGAAATAAGCCACCAAGTGTTTTGGGGGGCAATAACTGAGTATTTTTTGCTAGGGCAAAACAAACAAATCAAAAGACCCCTGAAATTCCACAAAATGTGGGTGCCAAAAAAAAGCGTATTTGTATGTATTCTTTCATTTAGTAAAAACTGGTGTTTCCATGATCATTAATAAAAATGGATCTTCATCAATTCTGGACCAGAAAAGCAGATGTTCAGTATAGAGAACATTCAGGAAGAAGACTTCTCTTTCCAGGTCATCACTATCAGTAAAACCAATGCACATTTTAATAATAATCCAATTAATAAAATAAAAAATATTAACTTGACCCAAGTTTTCATGATATGGTTTTAGAAGGAAAAATGCCATGTCTTCCATGGTCCCTAGAGCACTAAATGTTTAAGCTTCCAGGTACCTTTCATGTGAGATTCTTGGAAGTAGTTGAGAGCAGAGATACAGAATTTCTGAGCTAGCAGTTAAATTCTGCCTCTCACTGTACCAGTGGGGAGTCAAAAGTGAAGGCAGAATAGGTAATTATGGAGGGTGCTGGAACATAGACTGTGTGGTCTTGAGAGAAGCTTGTTATCCAGAAACCTGAGCTTGATTTGGCTGTGGAATCACTAATGTCATGGTTCAGAGGGACTAGGAGTGAAAGAATGGGTGATGTTCAGGAACTATGGATAGAAATTATGAGAAAAGGGAGGGGTTTAGCATATAGCATGGTGAAGCCATGATGAAGAGAAGTAAGGACATAGGAGACCACTACAGAGAATCAAAGAGTGACCTGACACTCCAAAGAGCAGATCATGGAACTTCTCTAAAATCAACCTGTTTGATTACTTAGGCAAACTCTTAGAACAGAATTTGCTCTGAATGGGTCTTAGAATAGAAAATATCATAAATGTGAAAGATGGATTCTCAGATATATATTTTTCGTTATACATGTACAATCATGTTAAACATGTTTTGACATTAATCATGCTGGGAAAGAAGAATCAGAACAAATGGGAACAACCGGGAAAAAGAAAAATCGAAAAGGAAAAAAAGTGAAAGTAATATGCTTTGCTTTGAATTCAGTCTCCATTGTTCTTTCTGTGGATGTGGGTAACACTTTCCATCACCAGACTTTTGGAATTTTCCTATATCATTGTATTGCTGAGAAGACATAAGTCTATCAAAATCAGTCATCACACACTATGGCTGTTACTGTGTACAGTGTTCTCCTGGTTCTGCACACATCACTAAGCATCAATTTATGTAAGTCTTTCCAGGTTTTTCTGAAATCTGCCTGCTCATCATTTCTTATAGCACAATAACACACCATTACATTCATATACTACAACTTGTTCAGCCACTCCCAAAGTGACAGGCATTCCCTCAATTTCCAGTATTTTTCTACCACAAAAAGAGCTACTATAAATATGTTTGCACATGTTAGTCCTTTTACACTTTTATAATCTCTTTGGGATATAGACATAGTAGTGGTATTGCTGGATTAAAGAGTATGTATAGTTCTGTAGCCCTTTAAGCATAGTTCCAAACTGCTCTCCAGAATGGTTGAATCACTTCACAACTTCACCAACAACACATTAGTGTTTCAGTTTTCCCATATCTTGTCCAACATTTATCATTTTCCATTTTTGTCATACTAGCCAATCTTATAATTGTGAGGTGGTACCTAAAACCACTTTTGATTTGCATTTCTATAATCAATAGCGATTGAGAGCATATTTTCGTAATACTATGAATGGCTTTAATCTCTTCATAAGATATATTCTTACTTGGTTCAAGTATTGACTTGTTGCATATCACTGAAAAACAAGAATAAGGTAGATTATTCTGATGAAACCAAACATAATTTGAATTTAATATTGAGGATGTGATTATGATGTAAAAAATAAATAGATTTGTAATCCTCAAGCACAGTGCATCAAGGGTATGGTGAAAATATTCTCTATATAATCCCACCTAAAAGAATCCCCCAAACCTGTACAACCCCAGCATATGTAGAGGTTTCTACCAGTGCAATCCTCTGCAATTGTTTCAATGATGGATATAGCTCTCAGCAGTAATATAATTGATAATGCATGTTCAATTATTTTAGCGGTGCAAACATGGTATTCTAGAACTTGGACTTGGTAAAGGAGGAAATTACTGTTTGGAAATCAGTCTATGGGTAAGACTCAAGAGGGTTCAGAAAACAATAAAAGAAACTTAAGGAAACAACAACAAAGAAACAGAGCTTAGAAGGGTGATCCTTTGGACATCTGAACCTCCTACTTGTGAAGATCCTCAGGAAACAGAATGCCTGGCTTCCAGGTAACCCGAAAGTGGACAAGTAGGTGGAAGGCTAAAGCTTAGGACACAATATTTCCCAGCACGGAAGTTAAGCACCACCTTTGAATAAAACAATTAGGAATGGATTGTAAATCATCAACTAGAAGCCTAGAACATGTGAGTTTTATGGAAATATATAATCCGGAATATATCATGTCTATAATTCTGAACTACACAATCCTGGAATAGCTGGATGAGAAAGAAGGGCAATTATTTTGAACATCATTTCCTGATTCCAATAGAATGCCTATTGGGCATCAGGGTTATCTAAGAAAAACAAAGAAAGAAATTAAAATAAAACTAGGACTCGTAATGAGAGAATGAAAGATGTTCAGAGGCTAAAGAGGGAAATTCTCTGAAGAAATGGAATTGGAGAAGAGACACTTCAGGTCTGGGAGAAGCCATGGAGGAGAGGAGAGATGGAGGACAGCCTCCAGAAGAAGAGACGCAGATATCGAGGACAGAACACCAAGGTCAGGACTGGTGTCCTCCAATTATCCGTGTGCCCCAACTGTGAAGGCTCTGAGAACCTACATGATTGGCTGTGGAATGGACCTACAAATGCTAAATGTCCTAAATCCAAAGATTATTGTAAATATATTCTGAATAGGCAAAAATCTTTTCCAGATGCAGGTAAATAATGTATAGAACTTTGTAAAGATACTAATTAGTTTTAAAATTTTGTATGTGGTAAGATTCACATATACTGCAATGATTCTCCAATGAAAAAGGAAGGAGAAAAATCCCTAGGGATTAAAAAGGGTTCATCCTTGGAATCCAAAATATCAGGATCCTGGTAATGGTTGAGGTTTCCTGGAATCTTTGAAGGATCTCTATTACTGTGGATCTGGAGGTTACAACACAGAATTTCCTAGCTAGGAGATCAGTTCTGACACTTAAGGTTCAAATGTTGGATGAAAAGCTTAGAGAGACTAGGGTAAGTGAGATGGCTCATGGCACATAGAAAGTAGGAGCTGCAATGAAACTTGGAATTCAGGATGATCAGTTAGATGAAACTTTTTAATGTGCAAGGTCAGAATTGTGAGGGGCCAGAAATGAGAGGGGGAAATGGATGGAGTCTTGGAATGGACATTTTCAGAAGCAGAAGGATGGGAGCACACACAGAATGCTGGGTGTGGAGTTGTCCACAAGGTGAAAATGAGAGAAGCACTAGCAGTGCTCAGAGAAGAGGGGACCTCAGAGCAGAGAGAGCCCTTAGGGAATAAAATGGCACATCTTTCAGGGTCATGGAAAACAGGATGTGCTATTGGGTAGGAGGCTTCAGAGAACAGAAACCATCTGCTGGGGAAAAGGGCCTCCCAGTGGAAAAATCTTATACCTCAGGCAGATTTCTATACTTATATATACGGTGTGGGCCAAAATATTGGACGTTTCTTTACTAATTTAAAAAATAAGGAGGTAGATTTTCAGCAGGAGAGCATTCACTGACACAACACAATTTTTATTGGGCATCAGTGATAGATAAGAAAAGTCAACAAAACCAAACCAAAAAACTCTTCTATCTTCAACCAGACCTTTCACAGAATTTAGTAAGATTACTGTCAATTTTTTGGCTAGCCAAAGCCCTACAAAAAACACAACCTCTGCTTAGTTAAACAAATGCAGTTCCATGCATTATTTTCTCCTCCAAAGAATGTTGTTTTTATTATTATTACCAAAAATAATTATAGAGAAATTTGTCACATGAAAACATCCTTTGATATATTAACAGCATATAAGGGAGACAACTTCTATTTTGAAATCATCATATTAGTAAGACCCACATACATTGGAATCATAATTCAATTAAAAATAAAAAAAAATTCTGAACCCAATTTAGCATGGTACACCTTTAGAACCCAAAATGTCATGTCTTGGATGATCCTGAGAACACTCAAGATTGAGGCTTCCAGGTACCCTTCATATGGGAATAATAGAAGTTAGTGATCACACAGATACAGAATGTCTGAGCTAGGAGTTCAGTCTTGTCTCTGAATGTACCAATAAGGAGGGGAAACTGAAAGCAGAATATGGGATGAGGGAGGGCACTCAGAACCTAGAACATCTGACAGTGATGGTCATTTCTAATCCAGAATCTAGGTCATTTTTAGGCAATAAAATTTGGAATGTCAATATGGAGAGATGTTAGAGAAAGTGGGAGACGTTGGGCAGCCTGGTAAATTTGTATGTGGTTAGATCCATCTGTGTAGCAATGATCATCCAGCAACATAATAAAAAGCAACATCCTCTTAAGAACACGTGAAGCACTGCCTTAGGATACAAAATATCAGCTCTTCTTAGTCCCTTGGAACACTGACTATCAGGGCTTCACAGGACCTTTCAAGGGTCTGGGGTCCTGAAGCTGAGAAGGCAGAATTTCCTGGCCAGGGGCCAGTCCAGCCTCTGAAGGTCCAGATTTTGAATGAAAAGCTTAGAGAATCTATGGGATATTGGACAGTGCATGGCACATGACGAGTACAAGCTTGAAGGAAATTTGGAATTCAGAATCATGAGTTGGAGGAGACTGACGAATCTGCCATTTCAGAACTGCAAGGGCCTAGAGAAG
>CM053582.1:10321844-10340169 GCA_028627135.1 Pseudochirops cupreus
AGAAGGTATTTTTTTCAGGTGAGGTCACTTGTCTGTTCCAATATAAATTATATTGTGCATTGGTGATGCTTAATAGAAACAAAAAGCAAAAAAAAAAATTGTTTTAATCCTAAAGAAGAAACCCACACATATTGAAATAAAGTGTGAAATCTTTTTGGTGAGATTACTGCGTATTTTTTGTTTAGAAAACAAACAAACAAACAACTTAAATCCATTAATATCTGGCCACCAGAAAAAGTGCATTGGTACCCATCCCTCCATTTGGTAAAAACGGCTGTTTCTATGACTTTTCATAAAAATAGGTCCCTACCAATTTTAGGAAAAAAGCAGATGTTCAATATAGAGAATGCCAAAGGGTACATCTTTGAATGTCCTGACAGTCATCATGTGTGATTGCTAAGTGATCTCTGAGAACAGTAATGATGAGCTCTGAATGGGGCTATGGAAAATGCCCTACATGCCAAAGATATATTGGCAGATGTATTCTTACTTGGTCCAAATACTGACCTGTTGCAAGTGACTGAAAAAAACAAGAACAAGGTAGATTACTCTGATAAGATCCAATTCAATATAAATTCGACTTTCATTTGGAGAATGTATTGGTGATGCCAAAAACTAACATATCTGACCTCCTTAACCATAGAGCCTCAAGGGTATAGTAACAATACTCTAGCCACCCAAAAGAGCCCCCAAAAAAACATGAAAAACCCAAATAGCTGTAGAAGATCACCCAGTGCAATCCTCTGCAATTGCTTCCTTGATAAAGACAGCTCTTGGCAGTAGCATTACTCATACTGAATAGTTAGTACTTTTTAGCCATTAAAGCATGGTGTTCTATAACATGGACTCAGAAAAGGAGAAGACTATTATGGGGAAATCAGTCTATGGGTTAGACTCAAGTGTGTTGTTCAAATAAAACAAGAAAAGAAATTTAAGCCAAAAACCCCAACTAACCTTAGGAGGGTGTTCCCTTCTATATGAGAATGGTTAATCTGTCAAGGTCCTCAGAAAACAGAATGTCTGGGCTTACAGGCATCCTGAAAGTGGGCAAGTTGGTGGTTGGCTAGAGCTTAGAACCCACTATTTTCCAGCATGGAAATAAGTCCCACCTTTCAATAAAACAATTAGTAATGGATTGTGAAGCTGCAATACTTGAGACTTAGAATAGAAAACATTATAAATGGCAAAGACATACACACACACACACACACACACACATACACATATATACAGGCATAAATGACCCAAAGTATGGCCCATTTCTATGGGATTTCAAAGAAGAGGAGGGAGGCTTTGCCTAGGGAATCAATCCTTCCTCTCAAATGAATTTATATACCACCATGTGAATACTTTGAAACAAATCACCTATTCACAAAACTACATTGCTGAGTGAGTTCAAAGGATTATCTGCTATTTGGCAAACCAAAAAAACCCATAAAACTGCAAACACTTGGACACCAGAAAAATGTTATTGACTGTAGATCCTACTTTGTTCAATACAGTGAAGTATCTTACTGTTAAGGAGGGAAAATGTAGATCATTTTACACAATAACATGATGATTAAGGGAGTTAGTTTTGGAAATTTGAATGTAGGGAAGATACACATGCATTGTCATAATTATTTTAAAAAGAAAGAAAATACTTATAGATCACAGGGGTTATGGCCTCAGGATCCAAAATAGCAATGCCTTCGAAAACTAAATATCACAGCTTCCAAGGTCATTTCCAGGATATGAGTTGAGGGGTCCTGAAGCTGAGATTAAAGATTTTCCTAACTGGGAGATAACCCCTACCTCTGAATGGGAAGATTTTAAGTGAAAAGTTGAGAAGTACTATCAGATGAGGGATGGCTCGTGGCACAGAAAAATCTTAGGGACCTTAGCAAGAGATCCTTTAGACATGAGAATCTCATATCTGTGAAGGGCCTTATTAAACTGAACATCGAGACTTCCTGGTACCATGTAAGTGAGCAAGTTTGCCATAGGCTAGAGCATAATTCAGAATTTTTAAGCATGGAATTAAAGCCCTCTGAATAAAACCTTGAAGGCATTTTGGAACTCAGGGTAATCAGCTGGCTGAGAGTGTGGAATCTGCTAGACCAGGATTGCGAGGTCCTAGGAAAGAGAGGGTGAGAGATATAGGGGGTCTGGAAATGGACATTTTCAGAAACAAGAGGATTTGAGCATATAGAATGTGAGGGCTCAGAGTTGTCATGGAGATGAAAATTCGAGAGCTAACAGTGCCCATAGAAGAGCAAAGAGAGCCCTTAGGGAGCAAAGGTCAGATTGTGCAGGAATACAGGACATAATATACATATCAGAGACCAGAAATCATGTGCTGGGAAAGGGGACTCACAGTGGAAAAACTCACAACTCATGAAGAAAATCACATCTTTAAACAAAATGCAAAAGGATATCGTGAAGCACTATTTATTTTTCTACTACCTCCCTCCCTCCCCCCAAAAAAACCTTACATAACCTTAAAAACCTGCACATCAAAAAATACATTAATTTCATACCTTCCTTCTTAGATAAACACAAGTATTGATATTACTTCTCATTCAAATGAAAGTAGGGTCTTTTTCCCAACAAACGAAAATACCCCACAAGGTATGATACATAACAAGAACTGATAAGGAACAAGACTTATTTTTCAAAATCAGGATATACGTAATGCTCCTGTGCTTTGTAATAATGATAATACAATTTTTTTAAATTAGAAAAAACCCTTACAGACTAATAGAGGCTATAACCTTAGAATCTAAAAGGTCAGGACTTAAAAGATACTTAGAATACTGAAAATATGGTTTTCCACTTATATTTCAAAGGAATATGTCAGAGGTGGCTGAGAGGTTAGACTACAGAATTTTCTTGCTCAGGGTCAATCTTCCCCTCTAGAGGTGCCAATTTTGAACTGAAAGTGAAGCCAAAGTCTTAGATCTGGAAAGACACATAGAACTTAGAAGGTCTGAGCTACAAAGAAATACTGTCTTCAGAATCCTGAAGCATATGACTTTCAGAAGCCAGAAATCCAGTGTTGGGATATCCTAGAAGAGAGAGGAGGTGTTCTATGAATGATAAAGGAAATGGTTGTAGCAGCAACTACAGTGGCTTCTAACCAGCTGAGAAATTAGCATAGATAAATGGACACATCCAACTCTGTGGCCAAGGCAAATACCTACATAGTTACCAAAGAGGGAAGCACCACCATCTAGGTTTCGTAAAGCTGGGAGGGCTACCTGCAGGCTCATCTGGTCAGATCACAGGAACACTCTTCCAATGGGTAAACCCAAAAGCAAAAATGATAACTTCAACCCTCATGACCCAGTGCCTAATTAGAAATTAACAAAAGGTGTGAAAGCCTTCCTAGAGGGAAGCCTCCCCTAGGCAAGCTTCCTTTAATGGCCTCCAAGGAGGCCTTTTAATGGGTAGGGAAGATCTTACATCCCATTAACATTACAGCATTTCAAAGAAGGTATATCAGAATGGGACAGCTCTTACAACACAAGAAACAGACACTTTCAGGTCTGGGAGGAGCCTTAGTAAAGAGAAGGAGTGCTTGAGGAGAGCCTCTAGATTATGGGATACAGATATTCAGGACAGGCCAGAGTCTCCTCCACTATTTCATGTGCCATAGCTGTGAGGGCTCTGAGAACCTACAATAATCTTCTATGGAATGGGCCTACAAATGCTAAATGTCCAAAATTTGGAGGCTTATTTGAAATATATTCTGACTAGGAAAAAATATGTTCCAGTTGTAGGTAAACAGTGTGTAGCATGCTAAGGATTTTAAAAGTCACTCATTCCTTTTAAAGCTTTGTATGTGGTAAGATTCATGTACATGGCAATAATGACCTGATAAAAATAGAAAAATAAAAATTCTTATGGATCATATGATGGTAGAGTCTTAGAATCCAAAATATCAGCCCCTTGGTACACTGACGCTCTTAACCTTATTTGGCATAACTTATGCTGAGTTGACACCGGGGCAGGGGTCTCCATTGCTCTAAGCCCCTGATTGCTGGAAAGTCAGATGACTTCTAAACAGGCCTAGGGAATACTGAAGCCATTCTAGATTTGCTTTTTCAGAATGGGGAAACGTCACTATAAATTATCCCTCACATTTTGATGTGATAATGTTGGAAGAAATTGAGAAAAGAGATTCAGAATGTCTGAGTTAGAAGTTAAATCCTGCCTCTGAATGTCCCAATGTGGCCAGGGGAAGTACACTCAGTATATGAAATCATAGAGATCACTGGGACACAAGACTTTTTCAATTTGATGGAAACTTTGAATCCACAACCCTGAGCTTGATTATGCTGTAAAATATATAATGTCAGAGTAGGGAGGGACTAGAAGGAGGAGAGTGGGAGATGTTCAGAGCCTGGGAATAGACACTGTCAGTAAGAGGAGGATTTTAGTACATAGCCTGGTGAAGACATGGTGAAGAAAAGGAAGAAGATAGGAGAGCACTCAGAAGAATAGAGATCAGAAGATAATGTGCTCAGAGACACAAAAGGGCAGATTTTTTTAAGTCCTGAAAATCATGACATCTCATTGTGAGGGGTTGTTCTCTGAAAAGCACAGATGTCAGAAAATGGCAGTACTCTAAGATATATTCTTAGTTGATTCAAATATTGACCTGTTGTAGGTCATTTAAAAAACAAAAAGGTAGATTGTTCTTAGGAGATCAAATTGGAATTCAAATTTGAGGATGCATTGAAGATGCCTAGAAGAAAAACTTCTGACATCCTTGGCCACAGAAACAATGGCTACTGAAAATACAATGACTTTAATGGGCACCCCCAAAATCTTGCATCCCCCAAATATCTGTAGAGGAAAAACCAGTGCAATCCTCTGCAGTCACTTCATTGTTAAAGATTCCCATTGATGGTAGTATTCATATTCACGAAAATACAGTATTTTGGGGTATTACAGAATAATGTTATATCAGAAGAACTTATAAGAGGAGAAGACTTCTGTTAGGAAATCCGTATATGGGTAAGACTCAAGCAGGTTGTTCAAATAAAAGAATAAATTAACATTAAGCAAATAAAAGAAAAGAAACAACCAGGAGGTAGTTCCTTGAGACATGAGAATCTCCTATCTATCAAGGTCCTTAGAAAATAGAAAGTCTGGAATTCCACGTACCATTAAAACAGGCAAGTTGGTGCTAGATTAGAGCTTAGAAAATGACATTTCATAGCATGGCAATGAGTCCCACCTCAGAATGGTTGTGGATTGTGAAGCCAGAATTCTTGAACAGATATTTGTCATGGAACCTAGAATATCTGAATAGGGAGTAAATATGCAATCTAGAATCCTGAACTGGATCAGGCTGTAGAAACAGGAATGTTAGTTGAAGAACTGCCTAGAACAGAGCGAGTAGGAGATGATCAGAGGCCATTGAGGGAAATTATCTGAAGAAATAGGATTTTAAAACAGACAAACTAACATCTGGGAGGAGCCTTGGAGGAGAGAATGAGAGACTGAGGAGAGCCTCTAGAACAAGGAATATATGATCCAGGAGAGAACAAAATAGGTCAGGCTACATCCAACTGGAACTCGAGATACACAGGCACTGCAGTTGGGAGATTCATCCTGCCCTATCAAAAAGGGACATAGGAGAGAATAGACTGGGGGAGGGGGGACACACTGGGATGGCTGTTTTGGGGTGGTGGGCGGGGGGAAAGACGGGGAGAAAATATGTAACTCAAAATCTTGTGGAAATGAATGATGCAAACTAAAATAAAATTTAAAAAAAAAAGAAGAAAAAAAAAACAAAATAGGTCAGGACTGGAATGTCATTCAATTTTCCATATGCCATAGCAGTGATGAGTCTGAGAACCATTATCTGCTGTGGAATGGGCCTTCAAATGCAAAATGCATCCATTTCAAGCAGTATTTTAAACATTTTTTTTTTGCAGGGGGGAGAGCAGGGCAATTGGGGATAAGTGACTTGCCCAAGGTCACATGGCTGGTAAGTGGTAAGTATCTGATGCCAGATTTGAATTCAGGCCCTCCTGACTCCAGGGCAGGTGCTCTATTCACTGTGCCACGTAGCTGCCCTTAAATACATTAGTAGTTGGGAAAAATATTTTCCGGTTCTAGGTAAAGAAAGAAAGGAAGAAAGTTTGGAATTTCTAGATATCAGTCATTTATTTCAATTCATTTTCTCTCTCTCTCTCTCTCTTTCTCTCTCTCTCTCTCTCTCTGTCTGTCTCTCTCTCTCTGTCTCTCTCTCTCTTTCTTGTGAAGCTCAAAAAACTTCACGTCTTCCACCATACATCCAAAAAGGATTGATGAAATGACTGATAATTTTTGGCTAATTAAGAAGTCCATAGATGAGGTGATATATATCAGCACCATGAAACAAATCAATTCTATGAAGATTCTTCTGTGATAAACACTGCCAGTGATATTATTACTATTGATAATGAATATAGAATATTTCTGAACAAAAGGTAACCTAATTATTAATTTCTGAAGCCTAATAAGAGAAAAAAACTAAAAATTTCCAGAATTCATTAAGTACAATTTAATAAAAATTCATTGAAAAAATTTTTAAGAATCAACATTATAGCTCATAGGCTGGGTTTCTTTGGAACCACAACTATCATGCCTTCGAATGTCCTTAGCACAGTGAATGGCTGGGCTGTCCATTCCCATTCAACGACAATGGAGAGTTAGCATACTGAATTTCCTAACTAGACATAAGTCCCAACATTGAATGGCCCTCTTTCAAATGGGCATATGAGAGCAAAGCAAACTTTAGAACACAAAAGGTTAGACCCTTAAATGGGTTACAAACCACCTTCTGTGGTAGCTGGAAGTTCTTTGAGGAAATGAATTAGAATCTGTCTTGAATGGAAAATATCATGAATAGCGAAGATGTCTGTTCATATATCTTCAAAGGGAGACAATAGATTGGCCAGTTGCTGGGAATTTTTTTAAAGATGGAGGGAGATTTTGCTTAAGGTTTCAATACTTTCCTCCAATGTAATTAATATTCCAGGGTAGGTATGATTTTAAACAAATCGCCATTTCACATCTACACAGCAAAAAAGTGGTGAAAGACAAAAATCGAAATGCTACCAACTAAGCATCCTTTGACACCAAAACACATGTAATTCCCTTGAGGTTTTCCTTTGGGCAAAACTGCTACTGATATTACTCCTAAAGAAAGTGAATGCACAGTATATTTGGCCTACAAAAGGACATTATAGCAAGCTAGTCACTTCAAAAAGACTGGGGTTAGTTTGGGAAATTTGTATATAGCTAAGATGCATGTGAAATGTAATAATTATACAATAATAAAAGAAAAAGAAAAATCCTTACAGACTAAAGGGGGATATGGCCTTATAATCTAAAATGTCAGCTCTAGAGTGCTCCTTGGAACACAATGTCAGGGTTTCTCCCAATATTTTCCAAGGAAACATTTTGGAGGAGTCTTAGAGATAAGAATGCAAAATTTCCTCCATAGGAGATCAGTCCTGCCTCTGAAGGTCCAGATTTTAAGTGAAAAGCCTAGAGAGACTATGGGTTGTGACATGACTCACGACACACAGTATGTATAAGTTTGAAGGAAATTTGGAATTCAGGATGATCAGTAGGATGAAAGTGTAGAATCTGCTAGAACAGAATTGTAAGGGTCTAAAGAAGAGAGAAGGAGAGATTACGGGGGCGTGGAATGGACATTTTCAGAAACAGGAAGATTTGAGCACACTTGAGTGTCAGGCCTGGGAGTTGCCATGGAAATGAAAAAGAGAGCTAACAGTGCCCATAGAAGAGTGGCCTCAGTGCAAAAAGAGACTATAAGGCAGCAAAGATCAGATCTTTCAGTTGTGGAAAACAAAGTATACTACAGGAAAGGTTCAGAAATCACCTTCTGGGGAAGCGGAAAATTTCACAAATAACAAAGAATTATTTTCATATCTATACTGAGTGGTTTTGATGGTTAGTTCCCTTTAACTAATTTTAAAAATAAGAGATCAATCATTTCTTCCAATCTAATTTTCTTTAGGCATCAGAGATTTAGATTAAGAAGAACAAATAGAGAAACTAAAAGAAAACCAAAGCTCTTCTATCTTCAAATAGATTTTTCAAAGAATTTAGTGATACTGTCAGTTTTTTGGCTAGCAAACCCTCTTCCCCTCCCCCGCCCCCCACTTCCCACCCTCGGCGGTAAACCAAAATTCCTGCATAGCTAACAATGTAGTTCCATCTATTTCTTTAGTAAAGACTTTGTTTCTATTACTAGTAATATAAATGAGTTCCTAGAAATGTTTGACAGGGAAATACTGTAAGAGTAAAAAGAGCTGATAGAAGAGACGTCTTTATTTGGAAATCATCATATCAGGGAGACCTACATACATTATACTCATAATCAAGTTAACAGAAAATAAAAATAATGCATTCACCCAAATTTGTACAAACCCAAAATTTCATATCTTGGATGGTCCCTAGAACACTAAAGGGTGAGGCTTCCAGGTACCCTTGAGAGGGGAATGTTGGAAGTTGTTGATCACAAGGATAAAGAATGTCTGAGCTAGGAGTTGAATTCTGCTGTTGAATGTACCAGTAGGGAGTGGGAATTGAACAGTATGAAGAGACACTAGAACAGAGAAAGTGGGAGATACAGCACAGTATATGGAGCACCAGTGCTGGAGTCAGGAGGACCTGAGCTCAAATGTGGCCTCAGATATTTACTACCTGTGGGACACTGGCCAAGTCACTTAACCCTGATTCCCTCAAAAAAAAGTGAAAGATATTGAGAGGCTGAGAATGCAATTTATCAAAACAGCGGGATTTTAGTCCACACAATGTCAGTTCTGAAAGTAGCCTTGGAGAAGAAAAGGAGAGGAGGAGAACTTGGAAGAAGCTAGGTCAGAGCAAAGAGAGTTCTTAGAAAGTAAAAGGGCAGAGCTGGAGAGTCCTAAAAACTTTCATAAATCAAACAAACATAGAAGGGTCCTGAGAACATAAATCAGGTGGACTGGAAGGAGTCTTAGAATGGAAAATATGATTAATTCCATAATTTGTGATCATATGTACTTTTGGATAAAACACTGGCCAGTGTCAAGGAAATTAAGAAACAAGGCAATTTTAGACATTTCATAGGAGATAAGTCCTTAATTCCGATTGAATTTATATTAAGCTTTAAAAAAACTCACATCTTTAAACATAATGGGAAAGAATATCATGAAACTGTCTATTTTTGACCCGCTACCCCCCTAAAAAATCTCCACAACCCTAAAAACCTGCACATTAAAACAAATGAAATACCAGCCCTTCCTTATTTGATAAAGACAACTATTGGTGTTACTATTAATTCTAATGAAGGTAGGGTCACACACAATGAAAAGGGTGATCCACTGGGGACTGATAAGGGAAAAGACTCATATTTCAAAATCAGGATATCAGTAATGGTCTGGTGCAGTGTAATAATCATGATCTAAATTATACAAATTAAAAGCCTTATAAATCACTGGAAAGTGTGATCTTAGCATCCAAGATATCAAGACTTCGAAGGTCCTTAGACACTGGGCTTCCAATTATCTTTCAAGGAGCCATGTTGGAGGTGGCTGAGACTCTAGAATATTCTTGCTCAGGGTCAGTTCCTCATTTTGAAACTCCTGATTTTGAATGGAAAGTGAGACTTAAATCTTAGACCAGAGAAGACACATAGAACTGAGAATATCTAAAAAAAAAAATAGAAGGAAATATTGACTCCAGAAGCCTGAAGCAGATGAGGTGTAGAAACCAGAAAGTTAGTTTTTGGCAATATTGGAACAGAGAGAGGAGTTGTTCCACCACTGATCAAGGAAATGGTCAGGAGCAGTGGGATTTGGCCACATAGGATGACAGGACTCAGAGTAGCCATGGATAACAGAATGAGAGAAGTAAGAAAATATGTAGAAGGAGGGATATCAAAGAGAGAAGAGATCTTTTAGAACACCAAAAGTCAGAACTTGGAATATCCTTTACACCTTGACACCAATGTAAGGGATAGCAGGGAAGGCTCTAAGAACATCAATCATATGCTCCAAAATGGGACTTAGAATGGAAAATCCCACACACGCCAAGGGTTAATTTTCATCTCTATGCTTAGTCTGTTGGATAGCAAGGAGATCAAATCTATCGGTACTTGAAGAAATTAATTCAGGCTATTCAGTGGAAGGCCACATACTGAAGCTTCAATACTTTGGCCAAGTAATGGAATCACTGGTAAGGTGCCTAGTATTGGGAAAATTGAAGACAAAAGTAAAAGCGGATGGCAGGAAAATGGTCAAAGGATATGAACAGGCAATTTTCCAAGGTAGAAATTAAGGAAATATTTAAGCATATGGAAAAATGCCCTAAATCACTATTAATTCGAGAAATGCCAATCAAAACAACTCTGATGTACTCCATCTCACCAGTCAGATTGCCCAAGATTACAACAAAACTGGAAAATGACAAGTGCTGGAGAAGATATGGAAAAATTGGAACACTAATGCATTCTAGGTGGAGCTGTGAACTGATACAACCATTCTGGAGAGCAATCTGGAACTATGTCCAAAGGGCTATAAATAATTGCATACCCTGTGACCCAGTAATACCACTTTTAGAGTTGTATCCCAAAGAGATCATAGAAGTCAGAAAAGGATCCATATATACAAAAATATTTATTGCAGCTCTCTTTGTGGTGGCAAAAAACTGGAAATACAGGGGATGCCCATCAATTGGGGAATGGCTGAACAAGTTGTGGTATATGAATGTAATGGAATACTATTATGCTATAAGAAATGGGAAGGAGATGGACTTCATAATTACCTGGAGAGGCTTATACAAATTGATGCTGAGTGAGAAGAGCAGAACCAGGAAAAATTTGTACACAATCACAGACACATCATGTATGTGACAACCACCTTTGATAAACTGGACTCTTCTCAGCAATGCACAGTTATAAGACAACTCTACAAGTCTCAGGATGGAAGGAGATGTCTACATTCAGAGAAAGATCTAGAAAGACCAGTGTTTAAATGGAGACTGAAGCAATACATGCCATCATTCTTTTTCATGTTTGGTTTTGTTTCTTTTTTTCCCACTGATAACTCCATTGGTTACAACCCTTCTATACAAGCAGACTATTGGACAACGTGAAAGTATTTGCAGATCCTATACATGATTGCACACCACCATAGGGGTGGGGGGAAAGGGAGGGGAGAAAATTTGAAACTCAAAGGATTATAGAACTGAATCTTGTAAACTAAAAGTAAATGAACAAGTCAATGAAAAAAAAAAGGAAGATAGATTTTTCATGTGAAAACATTCACCCAGAGGCAGCCAGGTTGAGCACTGAATAGAGCACCAGCCTTAGAGTCAGAAGGACCTGCCTTCAAATCCAGCCTTAGACACTTAACACTTACTAGTTGTGTGACCTGGGGCAAATCACTTAACCCCACTTTCCCCGCCTTGCCCCCTCCAAAAAGAAAAAAGAAATGAAAGCATTCACTTACTCTGATATAAGTTATACAAGGGAACAGCGATTCATAAAAGAAACAAAAAGCCAATTTTTTAAAAAAGAAGCATAAACAAAAACTCTACACATATTGAAATAAACCACCAAAAGTTTTAGGGGTGATTACTGAGTATTTTTTGCTTCGGCAAAACAAATCAAAAAACCCCTGAAATTCCATAAAACATGGTTGCCAAAATGTGTGTTTGGATGTATTCTTTCACTTAGTAAAGACTGGTGTTTCCATGATCATTAATGAAAATGGATCTTCGGCAATTCTGGACCAGAACAGCAGATGTTCAGTATAGAGAACATTTCAGGAACAAGACTTCTCTTTGCAAGTCATCACTATCAGTAAAACCAATGCACATTTTAATAATAATCCAATTAATAAAATAAAAAATATTAACTTGAGCCAAGTTTCCATGATATGGCTTTAGAAGGGAAAATGCCATGTCTTCAATGGTCCCTAGAGCACTAAATGATTAAGCTTCCAGGTGCCTTTCGGGTGAGATTCTAAGAAGTAGTTGAGAGCAGAGATACAGAATTTCTGAGCTAGCAGTTAAATCCTGCCTCTCACTGTACCAGTGGGGAGTCGAAAGTGAAGGCAGAATTGGCAATTACGGAGGGTGGTGGAGCATAGACTGCGTGGTCTTGAGAGAAGCTTGTAATCCAGAACCCTGAGCTTGATTCGGCGGTGGAATCTCTAATGTCATTGTTCAGAGGGACTAGGAGTGAAAGAGTGGGTGATGTTCAGGAACTATGGATGGAAATAATGAGAAAAGGGAGGGTTTTAGCATATAGCATGGTAAAGCCATGATGAAGAGAAGTAAGGAGGTAGGAGACAACCAGGGAGAAGCAGAGAGTGACCTGACACTCCAAAGAGCAGATCATGGAACGTCTCTAAAATCACCCTGTTTGATTGCTTAGGCAAACTCTTAGAACAGAAGTAATTTGCTCTGAAGGGGTCTTAGAATAGAAAATATTATAAAAGCAAAAGATGAATTCTCAGATATATATTTTAGGTTATACATGTACAATTATGTTAAACATATTTTGACATTAATTGTGCTGTAAAAGAAGAATCAGAACAAATGGGGAAAGTGAGAAAGAAAAAGAGAAAAGGAAAAAAAGTGAGATAATATGCTTTGCTTTGCATTCAGTTTCCATAGCTCTTTCTGTGGATGTGGGTAACACTTTCCATCACCACTCTTTTGGAATTTTCCTGGATCATTGTATTGCTGAGAAGAGATAAGTCTATCAAAATCAGTCATCACACACTATGGCTGTTACTGTGTACAGTGTTCTACTAGTTCTGCACATGTCACTAAGCACCAATTTATGTAAGTCTTGCCAGGTTTTTCTGAAATCTGCCTGCTCATCATTTCTTATACCACAATAGTACACCACTACATTCATATACTACAACTTGTTCAGCCATTCTCCAATTGATAGGCATTGCCTCAATTTCCAATATTTTGCTACCAAAAAAAAGAGCTGCTATAAATATTTTTGCACATGTTGGTCCTTTTCCATTTTTATGATCTCTTTGGGATACAGACCTAGTAGTGGTATTGCTGGATCAAAGGGTATGTACAGTTTTGTTGCCCTTTAAGCATAGTTCAACACGGCTGTCCAGAACAGCTGAATCAGTTCACAACTTCACCAACAATACTTTAGTGTTCCAGTTTTCCCATATTTCCTCCAACATTTATCATTTGCCATTTTTGTCATATTAGCCAATCTGATAATTGTGAGGTGGTAACTCAGACCACTTTTAATTTTATTTCTCTAATCAATAGTGATTTGGAGCATGTTCTCATAACACTATCAATAGCTTTAATGTCTTCATAAGATATATTCTTAGTTGGTTCAGGTACTGACTTGTTGCATATCATTGAAAAACAAGAATAAGGTAGATTATTCTGATGAAATCAAACATAATTTGAGTTTAATTTTGAGGATGTGATTGTGATGCAAAAAATAAACTGATTTGAAATCCTCAAGCACAGTGCATCAAGGGTAGGATGAAAATATTCTCTATACTATAGCCACCCAAAAGAATCCCCCAAACCTGCACAACCCATGTATATGTAGAGGTTGCTACCAGTGCAATCCACTGCAATTGTTTCAGTGATGAATAGAGCTCTCAGCAGTAATATTACTGATAATGCATATTCACTTATTTTAGCTGTTGAAACATGGTGTTCTATAACATGGACTTGGTAAAGGAGGAAACTACGGATTGGAAATCAATCTATGGGTAGGACTAAAGTGGGTTCAGAAAACCATTAAAGACACTTAAGCAAACAAGAACAACAAAAAAAGGAACACACCTTAGAAGGGTGATCCTTTGGATATCAGAATCTCCTACTTGTGAAGGTCCTTAGGAAACAGAATGCCTGGCTTCCAGGTATCCTGAAAGTGGACAAGTAGTTCGAAGGCTAGAGCTGGGAACACGATATTTCCCAGCATGGAAGTTAAGCCTCAAGTTTGAGTAAAACAATTAGGAATGGATTGTAAAGTCATCAACTAGAAATCTAGCATATGTCAGTTTGAAGGAAATATTTAATCCTGCATATACCATGACCGTAATTCTGAACTAGGCAATCCTAGAATAACTGGATGAGAAAAAGGGCAATAATTTTGAACATCATTGCTTGATTCCAATAGAATGCCTATTGGGCATCAGTGTTATCTAAGAAAAACAAAGAAAGAAACTAAAAACAAAACTGGGACTCATAATGAGAGAATGGGAGGTGTTCAGAGGCTAAAGAGGAAAGTTCTCTGAAGAAATGGAATCAGAGAAGAGACACTTCAGGTCTGGGAGAAGCCAGGGAAGAGAGGAGAGATTGAGGAGCGCCTCCAGAAGAAGGGACGCAGATATGCAGGACAGAACACCAAGGTCACGACTGGTGTCCTCCAATTATCCATGTGCCCTAATTGTGAAGGCTCTGAGAACTTATGTGATAGGCTGTGGAATGGACCTTCAAATGCTAAATGTCCTAATTTCCAAAGACTATTGTAAATATATTCTGAGTAGGCAAAAATATTTTCCATTTGCAGGTAAACAAGGCATAGAACTTACAAGAGACATTGATTAGTTTTAAAATTTTGTATGTGGTAAGAGTCATATACACTGCAATGATTTTCCAATAAAAAAGGAAGGAGAAAAATCCATATGGATCACAAAGGGTTCATCTTTGGAATCCAAAATATCAGGATCCTGGTAATGGTTGAGGTTTCCTGGAATCTTTCAAGGATCTCTATTACTGTGGTTCTGGGGCTTTAACCACAGTGTTTCCTAGCTAGTAGATTAGTTCTGCCACTTAAGGTTCAAATGTTGAATGAAAAGCTTAGAGAAACTAGGATAAGTGAGATGACTCATGAAACATAGAAAGTAGGAGCTACAATGAACTTTGGAATTCAGGATGATCAGTTAGATAAAACTTTCAAATGTGCAAGGTCAGAAATGTGAGGGGCCAGAAATAAGAGGGGTAATGGATAAAGTCTTGGAATGGATATTTTCATAAACATGAGGATGTGAGCACACAGAATGCTGGGCCTGGGAGTTGTCTTGGAGGTGAAAATGAGAGAAGCACCAGCAGTGCTCAGAGAAGAGGGGACCTCAGAGCAAAGAGAGCCCTTAGGGAATAAAATGGCAGATCTTGCAGTGTCCTGGCAAACAGGAGGTGCTATTGGGTAGGAGGCTTCAGAGAAGAGAAATCATCTGCTGGGGAAAAGGGCCTCCCAGTGGAAAGATCTTATACCTCAGGAGGATTTCTATTGTTATATATACTGTGTGGGCCCAAATATTGGACGTTTCTTTACTAATTTAAAAATAAAGGAGGTAGATTTTTAGTAGGGGATCATTCAGTGACACAACACAATTTTTATTGGGCATCAGTGATAGAAAAGAAAAATCAACAAAACCAAACCAAAAAACTCTTCTATCTTCAACCAGACCTTTCACAGAATTTAGGAAGATTACTGTCAATTTTTTGGCTAGCCAAAGCCCTCCAAAAAACACAACCTATCCTTGGTTAAACAAATGCAGTTCCATATATTATTTCCTCCACCAAAGATTGTTGTTTTTATTATTATTAACAAAAATAATTATTGAGAAATTTGTTACAGGAAAACATCCTATGATGTATTAACAGCTTATAAGGGAGACGACTTCTATTTTCAAATCATCATATTGGTAAGACTCATGTATATTGGAATCATAATTGAATTTAAAAAAAAATCTTGACCCAAATTAGCATGGTGCAGCTTTAGAACCCAAAACGTCATGTCTTGGATGGTCCTGAGAACACTCAAGATGGAGGGTTCCAGGTAGCCTTCATATGGCAATAACAGAAGTTATTGATCACACAGATACAGAATGTCTGAGCTAGGAGTTGAGGCCTGTCTCTGAATGTACCAATAAGGAGGGGAAACCGAAACTAGAATATGGGATGAGGGAGGGCACTCAGGTCCTAGAACATCTGACAGCGATGGTCATTTCTAATCCAGAATCTAGGTCATTTTTAGGCAGTAAAACTTGGAATGTCAATATGGAGAGATGTTAGAGAAAGTGGGAGATGTTGGGCAGGCTGGTAAATTTGTATGTGGTTAGATTCATGTGCGTAGCAATGATCATCCAGCAACAAAACAAAAAAGGAAAATCCTCTTAAGAACACGTGAAGCACTGCCTTAGGATACAAAATATCAGCTCTTCTTTGGGACATTGACTATCAGGGCTTCACAGGACCTTTCAAGGATCTATACTGCTGGGGTCCTGAAGCTGAGAAGGCAGAATTTCGTGGCCAGGGGCCAGTCCAGCCTCTAAATGTCCAGATTTTGAATGAAAAGCTTAGAGAATCTATGGGATATTGGACAGTGCATGGCACATCAGGAGTACAAGCTTGAAGGAAATTTGGAATTCAGAATCATGAGTTGGAGGAGACTGATGAATCTGCCATTTCAGAACTGCAAGGGCCTAGAGAAGAGAGAGACAGAGAGAGAGAGGGAGAGAGAGAGAGAGAGAGAGAGAGAGAGAGAGAGAGAGAGAGAGAGAGGTACGGGGTCTGGGAATGGACATTTTCAGAGACAGCCCCATGTGAGCAAACGAGCACACATACACACAAACACAGAGGATCAGGCCTGAGAGTTGCCATGGAGACATAAATCAGGATATGCTATAGATGGGAGGGGTTAGAGAACAGAAATCATCAGGGCAAGGGGCATCCCCATAGAATATCTCAGACCCCACCAAGATTCATTTTCACATGTGTATATGTATATACATACATATAAACATATACATATATATGTGTGTATACATGTACACACACACACACACACATACACTGTGTGGACCCAAATATTGGCCATTTCTTACTATTTAAAACAAGAAAGTAGATTTTTCTTAGGACATTATTCAGTTATTCCAATATAATTTTTATTGGGCATCTTTGAGGTACAAGAAAATTAAACAAACAAAAAAAAAATAAGATGAAACAAAACCAATAAGTCCTAACTTTAACCTGACTTTTTAAAGATCTTAGGGAGATTATTGTCAATATTTTGGCTCACTCCCTCTGAACACCACGACACCTGCACAGGGAAACAAATGTAGTTTTATGTATTTCTTTCTTTAGTAAAACCTGTGGTTTCTATTGCTGCCAATTAAAATTACTTTATAGACATTCATCATGTGAAGTATAAAGAGCTTAGATGAAAGACAACTTCTATTTTGAAATCATCATACTTGTAAGACACATGTACACTAATTAAAATTAAATTATATTAAAATAAAAATAATACTTGGGCCCCATGTACCATAATATGGTTTGAGAAGCAAAATTGCCATGTCTGGGACGGCCACTTCATCACTGAAGTTGAGGGTTCCAGGGATCCTTCATGTGGCAATGTTTATGGATACCAGGGGTACAGAATGTCTGAGCTAGGAGTTAAATCCTGACTCTGAATGGACTAATGTAGAGGGGAAACTGAAGCCAGAATATGGGATTGGGGAAGACACAGAACACCTTATGCAGACATTTCTAATCCAGAATCTGCGGCCAGTTTGAGCTGTAATGTTTGGAATGTCAGTACTGAGAGTCACTAAAACAGAGAAAGTGGGAGATGTAGGGCAGCTAGGCAGTAGAGTGGATAGAGCACCTGCAATGTAGCGAGGAGGACACAAGGTCACATCCAAACTCAAATTCCTCCTTCTGGTGTCCTGACTTTGAATGGAAAGTGAAGCCAAATGATGAGATCACAGAAGAGACATAGAACTTAGAATAGCAGAGCTAGAAGGAAATACTGAATCCAGAATTCTAAAGCAGATGAGGTATAGTAGTCACAAAGTCAGTGCTGAGACATACCAGAACAGAGAAAAAAGTAGTTGTTCCAGGGCTGACAAAGGAAGTGATCACAAGCAGTGGGATTTGACCACACAGAATGACAGGCCTTGGAGGAACCACAGGGAAGAAACTGAGACAGGAAGGAGAACCCTGAGAGGGCGGGTTATCAAAGAGAGAGGTCTCTAAGAAAACAAAAGGTCAGAACTTGGAGTGTTCTAGAAAGCACTATGTGTGATAGCTGGGAGGGCTCTAAGAAGATCAATCTTCTGCTCCAGAATGGGCCTGGAAGTGAAAAATTTCACCCATGCGAAGGATTCCTTTTCATCTCTGTTCTTAGTCCATGGGACAGCAAGGAGATCCAGTCAGTGAATATTGAAAGAAATTGATTCAGCCTATTCACTGGAAGGCCAAATACTGAAGAAGAAACTTCAGTACTTTGACAACATCGGGAAAAAATGGGCCTTGTTGGAAA
>CM053582.1:10340669-10366748 GCA_028627135.1 Pseudochirops cupreus
ATCAGAGGATGTTTTCCTGTGACAAATTTCTCAATAGTTATTTTTGTTAATAATAATAAAAACAACACTCTTTAGTAGAGAAAATAATACATGGAACTACATTTGTTTAACTAAGGATAGGTTGTGTTTTTTGGAGGGTTTTGGCTAGCCAAAAAATTGACAGTAATCTTACTAAATTCTGTGAAAGGTCTGGTTGAAGATAGAAGAGTTTTTTGGTTTGGTTTTGTTGATTTTTCTTTTCTATCACTGGTGCCCAATAAAAATTGTATTGTGTCCGTGAATGATCCCCTACTAAAAATCTACCTCCTTATTTTTTAAATTAGTAAAGACATGTCCAATATTTGGGCCCACACAGTATATATAACAATAGAAATCCTCCTGGAGTATAAGATTTTTCCACTGGGATGACCCTTTTCCCCAGCAGATGATTTCTGTTCTCTGAAGCCTCCTACCCAATAGCACATCCTGTTTTCCAGGACACTGCAAGATCTGCCATTTTTTTCTCCAAGGGCTCTCTTTGCTCTGAGGTCCCCTCTTCTCTGAGCACAGCTAGTGCTTCTCTCATTTTCACCTCCATGACAACTCCCAGGCCTGGCATTCTGTGTGTGCTCACATCCTCCTGTTTTTGAAAATGTCCATTCCAAGATTAGATCCATCTCCACCTCTCATTTCTGGCCCCTCACAATTCTGGCGTTGCACATTCGAAAGTTTCATCCACCTTATCATCCAGAAATCCAAATTACTTTCCAGCTCCTACTTTCTATGTGCCTTGAACCATCTCACTTACCCTAGTTTCTCTAAGCTTTTCATTCTAAATTTGAATCTTAAGTGGCAGAACTGATCTCCTAGCTAGGAAATACTGTGCTTTCAGCCCTAAATCCCCAGTAATAGAGATCTTTGAAAGATTCCTGGAAACCTCAAGCATTACCATGATTCTGATATTTTGGATTCCAAGGATGAACCCTTTTTGATCCATAGGGATTTTTCTCCTTCCTTTTTTATTGGAAAATCATTGCAGTGTATGTGAATTTTACTACATGCAAAATTTTAAAACTAATCAGTGTCTTTACAAAGTTCTATACGTTGTTTACCTGCAACTGGAAAAGATTTTTGCCTACTCTGAATATATTTACAGTAATCTTTGGATTTTAGGACATTTAGCATTTGAAGGTCCATTCCACAGCCAATCATGTAGGTTCTCAGAGCCTTCACAGTTAGAGCCTGTGGATAATTGGAGGACTCCAGTCCTGACCTTGGTGTTCTGTCCTGCCTACCTGCCTCCCTTCTTCTAGAACAGCGGTTCTGAACTTGTGGGTTATGTTCAATTTTTAAGAATCAAAATACATCCTGCATATCAGATATTTACATTACAGTTCATGAGAGTTGCAAATCTACCGTTATGAAGTGGCAACAAAAATAATTTTATGGTTGGGAGTCACCGCAACATTAGAAACTGTTTAAAGGGCCACAGCATTAAGAAGATTGATAACCAGTGTTCTACAGGCTGTCCTCAATCTCTCCTTTCCTCCATGGCTTCTCCCAGACCTGAAGTGTCTCTTCTCTGATTCCATTTCTTCAGAGAATTTCCCTCTTTAGCTTCTGAACATCTCCCATTCTCTCATTACAAGTCCTAGTTTTGTTTTTAGTTTCTTTCTTTGTTTTTCTTAGATAACACTGATGCCCAATAGGCGTTCTATTGGAATCAAGAAATGATGTTCAAAATAATTGCCCTTCTTTCTCATCTAGCTGTTCCAGGATTGTCTAGTTCAGAATTACACATGATATATTCAGGATCATATATTTCCATCAAATTCATATATGCCAGGTTCCTAGTTGATGATTTACAATCCATTGCTAATTGTTTTATTGAAAGATGAGGTTTAACTTCCATGCTGGGAAATATTGTGTTCCAAGCTCTAGCCTTCTACCTACTTGTCCACTTTCAGGTTACCTGGAAGCCAGGCATTCTGTTTCCTAAGGACCTTCACAAGTAGGAGATTCAGATATCCAAAAGATCACCCTTCTAAGCTCTGTTTCTTTGTTTGTTGTTGTTTGCTTAAGTGTCTTTAATTGTTTTCAGAACCCACTTGAGTTTTACCCATAGACTGATTTCCAAAGAGTAGTTTCCTCCTTTACCAAGTCCATGTTATAGAACACCATGTTTGAACGGCTAAAATAACTCAACATGCATTATTAGTCATATTACTACTGAGAGCTGTATTCATCAGTGAAACAATTACAGTGGATTGCACTGGTAGCAACCTTTACATATACAGGGGTTGTGCAGGCTTGGGGGATTCTTTTGGGTGGCTATAGTATAGAGAATATTTACATCCTACCCTTGATGCACTGTGCTTGAGGATTTCAAATCTGCTTATTTTTTGCCTCACAATTACATCCTCAAAATTAAACTCAAATTGTGTTTGATTTCATCACAATAATTGACCTTGTTCTTGTTTTTTCAGTGATATGCAACAAGTCAATACTTGAACCAACTAAGAATATATCTTACGAAGACATTAAAGCTACTTACAGTCTTATGAAAACATGCTCTAAATCACTATTGAGTGTAGAAATGCAAATTAAAAGTGATCTGAGGTACCACCTCACAATTATCAGATTGGCTAGTATGACAAAAATGGAAAATGATAAATGTTGGAAAAGATATGGGAAAACTGGAACACTAATGTATTGTTGATGAAGTTGTGAACTGATTCACCCATTCCAGAGAGCAGTTTGGAACTATGCTTAAAAGGCTACAAAAGCGTGCACACCCTTTGATCCAGCAATACTACTACTAGGTCTGTATCCCAAAGAGATCATGAATATGGAAAAGGACCAATGTGCAAAACTATTTATAGCAGCTCTTTTTGTAGTAGCAAAATACTGGAAATTGAGGGAATGCCTATCAGTTGGGAAGTGGCAGAATAAGTTGTAGTATATGAATGTAATGGTGTGCTATTGTGCTATAAGAAATGATGAGCAGGAAGATTTCAGAGAAACCTGGCAAGATTTACATAAATTGGTGCTTAGTGAAGTGTGCAGAACCCAGAGAACACTGTACACAGTAAAAGCCATAGTGTGTGATGACTGATTTTGATAGACTTATCTCTTCTCAGCAATACAATGATTCAGGAAGATTCCAAAAGACAGGTGAGGGAAAGTGTTACCCACATCCACAGAAAGAGCTATGGAGACTGAATGCAAAGCAAAGCATATTATTTTCACTTTTTTCCTTTTTGCTTTTTCTTTCTCACTTTTCCCATTTGTTCTAATTCTTCTTTCACAGCACGATTAATGTCAAAATATGATTAACATGATTGTACATGTATAACCTAAAATATATATCTGAGAATCCATCTTTCTCATTTATGATATTTTCTATTCTCAGTGGGTATTCAGAGCAAATTACTTCTGTTCTAAGAGTTTGCTCAAGCAATCAAAGAGGGTGATTTTAGAGACATTCCATGATCTGCTCTTGGAGTGTCAGGTCACTCTCTGCTTCTCCCTGGTTGTCTCCTACCTCCTTACTTCTCTTCATCATGGCTTTACCATGCTATATGCTAAAACCCTCCCTTTTCTCATTATTTCCATCCATAGTTCCTGAACATCACCCACTCTTTCACTCCTAGTCCCTCTGAACAATGACATTAGAGATTCCACCGCCGAATCAAGCTCAGGGTTCTGGATAACAAGCTTCTCTCAAGATCACACAGTCTATGTTCTAACACCCTCCATAATTACCTATTCTGCCTTCACTTTCGACTCCCCACTGGTACAGTGAGAGGCAGGATTTAACTTCTAGCTCAGAAATTCTGTATCTCTGCTCTCAACTACTTCCAAGAATCTCACATGAAATGTATCCGGAAGCTTAAACATTTAATGCTCTAGGGACCATTGAAGACATGGCATTTTTCCTTCTAAAGCCATATCATGAAAACTTGTATCAAGGGATTATTATTAAAATGTACATTGGTTTTACTGATAGTGATGACCTGGAAAGAGAAGTCTTGTTCCTGAAACGTTCTCTATACTGAACATCTGCTTTTCTGGTCCAGAATTGCTGAAGATCTATTTTTATTAATGATCATGGAAACACCAGTCTTTACTAAATGAAAGAATACATCCAAACACACATTTTGGCAACCATGTTTTATGGAATTTCAGGGGTTTTTTGATTTGTTTTGCCGAAGCAAAAAATACTCAGTAATCACCCCTAAAACTTTTGTGGTTTATTTCAATATGTGTAGAGTTTTTGTTTATGTTGTGTTTTTAAAAATTGGCTTTTTGTTTCTATTATGAATCGCTGTTCCCTTATATAACTTGTATTGGAGTAAGCGAATGCTTTCTTTTCCTTTTGCTTTTTGGAGGGGGCAAGTCAGGGCAAGTGGCTTAAGTGTTTTGCCCAAGGTCACACAACTAGTAAGTGTTAAGTGTCTAAGGATGGATTTGAACTCTGCTCCTCCTGACACTAGGGCTGGTGCTCTATTCACTCCATCACCTAGCTGCCTCTGGGTGAATGATTTCACATGAAAAAATCTACCTTCTTATTTTTTTTAATTGACTTGTTTATTTACTTTTAGTTTACAAGATTCAGTACCACAATCCCTTGAGTTTAAAATTTTCTCTCCTCCCTTGCCCTCCCCCTCAGGGTGGCGTGCAATCATGTATAGGATCTGCAAATACTTTCACATTGTACAATAATCTGGTTGTATAGAAGGGTTGTAACCAATGGGTGATCACTGGGAAAAAAAAACAAAACCAAACATGAAAAAGAATGATAGCTTGTAGATTGCTTCAGTCTCCTTTTAAACTCTGGTCTTTCTCAGTTTTTCTCTGAATGGAGATATCTCCTTGTATCCTGAGACTTGTAGAGTTTTCTTATAGCGGTGGGTTGCTGAGAAGAGTCCAGTTTATCAAGGTTGGTTGTCACACACAAGATGTGTCTGTGATTGTATACAGATTTTTCATGGTTCAGCCATTCTCACTTTGCATCAATTTGTATAAGCCTCTCCAGGTAATTCTGAAGTCCATCTCCTTCCCATTTCTTATAGCACAATAATATTCCATTCCATTCATATGCCACATCTTGTTCAGCGATTCCCCAATTGATATGCGTCCCCTGTATTTGCGGTTTTTTGCCGCCACAAAGAGAGCTGCAATAAATATTTTTGTACATATGATCCTTTTCCCACTTCTGTGATCTCTTTGGGATACAACTCTAAAAGTGGTATTACTGGGTCAAAGGGTATGCAATTATTTATAGCCCTTTGGGCATAGTTCCAGATTGCTCTCCAGAATGGTTGTATCAGTTTACAGCTCCACCTACAATGCATTATTGTTCCAATTTTTCCACATCCTCTCCAGCACTTGTAATTTTCCAGTTTTGTGATCTTAGCGAATCTGCCTGGTGAGATGTAGAACCTCAAAGTTGTTTTGCTTCGCATTTCTCGAAATAATAGTGATTTAGAGTTTCTATATGCTTAAAGATATCTTTAATTTCTACCTCTGAAAATTGCCTGTTCATATCCTTTGACCATTTTGCTGCTTTGACTTTTGTCTGCAATCTTTCCCAACACTAGACACCTTACCAGTGATTCCTATCGTCTCATTACTTGGCCAAAGTATTGAAGCTTCAGCATTTGGCCTTCCACTGAATAGCCTAAATTAATTTTTGCAAGTATTGATTGATTTGATCAACTTGCTGTCCAATACACTAAGCATACAGATGAAAATTAATCCTTGCCGTGTGTGGGATTTTCCATTCTAAGTCCTATTTTAGAGGATATGATTGATATTTTTAGGGCCTTCCCAGGTATCCCTTACAATGGGGTCTAGGATATTCCAAGTTCTGACTTTTGGTGTTCTAAAAGATCTCTTCTCTCTTTGATATCTCTCCTTCTACATATTTTCCTACCTCACTCATTCTCTTATCCATGGCTACTGCAAGTCCTGTCCTTCTATGTTGCCAAATCCCACTGCTCCTGATCATTTCCTTGATCAGTGCTGGAACAACTCCTCTCTCTGTTCTAATATCGCCAAAAACAAACTTTCTGGTTTCTACACCTCATCTGCTTCAGGCTTCTGGAGTCAATATTTCCTCCTAGCTTAGATATTTTCAGTTCTTTGTGTCTTCTCTGATCTAAGATTTAAGTCTCATTTTCCATTCAAAATCAGGAGCTTCAAAATGAGGAACTTACTCTGAGCAAGAATATTCTAGAGTCTCAGCCACCTCCAACATGGCTCCTTGAAAGATAATTGGAAGCCCAGTGGCTAAGGACCTTCCAAGTCTTGATATTTTGGAGTTTAAGACCACACTTTGCAATGATCTATAAGGCTTTTAATTTCTACAATTCATATCATAATTATTACACTGCACCGAACCATTACTGACATCCTGATTTTGAAATATAAGTCTTTTCCCTTATCAGTCCCCAGTGGATCACACTTTTTATTGTGTATGACCCTACCTTCACTAGAATTAATAGTAACACCAATAGTTGTCTTTATCAAATAAGGAAGGGCACGGGGATTTCATTTGTTTTAATGTGCAGGTTTTTAGGGTTGTGGAGAATTTTTTTTGGGGGGGAGGGAGTAAAAAATAGACAGTTTCATGGTATCCTTTCCCTTTATGTTTAAAGATGTGAGTTTTTTTTTAAAGCTTAATATAAATTCAATCAGAATTAAGGAGTTATCTCCTATGAAGTGTCTAAAATTGCCTTGTTTCTTAATTTCTTTCACACTGGCCAGTATTTTATCCAAAAGTATATATGATCACAAATTATGGAATTAATCATATTTTCCATTCTAAGACTCCTTCCAGTCCACCTGATTTATATTCTCAGGACCCTGCTATGTTTGTTTGATCTATGGAAGTTTTTAGGACTCTCCAGCTCTGCCCTTTTACTTTCTAAGAACTCTCTTTGCTCTGACCTAGCTTCTTCCAAGTTCTCCTCCTCTCCTTTTCTTCTCCAAGGCTACTTTCAGAACTGACATTCCCACTGTTTTGATAAATTGCATTGTCAGCCTCTCAATATCTTTCACTTTTTTTGAGGGAATCAGGGTTAAGTGACTTGGCCAGTGTCCCACAGGTAGTAAATATGTGGGGCCACATTTGAACTCAGGTCCTCCTGACTCCAGCACTGGTGCTCCATCCACTGTGCTGTATCTCCCACTTTCTCTGTTCCAGTGTGTCTCCATACTGTTCAATTCCCACTCCCTACTGGTACATTCAGTGTCAGAATTTAACTCCTAGCTCAGACATTCTGTATCCTTGTGATCAATAACTTCCAACATTCCCCTGTGGAGGGTACCTGGAAGTCTCACCCTTTAGTGTTCTAGGGACCATCAAAGATATGGAATTTTGGGTTTGGGCAAAATTGGGTGAATGCATTATTTTAAATTTCTGTTAACTTGATTATGATTCCAGTGTATGTAGGTCTTCCTGATATGATGATTTCCAAATAGAAGACATCTCTCTTAGCAGTTCTTTTTACTCTTACAATATTTTCCTGTCAAACATTTCTAGGAAGTAATTTATATTACTAGTAATAGAAAGAAAGTCTTTACTAAAGAAATAGATGGAACTATATTGTTAGGTATGCAGGAATTTTGGTTTATGGGGGGGGACAGGAGGGGGGGAAGAAGAGGATTTACTAGCCAAAAAATTCACAGTATCACTAAATTCTTTGAAAAATCTATTTGAAGATAGAAGGGCTTTGGTTTTCTTTTAGTTTCTGTATTTGTTCTTCTTAACCTATCTCTGATGCCCAATAAAAATTAGATTGGAAGAAATGAATAATCTCTTATGAAAAATCTACCTTATTTTTAAAATTAGTCAAATGGAACTAACCATCAAACCCACTAAGTATAGATATGAAAATAATTCCTTGGTATTTGTGAAATTTTCCACTTCCCCAGAAGGTGATTTCTGTACCTTCCCTGTAACGTATTTTGTTTTCCAGGACTCTGAAAGATCTGATCTTTGCTACCCTAAAGGCTCTTTTTGCTCTGAGGCCCACTCTTCTATGGGCACTGTTAGCTCTCTCATTTTCGTTTCCATGGCAACTCCCAGGCCTGACACTCAGTGTGCTCAAATCCTCCTATTTCTGAAAATGTCCATTCCCAGCCCCCGTACATCTCTCCTTCTCTCTTCTTTAGACCCTCACAATTCTGTTCTAGCAGATTCTACACTTTCATCCTACTGATCATCCTGAATTCCAAATTTCCTTCAAACTTATACATTCTGTGTGTCATGAGTCATGCCACAACCCATAGTCTCTCTAGGCTTTTCACTTAAAATCTGGATCTTCAGAGGCAAGACCAATCGCCTCTCGATGAAATTTTGTATTCTTATCTCTGAGACCCTTCCAAATGTATCCTTGGAAAATATTGGGAAAAGCCCTGATATTCAGTGTTCCAAGGAGCATTCTTGAGCTGCCATTTTGGATTATAAGGCCTATGGTCTCTAAGAATTTTTCTTTTTCTTTTATTATTGTATAATTATTACATTTCACATGCATCTTAGCTATACACAAATTTCCCAAACTAACCCGAGTCTTTTTGAAGTGACTAGCTTGCTATAATGTCCTTTTGTAGCCCAAATATACTGTGCATTCACTTTCTTTAGGAGTAATATCAGTTAGCAGTTCTGACCAAAGGAAAACCTCAAGGGAATTACATGTGTTTTGGTGTCAAAGGATGCTTAGTTGGTGGCATTTCGATTTTTGTCTTTCACCACTTTTTTGCTGTGTAGATGTGAAATGGCGATTTTTAAAAAATCATACCTACTCTAGAGTATTAATGAAATTTGAGGAAAGTATTGAAACCTTAAGCAAAATCTCCCTCCATCTTTAAAAAAATTCCCAGTAACTGGCCAGTCTATTGGCTCCCTTAGAAGATATATGAACAGACGTCTTTGCTATTCATGATATTTTCCATTCAAGGTAGATTCTAATTCATGTCCTCAAAGAACTTCCAGCTATCACAGAAGGTGGTTTGTAACCCATTCAGGCGTCTAGTCTTTTGTGCTCTAAAGTTTGCTTTGCTTTCGTATGCCCATTTGAAAGAGGGCCATTCAATGTTGGGACTCATGTCTAGTTACGAAGTTCAGTATGCTAACTCTCTATTGCCATTGAATGGGAATGGACAGCCCAGCCATTCACTGTGCTAAGTACAGTCCAAGACATGATATTTGTGGTTCCGAAGAAACCCAGCCTATGAGCTATAATCATGATTCTTAAAAATTTTTTTAATGAATTTTTATTAAATTGTACTTAATGACTTCTGGAAATTTTAGTTTTTCTTTCTCTTATTAGGCTTCAGGAATTAACAACTAGGTTTCTTTCTGTTCAAAAATATTCTGTATTCATTATCAATAGTAATAATATCACTGGCAGTGTTTATCACAGAAGAATCTTCATAGAATTGATTTGTTTCATGGTGCTGATATGTATCACCTTATCTGTGGACTTCTTAATTAGCCAAAAATTATCAGTTCATTTCATCAATCCTTTTTGGATGTATGGTGGAAGAGGAGAAGGTTTTTGACCTTCACAAGAAAGAGAAAGGGAGAGTGAGAGACAGAGAGAGAGAGAGAGAGAGAGAGAGAGAGAGAGAGAGAGAGAGAGAGAGAAAGTGAATTGAAATAAATGATTGATATTCAGAAATTCCAAACTTTCCTCCTTTCTTTACCTAGAACTGGAAAATGTTTTTCCCACTAATAATATATTTAGGGGTGGCTAGGTGGCACAGTGAATAGAGCATAGGCCCTAGAGTCAGGAGGACCTGAATTCAAATTTGGCCTGAGACACTTACCACTTACCAGCCATGTGACCTTGGGCAAGTCACTTAACCCCAATTGCCCTGCCTTCCCCCCTGCAAAAAAAAAAGTATGTTTAAAGTATTGCTTGAAATTGATGACATTTTGCATTTGAAGACCCATTCCATAGCAGATGGTGTTTCTCAGAGTCATCACTGCTATGGTGTATGGAAAATTTAATGACATTCCAATCCTGACCTATTTTGTTCTCTCCTGGATCATATATTCCTTGTTCTAGAGGCTCTCCTCAGTCTCTCATTCTCTCCTCCATGGCTCCTCCCAGATGTTACTTTGTGTGTTTTAAAATCCTAATAATTTACCTCAATGGCCTCTGATCATCTCCTACTCTCTCTGTCCTAGTCAGTTCTTCAACTAACATTCCAGTTTCTAAAGCCTCATCCAGCTCAGAATTCTAGATTGTATATTTACACCAAACTCAGATATTTTAGGTTCCAAGACAAATATCTGTTCAAGAATTCTGGCTTCACAATCCACATCCATTCTGAGGTGGGACTCATTGCCATGCTATGAAATGTCGTTTTCTAAGCTCTAATCTAGCACCAACTTGCCTGTTTTAATGGTACGTGGAATTCCAGACTTTCTGTTTTCTAAGGACCTTCATAGATAGGAGATTCTCATGTCTCAAGGAACTACCTCCTGGTTGTTTCTTTTCTTTTTTTTTTGCTTAAGTTTAATTTATTCTTTTATTTGAACAACCTGCTTGAGTCTTACCCATATACTCATTTCCTAACAGAAGTGTTCTCTTCTTATAAATTCTTCTGATATAACACTATGATATAATACCCCAAAATACTGAATTTTGATGGACATGAATACTACTATCCATAGGAATCTTTAACAATGAAGCGACTGCAAAAGATTGCACTAGTTTTTCCTCTACAGATATTTGGGGTTTATAAGATTTTGGGGGTGTTCGTTAAAGTCATAGTATTTTCAGTAGCCATTAAGTTTCTGTGGCTAAGGATGTCAGAAGTTTTTCTTCTAGGCATCTTCAATGCATCCTAAAATTTGAATTCCAATTTGATCTCCTAAGAACAATCTACCTTCTTGTTTTTTAAATGACCTACAACAGGTCAATATTTGAGCCACGTAAGAATATATCTGTGAGTGCTGCCATTTTCTGACATTTTCCATTTTATGCTTTTCAGAGAACAACCCCTCACAATGAGATGTCATGATTTTCAGGACTTAAAAAAATCTGCCCTTTTGAGTCTCTGAGCACTTTATCTTCTGATATCTCTTCTTCTGAGTGCTCTCCTACCTTCTTCCTTCTCTTCACCGTGGCTCTACCGGGCTATGTACTAAAATGGTCCTCTTTCTGACAGTGTCTATTCTCTGGCCCTGAACATCTCCCACTCTCCTCCTTCTAGTCCCTTCCCACTCTGACTTTATATATTTTACAACATAATCAAGCTCAAGGTTATGGATTCAAATTTTCCATCAAATTTAAAATGTCTTGTGTCCCAGTGCTCTCTATGATCTCATATACTGGCTTCACTTTCCCCTTGCCTCATTGGGATATTCAGAGGCAGCATTTAACTGCTAACTCAGATATTCTGACTCTCTGCTCTCAACTTCTTCCAACAAATCCATATTAAAATGTGAGGGATAATTTATAGTGAAGTTTCCCCATTCTAAAAAATCAAATCCAGAAGAGATTCAGTTTTCCTTAGGCCTGTTTGAAAATCATCTGAACTTCCAGCAATCTGGGGCTTATAGCAATGGAGACCCCTCCCCATCGGCAACTCAGCAGAAGATATGTCATATAAGGTTACGACTGCTTTTATTGGATACCCACATGTTTCCGGGTCCTTTGTCTCAGAGAGATTCCTGTACTTAGATTGTGGGTCAGCCCCTCTACCAATAAGAGGGAAGGCTGTTTGGGAGGGTTGAGTTTCTGCATTAGAAGATTATATAACCATGGGTTGGCTTCTACCTGTTGCTCTCTCCCTGCCACCCACAGGGGCAGAGTTCTTTCTCATGAGAAAGAATAAAGACCTTTTCTGACCATAGATTTAGACTCTGAACTCTTTCATGTCACACAGTTTGGAGATCCCACTGAGATTTTTCAGACTCCTCTTTGGAGGGGGTGGGGTGGGCTCCACAGCCTTGACTAATAGGTAAAGGATCTCCCACTGGCTTTTTTTTCCAGTGACCTTTTGGTAAGGTTGGGGAGCAACTCCCCTCTATGAAGAGTGAAGCCCGAGGGAGTCTGAATCTGAGAGCAGAAAATGCCAAAAAGGGGGGAACAAAGATTACTGGCAATCATGTAAGTCTCTGCACAGACCCAGATCAGGAGAGTCCTGGGTGATTTGGTGGTGAGTGGGGTCAACTGAGTCTGGCCAGGAGTTGGGAAATTCCTGGACTAAGAGGTCGACTGGTCAACTGAGTCTTGCCAGGAATTGGGGAGATTAAGAGGCAGTTTTCAGGGGGGACACTGATGAGTGGCCCCTGATGAGGGCCCCTCAGAATTCATGCCTCTGCACCCTAAGTTCTGGACCAAGAAGTTGACCATCTGTCTGGCCAGACCTTGGATGTGGAAGAAAGGGGGCTAACTGATGAGCCATCTCACTTGCCTCTGCTAAAGGGAAATTTTCAGCTTTTACCCACTAGCTGCTAGTTAATGGGGAAGGAATTTTTCCTTCAAACCCCCCTTGATTATCCTTTGGCAGATAAATTTGGCAAAACTGGTTGAGACTGTGTTTGCTATGTATTTCTTTTTGTTTGTTTGTTTGTGTGGATATGTGTGAAGTTTGTCTATTCATAAAAGAAATGTCTTACCATTCGAATTAAATAAAGAGCCTTGAGAAGTTTAGAAATCTTCCTTCTCTACCTAACTAAACATAGACTGGAGAGAGAGAGAGAGTTCAGATCTTTAGTAGATAATAGGTAAATCAAACTTTCTTTTCTCTCTGTCTGAAATGCTTAGGGGAGAGGTGGAAAGAGAAGCAAAAGGCCTGATTGTGTTAATTAGGGTGGGGGAGCCACTACCCCCCCACCACTACCTTTAGAAGGTTGGAAGATAGTGCTAGTGAATTTTTAGCCTGACTTCAAACCCAGTAAACCAGGAAGTCTGAAGGGAGAATGTCTATCCACGTTTCAGGCTCTATTGGAGTTTAGTTTAAAAAGTTCAGATAATCATTAAATTTCTAAAGCTCCTGCTTAAGAGAGAAGTTAAAACATAACCACACCCAATTAACTGGGTCCCAAACCCTTTGTCTATGACAGGAGATAGGAGATAGGAATGTGGTGGGGGCAGGAGTCCAGCCTCCACTGAAGATGAAATGGAGATCACACGAGCATGTGTCTTCTGAAAGCCACATGTCTTCTGAA
Source organism: Pseudochirops cupreus (assembly GCA_028627135.1). Lineage (NCBI taxonomy): Eukaryota > Metazoa > Chordata > Mammalia > Diprotodontia > Pseudocheiridae > Pseudochirops > Pseudochirops cupreus. The sequence goes on from CM053582.1 coordinate 10,353,844, forward strand.
AAGCCTTGTGTTGGTTTAAAGATATTACTTTTTTAAAAGTTATAAAGTTATCATTTAATTCCTGTGTAAGGGGTTTGGAAATGCATTCACCTGAAGTTTTTAGTAGAATATAAGTTTTAAACCTTTGTAAATTATGTGATTTGGAAATGTTTATGAACTCTGATGTTCAAACAATTTTCTTATTACTATTCAGAAGCTATTAAACTATCTAAGGATATGGTTACGTATGTTAATTTGTATGTAGGTGAAATGTGTAATGTTTTGGAATTTATAATACTTAAGAAATTTGAATTTAAAGATGGGTACTGAGTATGGTAAAGATATTTGTAATTATCACTAGAACTAAAAGAAGCATTTAGAATGATTAGCCCATCATATAGTAAACTGATCTAAAATGTGAGCAGGAATGGGTATAATCTATGTTGTATCAAAAGCAACTTTTTTTATTTGTTTGTTTAAATGTTGTTAAAATCAGGAACTATACTATCAAAGGAATAGAAAATGAGGTATAGGACACTTTGACCCAAGTGCTGTAAGATTTTCTGAAATAACCGTAATTTGGAAAATCTGTAAAAATTCATTTCCTTATAATCCCTGATGTGCCCAGTCTGTCTGTTAAAGCCTCCAGAACCAGATCAGACAAGAAAGAGAAGGCTTAGGAATGGTAGGGAATTACCCTTTCCTACTTGGAAAAAAAGAAAGGAGACAAGCAGGTGGAGAGGAGAAAAGCTGCTACTCCTTTTGGAAATGCAATTAATGCCATAATGTCATTGTGTTATTATGGTATCTAAATTGCAAAATCCTCGTATATTGTAAAAACTGAGTGAGAGCCAGGAATGGTGTCACTTTTAATCTCAATTGGGTTGAAACCAAAAGATGGAGAAAAATTGTGTAAAATGTTATGTTATATGTCAAGTTACTTCTGATATTCACGAAACCAGGTATATACACCTTTACCTGTAGTTGAATGATTCTCTGTGCAAGGTGAATTGGAAATGTGTTTTTGTAGAACTCTTATTGAGCAAATTAAAATATATCTATCTATCTATCTATCTATCTATCTATCTATCTAGGTATGTGGCTCAATTTGAAAAATATGTCCAGCTGAATTAAAGTCACTGGATTGGCAATTAATAGGTTTTTAATTCAAAAGTTTATATGTAAGAACATGATAATTGCATTACTGATAAACTGTAGTGTTATGATATTTTGAAGTATTGTCATTTAGGAAATCATAAACTTTCAAGTTTTTCTTCGTTGAAAAGGATGTTTCATTTATGAAATATATTTGTGAGAAGTAATTATTGGTAATTACGTGAAGAAAAGACCAGTGAAAGCTCCTGAGTTTTGTCAATTATATGGGAAAGATCTTTATGATCAGTAAATTTAGAAATTATGTATTAGTTAGTAATATTGGGATAAATTGTTTTTTTTTTCCTTTGAAAAAGGGAAATATTCTTATTAAGAAATGTTTTACAAGATCTTTTGTTATAAGATGATGGGGAACAAATTACCAGACAACATAAGAGTGAGCAGGTAGTGAAACCTGCCCCTTAGTACTTTTAAAGATCAAGATTGTTGGCTGTTAATGTGTATGGGAAGGAAGGGTTAGGTGACCCCTAGAAACCTTATTAATCCCAGGAAAGGGGCAATAAGAAATTTAAAAATTTGTAAAGGGAAAGTTAGTAATTATACAAAGACTTCTGTAAGATTTGTGATCATTTTATTAATTGTGTTTAGTTTTGGTAATATTCAAACTTACTGTGAATTTTAATTTCAGGCAGATTGCCTAAAGATTCCTTTTCAGATTAAGTAAGGGAATTTCTCCACTCCCCACTGGGAAGGAGGGGGGGAGGGGCAGCAGTTACTGCTTCAGACTCTGAAGAAGCCCCACTGATGAGTCAGTCTGGAAACTGGCCCTTTACAGTTGGTATAATTGATTTCTAGTAATTGGTTGTTGGTTCCAATTTGGCATATAGAACAGGAATTAATTGTGCATATGAGTCTGGTAAACCTATGTGGTATATTGTGTATAGCTTTATGTTTTGCAGAAGACATCTTGCTGTTTTAATCTGAATTTCTGGTTTTTGCATGGTATAAGCAAAAGTTAATATTTATAACTGAATGCATAAGTAAAAGGTTTAGATTCCTGAAGTAAGAATAAAGAGAACATTCTTTTCTGAATACCATGGGAATAATTAGATCAAAGTAAAGGAAGTTTGTGAAGCAAAGGTGCAGAGATAATGTTGAATCATTATCCCATAAACTAAGGCTGGGATACATCTGAGCTACTGTAATAAAGTGTGTGTTTAGGATCTGGGCTATTCAGCCTCAGATTATATTCCTTTTTATATATTAAAGAACTTGGTAAATGGGTATTTGTCCTAGTCATCTGCTTGTCACTAGATATTTGTCTGTATGGAATAAGGTCCTTAAATATTTCAAAATGATGTTAGAATAATTGAGTATTGGTACAACTGGCTGAGGAACCTAGCTGTAATTCTATTAATTACTGAAACTAGATCAGAAATGTCTTCTATGTGAGGAAAAGAGTTTCAGTGCAAATTTCTTAAAGGGAGGTAAATGATGGAATACTTTTGTATTAATGGAAAAGTCAACTTCATTCGAAGTTTATGACTATTGTGGAAATAATTTCAGTTTATACTGTCTGTTCTGTGGTGCAAACATGTTTTGTTATAAGCAACTTATTGATACGCAATGTTTTGGGACAAATTACTTATGGATCCTCCCAAGTCTTTTTATGACACCAGGCGTAAAAGTTAGTGTCTCCTATAAGTAAATTCATTTGTATAACTATTGAACTCAAGGATAGAAAACTTCCATCTGCAAAGTGTTAATAGAGTCGAAAGTTCCTATCTGCAAAGTATTGTTACTTATATATACATGTATAGAGTTGGATCCTCAGTAGCTTCTGATCCTCCAAAAGAACTAAACTCCGAGTGGAAACTTTTGAGGGAAAAACAAGATCAGATAATTCTGTATGTCAGATCTATCAGTTTGTGAGGTTTAGCCATTAACCTCTTTGATTTGTCTAAGCAGAAGTCATGTTTGTAAAAGGATAATAACACATGAGCTATCTTGTTTTATGGTTAAAAATGTAAGGGAGTGCCGAATAATTTGAATAATGGGTTTGAGAAATTTGGAAGGATAAATAAAGGTTTGATTGGGAATATGGAAGGCAGATAAGCAGGTTTGGGGACAAATGTGGGTTTATCCAAGCCCTCGTGTCTCTGGATGGTGGTACCAGTTTTTAAGGGCTTAAGTAAGTTGAGAAAGAGTTTGAGAAAGTGTCTAGGAAGACAGAAAGATTTGTAACTTGATTTATAATTAATAGGTCGATTGAGTTTCAGAAGGAAAAGAAATAAGGTTACAAGTGCAGCTTTGAATCATTATCTCATGGCCTGAGGTTGTAATTATAAAGTTGTTGTAGAGAAGGTATTTCTGTGCATATGAGTGAAATGGGTTCCCAGTGTATTTCAAAGTGATGAAATAGCAATTGGGTATTAATACAATTAGTAGCTGAGATTAAACCAGAGACATTTTTAGCTGAGAGAAGTTAAATTTCAGTATGAGCTCAGATTAAACAGAATTATAAGAAAGTAGAGATGTTTAGAAGTAGATTCAGTATATGCTCTATGAAGTATGTGCTCTAATGAGTAATAATTTATAATCCCCATGGGAGATTTGATTTTCTTTATGAACAAGAATAAATATTGGAATGAATGTAGGTTATTTGAGGCTCACTTCAAAGATGTTCCTTAACCCATGTCAGATTATAATCATATCTTAAGATGATTTTTGGCACGTTTTATTTAAGGCTTGATAGGACTGTTAGGTGACTATTTCTTTGAGTTCCACTCCACATAGGAGTGTTAAAAGACACTGCCCAAGCCACCCAAGCCACCAACCGATGGTGCCAGATCCTGTAAGATACAGGTATGAAGGTTGGAGGAATGACTGTTCAGCATGAGCTGAGGTAGGATTCTTTTGACTAGGGTTTACCCACAAGTACCAGGCAGCCTTTAAGCTTGGATCAGTGGAAATTGCAGCATGGTATACACTGTGCCTGGAATTGGCATTCTGAAGTTTGGGAAATATGGTTCCCTCATTATAATTTTGTCCCTATTCTTAGTGGCAAGTTTCAATAATCAATGGTTTAAAAAAAAAAAAAACAACAAATCTACTTGATTCTGGAACGTCTTAAGTTACTATAAGAAAAAGCTGCTAGGTTTAGGGTTTAGTATAGGTATTCCTGTATGAGTCAGAGTTCTTTAGTTCTTTGAAATAATAATATGACAAACAGGTCAAGTGTTTGTATGAATATTATTCCATTATTCAGTTAGAATCACATTTGTCTCAACTTTGTTATAATTAGTCAATGTCAAAAAGGAGGATAATTTCTGGACTACACGTAAACATTTTTAATTGTTTTAGTGGTGAGCTCAATGTAAATCCCTTAGTGAAATCCCTTCCTCCTGGTGGAGAACTTGATTATGGATTAATGCAAAATATAAGAAACTGGATATAATGTGTGATCATGACGATTGACTAATACTTCAATTTTAATTTTGTAAGAAAAAGAAGAGTTCTGGAGTTGTCATTTACATAGGTTTCAAGGTTCCTTTTGTAGGTAAAAGAATGAAAGAAGGCAGAAGGAAGAGAAGCTGGGATACAAGGCTGAAGATGGATAACCCTAATTGACCAGAGGAATTCCTCACATCTGGACAGCAGTGTGAAAAGACTTTTGGACTTTGAAAAGACAATTGTTATTGTTTTCTTTTGAATCTTTGTATCTGTATACATAAAGGGGACTTCCCCCTTGGATGTTGTCAATGTATCTGTACTCATAAAGGGGACGGCCCCTTTGTATGTTGTCAATGTGATGAGGGCTGCAAGGGTAATTAGAGTTAAGAAAAGTGGGGAAACTTCAAAAGGTATAAAAAAAGAAAGGGGGAATATGTGAGGGATAATTTATAGTGAAGTTTCCTCATTCTGAAAAATGAAATATAGAATGGCTTCAGTATTCTCTAGGCCTGTTTAGAAGTCACCTGACCTTCCAGCAATCTGGGGCTTAGAGCAATGGAGACCCCTCACCCCGTGCCAACTCTGCAAAAGATATGCCAAATAACATCCCCACATGTTTCCAGGTCCTTTGTCTCAGAGATAGATTCCCCTGCTTAAGTTGTGGGTCAGCCCTCCTACTAATAAGAGTGAAGGCCAGTTGGGGGGGTTGGGTTTCTGCATTAGAAGATTATATAACCACGGGCTGGCTTCTACCTGTTACTCTCTCCCTGCTGCCATGCGGGTGACAGGGGCAGAGTCCTTTCTCATGAGAAAGAATAAAGACCTTTTCTGACCTTAGATTCCGACTCTGAACTCTTTCATCTCACACAAAAAGTTCCTAGAATTCGAGTCCTTTAGTGTTCTAGGGCCTATCCAAGATATGACATTTTTGGTTCTGAAGCCATATCATGCTAAATTTGGACAAGTTATTTTTTATTACTCGGATTATCTTCAAAATGTAAAAGGGCCATACTGATACGATGATTTCAAAATAGAAGTTTTTCCCCTAATAAACTCTCTAAATTGGATACTTTTTCTCTTTGTCAAAATATTCTCAGTCATGTTATTTATTAATAGAAATGGAAAGAGCAGTTTTCACTAAAGAGAGGAATACATGGAACTGCCTTTGTTTGGGTGTGCAGGGGCTGCAGTTTTTTTTACCCAGACAAAAAGTTGACAGTAATCTCAGCACCCACTTTTGGGGGTGTGGTTGAAGATGGAAGGATTTGTTGTTGTTTTGTTTGAGCTTTTTTTGCTTTTCTTATATGTCACTGAGAGTAAAAAAAAAGCAATAAATGAATGGTCTTCTGTGGAAAACATCTTTCTTTTTAAATGAGTAAAAAATGCCCTATATTTGGGCCCACACAGTCTATATACGAAAATAAGTCTTTGTGAGTTTTGAGATTTTTCTACTCTTATGCCTCTTCCCCAGCAGATGATTTTTGTTCTCTGATTTCTGTGCCTCCCCCCATTATAGCATATGCTGTTCTCTAGGTCGCTACAAGATCTGATCTTTGCTACCCTATGGCCTCTTCTAATTCTGAGGTTCCCTCTTCTATGGGCATTGCTAATTCTCTCATTTTCATTTCCAGAGCAACTCCCAGGCAACTCCCGGGTCTGACACTGTGTGGGCACAGCCTCCTGTCTCTGAAAATGTCCTTTCCCAGACTCTGTACCCCTTCTCTCTTTTCTAGCCTCTCACAATTCTGATCTAGCAGATTCAATACTCTCAGTCAGCTGATTATCCTGAATTCCAAATGTTTTCAAGCTCACACATTCTATGTACCATGAAGCATCCCACATCTCATAGTTTTTCTAAGCTTTTCACTCCAAATCCGGACCTTCAGGGGCAGGATTGAGCACCCTACTAGGAAATCTGTATTCTCAGCTCCAGGGCCCCAGGTCCATGAAAGAAAGCTCTCAGAGTCAATGTACCAAGGGGCTGATATTTTGCATTCTAAGACTCTACCATCATATGATTCATAAGAATTTTTCTTTTTCTGTTTTTCTCAGGTCATTATTACCATGGACATGAATCTTACCACATACAAAGCTTTAAAAGGAACGAGTGGCTTTTAAAATCCTTAGCATGCTACATACTATTTACGTACAACTGGAACATACTTTTTCCTAGTCAGAATATATTTTAAATAAGCCTCCAAATTTTGGACATTTAACATTTGTAGGACCATTCCATACAAGGTTATTGTACGTTCTCAGAGCCTTCACAGGCTCTGTGACACGTGGAAAACTGAAGGAGATTCCATACCTGACCTTTGGTGTTCTGTATCCCATAATCTAGAGGCTCTCCTCAATCTCTCCTTCTCTTTTCTAAGGCTCCTCCCAGACCTGAAGGTTTCTGTGGGTCTGTTTCTTGTGTTCTAAGAGCTGTCCCATTTTGATATACCTTCTTTGAAATGCTGTAATGTTAATGGGATATAAGATCTTCCCTACCCATTAATAGGCCTCCTGTGGAGGCCATTAAGGGAAGCTTGCCTAGGGGAGGCTTCCCTGTAGGAAGACTTTCACACCTTTTGTTAATTTCTCTTTAGGCACTGGGTCATGAGGGTTGAAGTTAGCATTTTTGCTTTGGAGTTTACCCATTGGAAGAGTCTTCTTTGATTTGACCAGATGAGCCTGCACGTAGCCCTCCCAGGTTTGAAAAACCCAAATGTTGGTGCTTCTGTCTTTGGTAACTATGTAGGTATTGCCTTGTTCAGAGAGTTGGATGTGTCTGTTTATCTGTACTAATTTCTCAGACGATTAGAAGCCTTGCCTATTGGTCTTTATTTCTCTGCTTGTATTTTCTCTATTTTCTTTATTTGGATTTTCTCTGAAGTTTAGGGTGCTGATTTTTCCAATGAACTAATTAATGTAATCAAAAAAGGTTGTTGTTCCCTTGAGTAGCTATCATTCTTAGTAAAATAGATCTAAGCACCTGTGCTAGCAGCCATCCTGGGTATGCCAGTGTGGTTGCTGCTACAAACATTTCCTTTATCATTCACAGAACATCTCCTCTCTCTTCTAGGATACCCCAACACTGAATTTCTGGCTTCTAAATCTCATGTGCTGCAGGATTTTTGACTCAATATTTCCTTCTGGCTCAGACATTCTAAATTCTATGTTTCTTTCCAGATGTAACACTTTGGCATCAATTTCCATTCAAAATTGGCACCTTGGGAAGGGAGAATTGACTTTGAGGAAGAAAATTCTATAGTCTAACCTCTGAGTTACCTCTGACATATTCCTTTGAAATATAAGTGGAAAACCATATTTTCAGTATTTCTAAGTATCTTTTAAGTCCTGACATTTTAGATGCTAAGGTTAGAGCCTCTATTAATCTATAAGGTTTTTGTTAAATTAAATAAATTATATCATTATTATTACAAAGCATAGGAGCAGTACTAATATCCTGATTTTGAAAAATAAGTCTTGTTCCTTATCAGTTCTCATTATATATCATAACTTGTGGGGTATTTTTGTTTGTTGGGAAAAAGACCCTACATTCATTTGAATGACTAGTAATATCAGTAGCCGTCTTTACCTAAGAAGGAAGGCATGAAATTGATGTATTTTTTGATGTGCAGGTTTTTAAGGTTATTGAAGGTTTTTTTGGTGGGGTGAGGGAGGGAGTCCAAAAATAAGTAATGCCTTCATGATATTCTTTTGCATTTTGTTTAAAGTTGTGAGATTTTCTTTTAAGTATAATATAAATTTAATTGTAATAAAAGACAGAGGTTCTGTGAAAAACCTAAAAATTTCCTTGTTTCTTAATTTCCTTCAAACTAGCCAATATTCAAGCCAAGGAAATATGTGATCATCTGTCCTGGAATTTATTATATTTTCCTTTCTAAGGCCCCTTCCAGACCACTCTGCTCTCATCTACTTCCTATATTCCCACATGAAGGGTTCATGGAAGCCTAAGCCTTTATCCTTCTAGGGACTGTGCAAGAGATGATGTTTTGGTTTTAAAGCTGTATCATGATACCTTTTTACAAGTTTCTATTTTTTTAAATTTTATTCATTGATTTAATATTATCATCAAATTTGGTCTTACCAATAGAATGAATTTGAAATAGAAGTCTTCTTCCTCAAAAGCTCTCTATTCAAATCGTCTTGTGCTTTTGTCCAAAATAGCTCAATGTTTAATTTGTTATTAATGATATAAAAAGTACTCTTTACAAAGGAAAAACATACATGCAAATTTGCTATGGTGTGCAGGTGTTGTGGGTTTGTAGTACTTTTTAGCTAGCAGAAAAATTGACAGTAACCTCACCAAAATGTCTTGGCCGTGTGGTTGAAGACGGGAATTTTGGGGGGCTTTGTTTCTTATTGAGCATTGATGCCCAATAAAAATTATATTAGTATAAGTGAATGATCTCCATATATACATATACACACATATAAACACACACACATATAGAATCAGTAGAAATTCTCATGAGTTGTGAGGTTTCCCCTGTGAGTCCCGTTTCCCCACACATGATTCTTGGTCTCTGATATGTATATCATATCCTGTATTCCTGCACAATCTGACCTTTGCTCCCTAAGGGCTCTCTTTGCTCTTCTGTGGGCACTGCTAGCTCTCGCATTTTCATCTCCATGACAACTCTGAGGTCTGACATTCTATATGCTCAAATCCTCTTGTTTCTGAAAATGTCCATGTCCAGACCCCATGTATCTCTCTCTCTCTCTTCCCTAGGACTTGACAATCCTGGTCTAGCAGATTCCACACTCTCAGCCAGCTGATTACCCTGAGTTCCAAAATGCCTTCAAGGTTTTATTCAGAGGGCTTTAATTCCATGCTTAAAAATTCTGAATTATGCTCTAGCCTATGGCAAACTTGCCCACTTACATGGTACCAGGAAGTCTCGATGTTCAGTTTAATAAGGCCCTTCACAGATATGAGATTCTCATGTCTAAAGGAGCTCTTGCTAAGGTCCCTAAGATTTCTCTGTGCCACCGGCCCTCCCTCATGTGATAGTACTTCTCAACTTTTCCCTTAAAATCTTCCCATTCAGAGGCAGGGGTTATCTCCCAGTTAGGAAAATCTTTAATCTCAGCTCCAGGACCCCTCAACTTATATCCTAGAAATGACCTTGGAAGTTGTGATATTTAGTTTTCAAAGGGCATTGCTATTTTGGATCCTAAGACCATAACCCCTGTGATCTATAAGTATTTTCTTTCTTTTTAAAATAATTATGACAATGCATGTGCATTTTTTCTGCATTCAAATTTCTAAAACTAACTCCCTTAATCATCATGTTATTGCATAAAAATGGTCTACATTTTCCCCCCTTAACGGTAATATACTTAAGTGTCTTGAACAAAAAAGGATCTACAGGTGATTACATTTTTCTGGCGTCCAAATGTTTTCAGTTTTATGGTGTTTTTTGTTTTGCCAAATCGTATTGAATCCTTTGAACTCACTCAGCAATGTAGTTTTGTGAATAGGTGATGTGTTTCAAAGTATTCACATGGTGGTATGTAAATTCATTTGAGAGGAAGGATTGATTCCCTAGGCAAAGCCTCCCTCCTCTTCTTTGAAATCCCATAGAAATGGGCCATACTTTGGGTCATTTATGTGTGTATATATGTGTATGTGTGTGTGTGTGTGTATGTCTTTGCCATTTATAATGTTTTCTATTCTAAGTCTCAAGTATTGCAGCTTCACAATCCATTACTAATTGTTTTATTGAAAGGTGGGACTTATTTCCATGCTGGAAAATAGTGGGTTCTAAGCTCTAGCCAACCACCACTTGCCCACTTTCAGGATGCCTGTAAGCCCAGACATTCTGTTTTCTAAGGACCTTGACAGATTAACGATTCTCATATAGAAAGGAACAGCCTCCTAAGGTTAGTTAGGGTTTTTGGCTTAAATTTCTTTTCTTGTTTTATTTGAACAACACGCTTGAGTCTAACCCATAGATTGATTTCCCCATAATAGTCTTCTACTTTTCTGCGTCCATGTTATAGGACACCATGCTTTAATGGCTAAAAAGTACTAACTATTCAGTATGAGCAATGCTACTGCCAAGAGCTGTCTTTATGAAGGAAGCAATTGCAGAGGATTGCACTGGGTGATCTTCTACAGCTATTTGGGTTTTTCATGTTTTTTTGGGGGCTCTTTTGGGTGGCTAGAGTATTGTTACTATACCCTTGAGGCTCTGTGGTTAAGGAGGTCAGATGTGTTAGTTTTTGACATCACCAGTACATTCTCCAAATGAAAGTCGAATTTATATTGAATTGGATCTTATCAGAGTAATCTACCTTGTTCTTGTTTTTTCATTCACTTGCAACAGGTCAGTATTTGGACCAAGTAAGAATACATCTGCCAATATATCTTTGGCATGTAGGGCATTTTCCATAGCCCCATTCAGAGCTCATCATTACTGTTCTCAGAGATCACTTAGCAATCAAACATGATGGTTGTGAGGACATTCAAAGATGTACCCTTTGGCATTCTCTATATTGAACATCTGCTTTTTTCCTAAAATTGGTAGGGACCTATTTTTATAAAAAGTCACAAGAACAACAGTTTTACCAAATGAAGGAATGGGTACCAATGCACTTTTTCTGATGGCCAGGTGTTAATGGATTTAAGTTGTTTGGTTTTTTTTCTAAGCAAAAAATGCACAGTAATCTCACCAAAAACTTTTTTGCTCTTTATTTCAGTAAGTGTGGGTTTCTTGTTTAGGATTAAAAAATATTTTCTTTTGCTTTTTGTTTCTATTAAACATTAGTGATGCATAATATAATTTATATTGGAATAGACAAGTGACCTCACATGAAAAAAATACCTTCTCTTTAAAAATGAATAATAATGTCTAATATTTCGGCCCACTACGAAAATTTGTTGCTGAGTCCAACTCTTTGTGACTCCCGGACCATAAGAGACCAGGTCCCTCCCTTGTCTCCTCTCTTCTTTCTCAAAGGCTAAAGTATATTCCTTGTTTCTATCACACTATCTATCTTTCCTTCTGCCATCTACTTTTGCTTTTGCCTCCAATTTTCCCCAATATCAGGGTATTTTCCAACAAGGCTCATTTTTTCATGATGTAGCCAAAGTACTCAAGTTTCTTCTTCAGTATTTGGCCTTCCAGTGCATAGGCTGAATTAATTTCTTTCAATATTTACTGATTGGATCTCCTTGCTGTCCCATGCACTAAGAACAGAGATGAAAAGGAATCCTTTGCATGGGTGAAATTTTCCACTTGCAGGCTCATTCTAGAGCAGAAGATTGATCTTCTTAGATCCCTCCCAGCTATCACACACAGTGCTTTCTAGAACACTCCAAGTTCTGCCCTTTTGTTTTCTAAGAGAACTTCTCTCTCTCTGATAACCCTCCTTCTCAGTGTTCTCATTCCTGTTTCAGTTTCTTCCCTGTGGTTCCTCCAAGGCCTGTCATTCTGTGTGGTCAAATCCCACTGCTTCTGATCACTTCCTTCATCAGCCCTGGAACAACTACTTTTTTCTTTGTTCTGGTGTGTCTCAGCACTGACTTTGTGGCTCCTACACCTCATATTCTTCAGAATTCTGGATTCAGTATTGCCTTCTAGCTCAGCTATTCTAAGTTCTATGTCTCTTCTCTGATTTCACCATTTGGCTTCACTTTCCACTCAAAGTCAGGACACCAGAAGGAGGAATTTGAGTTTCGATGTGACCTTGTGTTGTCCTCACTGCACGGCAGGTGCTCTATCCACTGTGCTGCCTTCTGGCCCCACATCTCCCACTTTCTCAGTTCTAGTGACTCTCAGTATTGACATTCCAAACGTTACAGCTTAAAATGGCCCCAGGTTCTGGATTAGAAATGTCTGTGTCAGGTGTTCTTCGTATCTTCCTTGATCCCATATTCTGGCTTCAGTTTCTCCTCCACATTAGTCCATTCAGAGTCAAGATTTAACTCCCAGCTCAGACATTCTGTATCCATGTATCCATAAACATTGCCACATGAAGGATCCCTGGAACTCTCAACTTCAGTGATGAAGTGGCCGTCCCAGACACGCAATTTTGCTTCTCAAGCCATATTATGCTACGTTGGGTCCAAGTATTATTTTTATTTTATTACAATTTAATTTTTAGTTGTGTACATGTGCCTTACAAGTATGATGATTTGGAAATGGAAGTTGCCTTTCATCTAAGCTCTTTACACTTCACCTGATGAATGTCTATCAAGTAATTTTATTTGTCAGTAACAGAAACCACAGGTTTTACTAGAGAAGGAAATACATAAAACTGCATTTGTTTCCCTGTGCAGGGGTCCTGGTGTTTGGAGGGAGTGAGCCTAAATATTGGCAATAATCTCCCCAAATTCTCTGAGA
>CM053582.1:10376553-10387701 GCA_028627135.1 Pseudochirops cupreus
ATATATACACATATGTATATTAGGAGGGTATATATGTTTATGAATACATATGTGAGTGGGTGCATATATGTGTATATAGACAGAGGGCACAGGATCAATTGAATAGGATGGGATAATATGTTAAAAGGTAAAATTGAGAGGTGGGAGAGGAATAATACGAGAGGAGACAGGGAGAGATAGAACAGGGTTAATCCTCTCATATAGAAGAAGCCAGAGATAATTGTTACAATGGAGGGGAAGAACAAGAAGGGAAAAGGGAATGAGTCAACCTTACTCTCATTGAAGTTGGCTTAGGGAAGGAATGACACACACTCTAAATTGGTATATTGGCCTATAGGAGAGTAGGGGGCAAGGGGATCAGAGGTGGGAGGATGGAGGGGTGGGCAGGTTTGGGGGGAAGCTTGTTAGAAGCACACACTTTTGTGAAGGGACAGGGACAAAGTAGAGAATAGAACAAGAGGAGGGTGGAATAGGAAGGAGGGAAATATATAGATACTGGGGTAGGGAGATCCATCTTACCCTACTGGAAAGTCAGAGGGGTGATGGGGGAGGATATAGGAGAGAGCTGATTGGGGAGGGGGCATACAGTGAAACTGCTGGTTTGGGGGGGGTGGGTAGGGGAAAGATGGGGAGAAAATTTGTAAATCAAAATCTCATGGAAATGTATGATGTAAACTAAAAACCAACAAAAGTTAAAATACTGCTTGAAATTGATGACATTTTGCATTTGAAGGCCCATTCCACAGCAGATGATGGTTCTCAGAGTCATCACTGCTATGGCATATGGGAAATTTAATGACATTCCAGTCCTGACCTATTTTGTTCTCTCCTGGACCATGTATTCCTTCTTCTAGAGGCTCTCCTCAGGCTCTCATTCTCTCCTCCAATTCTCCTCCCAGATGTTACTGTGTCTGTTTTAAAATCCTGTTTCTTCAGATAATTTCCCTCAATGGCCTCTGAACATCTCCTACTCTCTCTGTTCTAGTCAGTTCTTCAACTAACATTCCAGTTTCTACCGCCTCATCCAGCTCAGGATTCTAGATTGTGTATTTACACCAAACTCAGATATTCTAGGTTCCAAGACAAATATCTGTTTAAGAATTCTGGCTTGACAATCCACATCCATTCTGAGGTGGGACTCATTGCCATGCTATGAAATTTTGTTTTCTAAGCTCTAATCTAGCACCAACTTGCCTGTTTTAATGGTACGTTGAACTACAGACTTTTTCTTTTCTAAGGACCTTCATAGATAGGAGATTCTCATGTCTCAAGGAACTACCTCCTGGTTGTTTCTTTTCTGTTTTTGCTTAAGGTCAATTTATTCTTTTATTTCAACAACCTGCTTGAGTCTTACCCATATACTGATTTCTTAACACAAGTTTTCTCTTCTTATAAGTTCTTCTGATATAACACTATGCTGTAATACCCCAAAATACTGAATTTTGATGAACATGAATACTACTATCAATAGGAATCTTTAACAATCAAACAACTGCAGAGGATTGCACTGGTTTTTCCTCTACAGATATTTGGGGTTTGTGAGATTTTGGGGGTGCCTATTAAAGTCATAGTATTTTCGGTAGCCATTAAGTTTATGTGGCTAAGGATGTCAGAAGTTTTTCTTCTAGGCACCTTCAATGCATCCTAAAATTTGAATTCAAATTTGATCTCCTAAGAACAATCTACCTCCTTGTTTTTTAAATGACCTACAGCAGGTCAGTATTTGAGCTAAGTATATATCTGAGAGTACTGCCATTTTCTGACATTTTTCATTCTATGCTTTTCAGAGAACAACCCCTCACAATGAGATGTCATGATTTTTAGGACTTAAAAAAATCTGCCCTTTTGAGTCTCTAGGCACTTTATCTTCTGACATCTCTTCTTATGAGTGCTCTCCTACCTCCTTCCTTCTCTTCATCATGTCTTCACCAGGCTATGTACTAAAATCCTCCTCTTTCTGACAGTGTGTATTCTCAGGCCCTGAACATCTCCCACTCTCCTCCTTCTAGTCCCTTCCCACTCTGACATTATATATTTTACAGCATAATCAAGCTCAGGGTTATGGATTCTAATTTTCCATCAAATTGAAAAAGTCTTGGGTCTGAATGCTCTCTATGATCTCATATACTGGCTGCACTTTCCCCTTGCCACATTGGTACATTCAGAGGCAGGATTTAACTCCTAACTCGGACATTGTGAATCTCTGCTCTCAACTTCTTCCGACATTCTCGTATCAAAATGTGAGGAATAATTTATAGTGAACTTTCCGCATTCTGAAAAAGCAAATCTACAATGGCTTCAGTATTCTCTAGGCCTGTTTAAAAGTCACCTGACCTTCCACCAATCTGGAGCTAAGAACAATGGAGACCCCTCTGCGGGTGCCAACTCAGTAGAAGATATGCCAAATAAGGTTAAGATTCCTTTCATTGGACACCCACATGTTTCTGGGTCCTTTGTCTCAGAGTGATTCCTTTGCTTAGGTTCTGGGTCATCCCCTCTACCAGTAAGAGTGAAGGCCAATTGTGTGGGTTGGGTTTCTGCATTAGAAGATTATATAACCATGGGCTGGCTTCTACTTGTTGCTCTCTCCCTGAAGCAATTTGGGCAACAGGGGCAGGGTCCTTTCTCATGAGAAAGAATAAAGACCTTTTCTGACCTTAGATTCAGACTCTGAAATCTTTCATCTCACACAGTTTGGAGGTCCCACTGATATTTTTCAGACTCTTCTCTGGAGAGGGAGAGGGTTCCCCAGCCTTGACTAACAGGTAAAGGATGTCCTGCTGGGTTTTTTTTTCCCAGTGACCTTTTGGTAAGGTTGGGGAGCAACTCCCCTCTATGGAGAGTGAAGCCTGAGGTGGTCTGAATCTTAGAGCAGAAAACGTCAAAAAGTGGGGAACAAAGATTACTGGAAGTCACATAAGTCTATGCACAGACCCAGGTAAGGAGAGGCCTGGGTGATTTGGTGGTGGTTGGGGTCAACTGAGTCTGGCCAGGAGTTGGGAAATTCCTGGACTAAGAGGTTGATCTGGTCAATTGAGTCTGGCCAGGAATTGGGGAGATTAAGAGGCAGTTCTCAGGGGGAACGCTGACGAGCGGCCCCTGATCAGGGCCCCTCAGAATTCATGCCTCTGCACCCCAAGTTCTGGACCAAGAAGTTCACCACCTGTCTGGGCAGAACTTGGATCCTGATGGAAGGATGTTAACTGATGAGCCACCTCACGTAAAGGGAAATTTTCAGCTTTTACTCACAAACTGCTAATTAATGGGGAAGGATTGTTTCCTTCAAACCGCCCTTGATAATCCTGTGGGAGATAAATTTGGCAAACTGGTTGAGACTGTGTTTGTTCTGTATTTTTTTGTTTTTTTGTTTGTGTGGATGTGTGTGAAGTTTGTCTATTCATAAAAGAAATGTTTTACCATTCAGATTAAAAAAAAGAGCCTTGGGAAGTTTAGAAATTTTCTTTCTCTGCCTAACTAAACTTAGAATGGAGAGAGAGAGAATTAAGATCTTTAGCACATAATAGATAAGTCAAACTTTTTTTTTCTGTTTGTCTGAAATGCCTAGGGCAGAGGTGGAAGGAGAAGCAAAAGGCCTGATTGTGTTAGTTAGGGTGGGGGAGCCACTACCCCCACCACCCCTACCTTTAGAAGATTGGAAGATAGTGCTAGTGAATTTTTAGCCTGAATTCAAACCCAACAAACCAGGAAATCAGAACGGATAATGTCTATCCAGCTTTCAGGCTCTATTGGATTTTAGTTCAAAAAGTTCAGATAATCATTAAATTTCTAAGGCCCCTGCTTGATAGAGAAGTTAAAAGATAACCACACACAGTTAACTGGTCCCAAACCCTTTGTCTATGAAAGAAGATTTGAGATAGGAATGTGGTGGTGGTAGGAGTGCAGCTTCCACTGAAGCTGAAATGGAGATCACACGAACACGTGCCTTCTGAAAGCCACATGTCTTCTGAAAGGCCACATGTTGGCTTAAAGATATTTTTTTTAAAAGTTATAAAGTTATAATTTACTTCCTGTGTAAGGGGGTTTGGAAATGCATTCACCTAACGTTTTTAGTAGAATATAAGTTTTAAACATTTCAAAATTATGTAATTTAGAAATATCTATGAACTCTGATGTTCAAACAATTTTCTTATTCCTATTCAGAAGCTGCTAAGTTATCTAAGCATATGGTTATGTATGTTACTTTGTATGTAGGTGAAATGTGTAACGTATTTAAGAAATTGGAATTTAAAGATGGGCACTGAGTAGGGTAAAGATAAAGATAATTATCACTAGAACCAAAAGAAGAAGTTAGAATGATTAGCCCAGCATATTGTAAACTGATCTAAAGTGTGAGCAGGAATGGGTATTATCTATATTGTAACAAAAGCAACTTCTTTTGTTTGTTTGTTTGTTTGTTTAAATATGGTTAAAATTAGGAACTATATTATCGAAGGAATAGAAAATGAGGAATGGGACACTCTGACCCTTGTGCTGTATTATTTTCTGAAATAAGCGTAATTTGGAAAATGTGTAAAATTCATTTCCTTATAATCCCTGACCTGGCCAGCCTGTCTGTTAAAGCCTCCGGAACCAGATCAGACAAGAAAGAGAAGGCTTAGTAATGGTAGGGAATTACCCTCCCCCACTTGGAAAAAAAAAGGAGACAAGGGGGTGGGAAGAATAAAGGCCTCTACTTGTTTTAGAAATGCAATTACTGTCATAATGTCATTGTGTTATTATGGTATCTAAATTGCAAAATATTCATATATTGTAAAAACTGAGTGAGAGCCAGGAATGGTGTCAGTTTTAATCTGAATTTGGTTAAAACTAAAAGATGGGAAAAATTGTGTAAAATGTTATGCTATATGTGAAGTTACTTCTGATATTCAGAAACCAGGTATTTACACCTTTACCTGTAGTTGAATGATTCTCTGTGCAAGGTGAATTGGAAATGTGTTTTTGTAGAACTCTTATTGAGAAAATTAAAATATCTATATCCATATCTATATCCATCTATCTATCTATCTATCTATTTATCTAGGTATGTCGCTCAATTTTAAAAATACATCCAGCTGAATTAAGGTCACAGGACTGGTAATTAAATGGGTTTTGAATTCAAAAGTTTAAATGTAAGAACATAATAATTGTGTTAGTGATAAACAGTTGTTATGATATTTTCAAGTATTGTAATTTAAGAAATCATAAACTTTCAAGTTTTTCTTCATTTAAACAGAAGTTTCACTTATGAAATATATTTGTGAGAAGTAATTATTGGTAATTATGTGAAGAAAAGACCACTGAAAGCTCCTAAGTTTTGTCAATTATGTGGGAAAGATCTTTATGATCAGAGAATTTAGAAATTGTGTATTAGTTAATAATATTAGGCTAAATTGTTTTTTTTCTGAAAAAGGAAAATATTCTTATTAAGGAATGTTTTACAGGATATTTTGTTATAAGATGATGGGGAACAGATTAGCAGACAAGATAAGAGAGAGGAGGTACGGAAACCTGCCCCTTAGTACTTTTAAAGATCAAGATTGTTGGCTGTTAATGTGTATGGGAAGGGGGGGTTAGGTGACCCCTAGAAACATCATCAATCCTAGGAAAGGGGCAATAAGAAATATAAAAATTTGTAAAGGGAAAGTTAGTAATTATACAAAGACTTTGTAAGGTTTCTGGTCATTTTATTAATTGTGTATAGATTTTGTAATATTCAAATTTACTGTGAATTTTAATTTCAGGTGGATTGCCTAAAGATTCCTTTTCAGATTAAGTAAGGGAATTTCTCCACTCCCCACCGGGAACGAGGGGGAGAGGGGCAGCAGTTACTTCTTCAGACTCTGAAGAATACCCACTGATGAGTGCCCCTTTAAAGTTGGTATAATTTATTTCTAGTAATTGGTTTTTGGTACTAATTTAGAATATAGAACAGGAAATAATTATACATATGAGTCCTGGTAAACCCTTGTTTCATATTGTGTATTGCTTTATGTTTAGCAGAAGATATCTTGCTGTTTTAATCTGAATTTGTGGTCATTGCATGGTATAAGCAAAAGTTAACATTTATAATTGAATGTATAAGTAAAAGGTTTAGATTCCTGAAGTAAGAATAAACAAAGAGAACATTCTTTTCTGAATAATATAGGAATAATTAGATCAAGGGAAAGGAAGTTTGTGAAGCAAAGATGCAAACACAATGTTGAATCATTATTCCATAAAGTAAGGCTGGGATACATCTGAGCTATTGTAATAAAGTGTGTGTTTAGGATCTGGGCTATTCAGCCTCAGATTATATTCCTTTTTTTATATTAAAGAACTTGGTAAATATCTGATATGCAGGATGTATTTTCATTGTTAAAAATTGAACATAACCCACAGGTTGAGAACCACTGTTCTAGAGGCTCTCCTTGATCTCTCCCTCTCTTATCTATGGGTTTTCCCAGAACTGAAAGTGTCTTTTCCCCAATTTCATTTCTTCAGAGAAGTTTCAATTTAGCCTCTGAACATCTCCCATTCTCTCAGTATTAGCCCTGGTTTGATTTTAGTTTCTTAGCTGTTCTGAGATATCCCTGATGCCCAATAGGCGTTCTACTGGAATCAAGAAATTATGTGTAAAAAAATTACCCTTCTGACTCTTCCAGCTCAAGATTCCAAGAGCATCTAGTTCAGGATTATAATCCCAATCTCTTCAAGATTGAATATTTCCATTAAGCTCAGATATTCTGGGATGCAAGTCAAAGAACAGTTCAAGAATTCTGGCTTCACAATCCATTCCTAATTGTTCTGTGCAAAGATGGGACTTCCATGCTGGGAAATATTATATTTTAAGCTCTAGCCTACCATTAACTCTCCTGTTTTCAGGATACTTAGAAATTCAGACATTCAGTTTTGTAAAGACTTTCACGGAGAGGAGATTTCCTCTATCTGAAAGAACAACCTTGTAAGTTCTTTTTGGGTGTTTTTGCTCAAGTTTCTTTTGTGGTTTTATTTAAACAACACACTTGACCTTATGCATAGACTGATTTCTAAACAATAGTCTTCTCCTTTTTGAAGTCCATGTTGCATAAAATAATGTTTTAATGGTCTAAACTACTGAATATTCAGTATCCATAATATTACTACCAAAAGCTATCTTTCTCAAGGGAGCAACTGCAAAGGATTACATAGGTTTTTGCTCTTCAGATATTTGGGTTCTTTTGGGGGCAATAAATGAGTATTTTCACATGCCCTTGAGGCTCTATGGTTAAGGAGGTCAGATGTGTTTGTTTGGCATCACCAATGCATCCTCAAAATTAAACTTGAATGTATTTTTGCTCTTATCAGAATAATCTACCTTGTTCTCGTTTTTTTCAATGACCTAAAAAAGGTCAATATTTAGCCCAGTAAGAATATATCTGAGACTGCGTCCTTGGCATTTATGATATTTTTTATTTTAAGGCCCAATCAGAGCTACTTTTTTTGTTCTTGGGGATTGCCTAGCCATCAAATATAGTGATTTTTAGAACATTCCAAGATCTGCCAAGTTTCAGGGCACTCTCTGCTCTGATATCACTTCATCCAAGTGCTATCTTCCTTCCTTCCTTCTCTTCACTATGGCCACACCATCCTATATGCTAAAACCCTCCTGTTTCTAATAATTTCCATTCTCATCTCCTGAACATCTCCCTCTCTTCCTCTTCTAATCCCTCTGAACAGTAACATTTGAGATTTCACAGCCTAGTCAAGTTCAGGATTCTGGAGTCAAAAGTTTTCCTCAAGCCCACTGTAATGTTAATGGAATTTGGAAGATCTCCTCTGAACATTAATAGGCGTATGTGGTGACCACATGTGTCCCCTTTTCCCTTGGAACAGGAGCCGTGTTCCCAGTTCTAAAGGTACAAAGGTACAGTCACAGTTATGATACATCCTGAGCCACATAGAGCCCACTGGGGAAGGAATTTGCCTAAGGAGGAGCTTGCTTAAGTGGAGGCTTGCTTGCAGGGAGGCTTCCACATATTTTGGTGCTAAGCTAATTAGGCACTAAGTCAGAAGGGTTGTGGTGCCTTATGGCTCTGAACCTATTAGTTGAAAACTATATGTACTCGGAGGCTGGTTTTTTACTTTGGGGGCTCACTCATGAGAAAGACCTTTTCATTAACTGGACGGTTCTCTGACTAGCCATTTGTTAATAGCCCCCAACTACTCAGCTATTGGTATTCTTCTGGTCTGGTGGTGTATGTAGGTGGTTGTGTTACTTTGTTCAGACAGCTGGAGCCCTATCAGTTGCATTCTTTCTTGGATACTCACTTCTTTCTACTTATCTGTAATTAAAGATTGTTGACCCCTTTAAAAAGGTTGTCTTTCCTTTAGAAAAGCAGATCAAAGTACCTGTGCTAGTAGCCTACCCTGTGTGCTAGTGTGGTTGCTAATACACCCACACAGTCTGGGTGCCAGTGCCAACCATGGTTGCTCATTCTGGCTTCACTGTCCCCATTGGGAGATTTAGGGACAGTGTTTTAACTCCTAGCTCAGAATCTCTGTCTCTGCTCTCAAGTATTTTCAACTTTTCCACATGAAATGTATCTGGATATTTAAACTTTTAGTGTTCTAGGGAAAATTGAAGATATGATACTTTTGGTTCTAAAGCCATATCCTGATAATTTGTGTCAAGTTCTTATTTTTCATTGTAATGATTGGATTAGTATTACAGTGTACATGGGTTTTACCACTATGATGACTTCCAAATAAAAGTCCTCTTTCTAAAAATCTTGCTATACTGAACCTCTGCCTTTTTCTCCAAAATTGCTGAAGATCTATTTTATTAAAAGTCATAGCATTATCCATCTTTACCAAGTGAAGGAATACATATAACTGTACTTTTTCTGGTGTTGGGCTTTATTGGATTTGAGTTTTGTGCTTTTGGTTTTGTTTGGTTTTGCCTAGACAAAAATACACAATAATCTCACCAAAAACTTTTTGCAGTGTATTTTAAAATTTGTGGATTTTTTGTATATGGTTTAATTTCATTTTTTGTTTTTTATTTCTATTAAGCATCAGTGGTACACAAAATAATTTACATTGGAATAGATGAATACTCTCCCATGAAAATCAACTTTCTTATTTTTAAAATTAATAAGAATGTCTACTATTTGACACCACTAAGAATATTTGTTGTTGTTTGGTTGTTCAGTAGTGTTCAACTCTCCCTGACCCCATGTTTTGTAGCATGCCAGGCCCTTCCCATCTTTCCTCCACTCTCGCTCAAAGTCAGTCCAGTTTATGTTTGTTTCCATGACACTCTCAATCTATCTCTTACTCTGCTATTTGCTTTTGCTGTTCCCTTCAATCTTTCCCAAAATCAGGGTCTTTACCAATGAGTTTTATCTTGTCATCATGTGGTCAAAATATCTAAGCTTCAACTTTAGTATTTGACCTTCCAGTGAATATCCCTAATTATTTTCTATCATTATTGACTGATTTGATCTCCTTGCTGTCCAGTGGACTAAGGGGGAGATGAAAATCAATCCCTAGCATGGGTGAGATTATTCATTCCAGAGGAGATGATTGATGTTCTTAGAGCCCTCCCAGCTATCCCATACAGTGGTTTCTAGGGTATTCTACATTCTGAACTTTGCTGTTCTAAGAGATCTCTTCTCTCTCTAATATCCCTCCTTTTCCATGTTCTCCTACCTCTCTCATTCTCTTCTCCATGGCTTCTCCAATTCCTGTGATTCTATGTGGTCAAATCCCACTGCTTCAGATCACTTCCTTTATCAGCCCTGGAACAACTACTTCTTTCTTTCTTCTGGTATGTCTCAGCACTGACTTTATGGCTACTACACCTCATATTCTTCAGAATTCTGGATTCAGTATTGCCTTCTAGCTCAACTAGTCTAAGTTCTATGTCTCTTCTCTGATCTCATCATTTGGCTTCACTTTCCATTCAAAGTCAGGACACCAGAAGGAGGAATTTGAGTTTGGATGTGACCTCGTGTTGTCCTCACTGCACGGCAGGTGCTCTATCCACTGTACCACCTAGCTGCCCCACATCTCCCACTTTCTCTGTTCTAGTGACTCTCAGTACTGACATTCCAAACGTTACAGCTCAAAATGGCCCCCGATTCTGGATTAGAAATGTCTGCGTTAGGTGTTCTAAGTGTCTCCCCCAATCCCATATTCTGGCTTCAGTTTCCCCTCCATATTGGTCCATTCAGAGTCAGGATTTAACTCCTAGCTCAGACATCCTGTATCCATGATATCCATAAACATTGCCACATGAAGGATCCCTGGAACCCTCAACTTCAGTGATGAAGCGGCCATCCAACACATGGCAATTTTGGTTCTAAATATCTATTATGCTAAATTGCATCAAAGTATTCTTTTCATTTGATAATAATTTGATTATGATTGCAGTGCACATGTGTCTTACAGGTACAATAATTTCAAAATAGAAGTCATCTTTCATATAGGTTCTTTATACTTCATAGGATAGATTTCTAGATAGTCATTTTAATAGAAGTTTGACTTAAAAAAGAAATACATGAAACTCCATTCGTTTCCCTCTGTGGGAGTGTGATATTCAGATGGGGCTAGCTAAAAACTGACAAAAATCTCTCTAAATTCTTCAAATAGGTTGAGGATAAAAGGAATTTTTTTTCTCTTAGTTTTTCTTTTGTTTATTTTTCTTATTCAAAACAGATGTTCAAGAATTTTTTTTTGTTCAAGAAACATTTTAATGGAATAAGTGAATGACCTACAAAAAAAAAATCTACCTTCTTGTTTTTTATATTAGTAAAAAATGGCCAATATATGGGACCACAGAGTTTCTATATAGGAAAAGAAATCCTTGTGAGTTGTGAGATATTCCACTGGGAGGTCCCTTTCCCTAATGATGGTTTCTGTTCTCTGAACCCTCCCACTTTAGCATCAGCTATTTTCCAGGACTCTGTAAGATCTGACCTTTGCTATCCTAAGGTCTCTCTTTGCTCTGAGGTCCCTTCTGTATGTAGCAGCTCTCTCATTTTTGTCTCCATGGCAACTCCCAGGCCTGATCCTCTGTATGTGCTCACATGGGGCTGTCTCTGAAAATGTCCATTCCCAGACCCCGTACCTCTCCCTCTCTCTCTCTCTCTCTCTCTCTCTCTCTCTCTCTCTCTCTCTCTCTCTCTC
>CM053582.1:10388201-10399421 GCA_028627135.1 Pseudochirops cupreus
CAATTTTACTGGTTTTTTCATAAAACCAGCTCTTAGTTTTATTTATTAGTTCAATAGTTCTCTTACTTTCAATTTTATTAATCTATCCTTTTTCATTATTTCCAATTTAGTATTTAATTGGGGATTTTCAGTTTGTTCTTTTTCTAGCTTTTTCAATTGCATGCCCAATTCATTGACCTCCATTTTCTCTAATTTTTTTCATGTATGCTTTCTGGGATATAAAAGTTCCTCTAAGAACTACCTTTGCTGCATCCCTCAAGTTTTGGTATGTTGTCTCATTATTGTCATTCTCTTGAATGAAGTTACTGATTGTTTCTATAATTTCTTGTTTGACCCACTCATTCTTTAGGATTAAATTATTTAGTTTCCTATTAGTTTTTTGTCTATCTTTCCATGGCCCTTGATTGCATATGATTTTTATTGCATCATGATCTAAGAATGATGGATTTATTATTTCTGCCTTTCTGCACTGAATTGTGAGGGTTTTATGCCCTAGTATATGGTTGATTTTTGTGTATGTGCCATGTACCTTTTTATCCCCATTCAGTTTTCTCCAGAGATCTATCATATCTAGCCTTTCTAAAATTCTATTTGCCTCCTTAACTTCTTTCTAGTTTTTTTTGAGGTTAGATTTATCAAGTTCAGAAAGGGGAGATTGAGGTCCCCTACTAGTATAGTCTTGCTCTCTATTTCTTCCTCTAATTCCCTTGACTTTTCCTTGAGGAATTTAGATGCTATTCTGCTTGGTGCATATATGTTGAGTAATGATATTGCTTCATTCTTGATGGTGCCTTTTAGCAGGATGTAGTTTCCTTCCTTATCTCTTTTAATTAAATCTATTTTTGCTTTTGCTTTATTTGAGATAAGGATTGCTACTCTTGCTTTTTTTTAACTTTAGTTGAAGCATAATATATTGTACTACATAATATATTCTATTACTTTTACCCTGTGTGTATCCCCTTGTTTCGAATGTGTTTCTTGTAGACAGCATATTGTAGGATTGTGGTTTTTAATCCATTCTGTTATCTGTCTCTATATGGGAGAGTTCATCCCATTCACATTCACAGTTATGATTACTATCTGTGACTTTCCTCCATCCTATTCCCTCCCCTGTTTATATTTTTGTATCTTTCTTTTCCCTTCCCCTCCTTACGATTTTTCCTTTTGAACACTGCCTCCCTCAGTATTCCCTCCCTGTGTCCTCCCCTCTTTACCTACCCTTTCTCCTTACTACTCTGTCCCTCCCTTCTAACCACTCTCCCCCAAAGTGAATAGTTTTGAAAATTTGTATGTGGTAAGATTCATGTGCATTGTAATAATGATGCAGTAACAAAATAAAAAGTAAAAATCTTTTGGAAAATATGAAGGTGTTTTACTGAGAAATGAGCAAGTGAGACCATTATCCATTTTAAGTGGAGTTTAATAAGCTGATGACTGCCAGGGGTAATCATAACTCAAATCAAGCAGCCCCAAGATGCATTTTCAGGGTGTTTATATAGACAAAAGTTAGAACATAACTGTTACTGGGGGAAACCACAACTTAGTTCCTATGCAAATGGGCAAAATACAGAAGCCAAAAAGTAGCAATCAATTCATTGCCTAATGACCCATTGCCCAGTGATCAGTTTGTTGCCCAACTGGAAAGTTCCCAAGTCTATTCTGAGAGCTAACCAAAAAGGGGGAGACTATAGGTTCCACATGGCAGGTTTGGGCAGGTTTATTCGGCAGATTTGTTTCCTAGGTGGGCTTTGCTGGGTTTGGGCAGGTTTCCTAGGCAAACTTTACCCAAGATGGGAGGGATGGGGGATGCTTCCAAAATGGGGGTTGCAACAAAGGTACTGCCTTAGGATCTAAAATATCAACTCTTGGTAGCTCCTTTAACATTTATGATCAGGACTTCCCAAGATTTCTCCAAGATCTACGTTGCTGGGGTCCTGGAGCTGAGAATACAGAATTTCCTGGCTAGGGGATAAGCCCTGCCTCTCAAGGTCCAGATTCAGAATGTAAAGCTTAGAGAGACTATGAGATAGAAGATGCTCATGGCACATGAGAAGTATGAGCTTGAAGGAAATTTGAGATTCAGCCTCATCAGTTGAATGAGACTGCAGAATCTGGAAAGGCCAGAATTGTGAGGGCTTAAAGATGTACAGGGGCTGGTAATGGACATTTTCAGCAAAAGGAAAATTTGAGCACACAGCATGTCAGGTTTGGTATTTGCCATGGAAACTAAAATGAGAGAATTGGCATTGCCCATAGAAGAGGGGACCTCAGAGCAAAGAGAATCCTTAGGATAGCAAATCAGATCTTACAGGGTCTTAGAAAACACAATATGCTATGGGGGGGGGGGGGAGGGTTCAAGGAACAGAAGTCATCAGAAGGGCAAGGGAGCTCCTAGAGGAAAAAGTCCCTCACAAGGATTTATTTTCTCTGTGGACGCAAATATCAGCCATTTCTTACTCGTTAAAAAAGAAAGTCAGATTTTGTGTAGGAGAACATTTACTTCTTCTGATAGAATTTCTGTAGGGCATCCAGATGAATAAGAAAAACAAATAAGGAAACTAAAACAAATTAAAACAAAAAAGTGTTTCTATCTTCAACCAGACTTTTAAAAACCTTTAGTAAGATTGCCGTTAATTTTTAGCCAACCCCCCCCCCCCCCAAAAACCCTGCATAGCTAAACAAATGCAGTTCCGTGCGTTTCTTACTTTGGTCAAGAATGCTGTTCCTATTACTATTAAAACAAATGACTGTCAAGAAATTGTTAACAAGAAAACATCATTTGAAGTCTCAAGAGTTTATAAGCGCGGTAACTTTTATGTTGAAATTGTCATATTGGTGAGATCTGTGTGCATTGTAATCCGACAGAATTAAGAAAAAATTATACCTTGACCCAGTCTGGATTACATGACTTTAGAACCCCAAAAGTCACGTCTGGGATGGTCCCTAGACCACTAAAGGCTGACGTTTCCAGGTAACCCACATAGGGGAATGGTGGAAGTTGTTGATACCATAGATACAGGATGTCTGAGCTAGGGGTTAAATTCTACCTCTGAATCTACCAAAAGAGTCAAAACTGAAGCCAGAATATGGGATTGGGGAGGGCATTAGAACCTAGAACATGAGACACTGATGATTATTTCTAATCCAGAATCTGGTGTTTTTTTAATCTGTCAAATTTGGAATGTCAGTATGGAGAGCCATTAGAACAGAGAAAGTGGGAGATTAGAGCGCTGGCTCTAGAGTCAAGAGGACCTGAATTCAAATGTGGCCTCACTCACTTACTAGCTGATTGCCACCTCCCTCAAACAAAACAAGTGGAAGATATTGAGAGGCTTAGAATATGCTTTATCACAACAGTGGGATTTTAGTCCACAGAAAGTCAGGCCTGACAGTAGCCTTGGGGAAGAGAAGGAAAGAAGGAGGAGCACTTGGAAGAAGCTAGATCAGAGCAACACCTCTTAGAACATAAAAGATCAGGGCCTGACTACCCTAAAAACTTCCATATAACAAATATGGGAAGGTCCTGAGAACATAAATCATGTGATCTAGAAGAGCCTTAGAATGCAAACTATCATTAATTCCAGGATTTATCATCATCAATATTCTTGACTAAAATATTGGCCAGTTTGAAGGAAATTAAGAATAGGGCATAGGAAAATCAGTCTTTTATTCTTTTTTTTGTTTTTTATTAATTAATTTTTTGATTGATTTTTTAGTTTTTATCATTCACTTCCATAAGATTTTGAGTTTGGAATTTTCTCCCCCAACATCTCCCCCCTCCTCCCCAAGATAGCATGCAATCTGATATAAGCTCTACTTATGCATTCATACTAAACATATTTTCAAGTCTTTTATTCTGATTTAAATTATGCCTAAAAGAAAATCTCATATCTTTAAACATAATGCAAAAGGATATCATGGAAGCACTGCCTATTTTCTGACTAGCCCCTTCCCCAAAAAAACCTTCAACAACCCTAAACACCGGTATATCAAAACAAATGCATTTCCATGCCTTTCCTTCTTTCATAAAGACTGCTATTGTTACTACTATTAATTCTAATCAACATAGAGTATTTTCTACAAAATAAGAGATGTCATAAGGAGAATTGATAAGGAAAAAGACTTATTTTTCAAAATCAGGATATTAGTAATGCTCATGCTCACTTTAAGAATGATGATACCAATTTAAAAAAAATTAAAAATCTTACAGGTCAACAGAGATGTTGTCTTAGAACCAAAAATGTCAGGACTTCTTAAGTCCTTTAGGGCACTGAATATCTGGTTTTCGAGATTTTTATATTTCAAAGAGCTATTTTGGAGGTAGCTGAGAGTTAGACTCTAGAACTGTCTTGTTCAGGATCACTTCCTCCTTCTGGAGACCAGGATTTTGAATGGACACTGAAACCAAAGGATTATCTAAGCTAGAAGGAAATAGACTCCAGAATGCTGAAGTAGATGAGGTATAGAAGCCATATTAGAGCAGAGAGAGAAGGAGTTGTTTGGGGGATGATCAAGGAAATGATCAGAAACAGTGGGATTTGACCACACATTATGACAAAACTTGTAAGAGTCATGGAAAAGAGAATGACAGAGATAAGAGAACTTCAAGAAGAAGGGATATCAGAGAGAGGAGATCTCTTAGAACACCAAAGTTCAGAACTTAGAGTGTCCTAGAAACTGGCATGGTTGTTAAGAACAATGATCATCTGCTCTGGAATGGGCCTTAGAGTGGAAAATCTCACATATGTCAAGGATTTATTTTCATCTCTACTCTTAGTTCAATTGTCAGCAAAGAGAGAAAATCAATACTTAAAGAAATCAATTTACGGTATTCACTGGAAGGTCAAATACTGAATATGAAATTTCAATACTTTGGCCACATATCAAGATGATGGGCCTCATTGGAAAAGTCCCTGATATTGGGAAATATTGAAGTCAAAAGCAAAAGCATATGGCAGAGGAGGAGATGGATTGAAAATGATGAACAAAACTTGGATAGACTTTGGAGCACAGAAGGAAAGGGCCTGGCAGGCTCTGATCCATGGGGTCATAAAGAGTAGCAAACAAACAAACTACTGAACAATAGCAAATATTCTTAATGAGCCCAAATATTGGCCATCTCTAATTAATTAAAAAATAAGAAGGTAGATTTTTTCATGTGATATCATTCATTTATTCCAATATAAATTATATTAAACAAAAATAATGTTCAGTAGAAACAAAAAGAGTAAAACTTAAAAAACACATCACTCATATTGAAATAAATTAGAAAAAGGTTTTGGTAAGATTGCTATGCATTTTTTGCTAGCCAAAGACAAAATAAAACCCCAAATCCTACAAAACCTGAATACCTGAACAGGTGTAGTAGCATTTATACCTTTCTTTAGTAAAGTCTGCAGTTTCTATTACTATTAAGAAAAATGGATCTTCAGTAATTTTGGACAAAAACCAGATGTTCAGTATAGAGAGCTTTTTAGGAAGAAGACTTCTATTTGGAAGTCTTAATATTGGTAAAAATCAATATACATTCTAATAATAATCCAGTTAATAAAATTTTTAAAAAGAACTTGACACTAGTTATTCATGATATGGCTTTAAAACCAAAAAAGTCATATCTCTGATGTTCCCTAGAACACTAAATGTTTAGGCTTCCAGGTACCTTTCATGTGGGA
Organism: Pseudochirops cupreus; assembly: GCA_028627135.1. Taxonomy (NCBI): domain Eukaryota; kingdom Metazoa; phylum Chordata; class Mammalia; order Diprotodontia; family Pseudocheiridae; genus Pseudochirops; species Pseudochirops cupreus. The sequence goes on from CM053582.1 coordinate 10,393,874, forward strand.
ATGTTGGAAGTAATTGAGAGCTGAGATGCAGAATTTCTAAGCTAGGAGTTAAAAACTGCTCCTGAATGTACCAATGAGGAATGGAACATGAAGTCAGAATAGGTGATCATGGAGGGCACTGGAACCCAGACTTTATGGTCTTGAGGGAAACTGAATCCAGAATCCTGAGCCTGCTTTGCTTTCAGATCTCTCCAGATTCCAGAGGGACTAGAAGTGGGAGAGTGGGAGATGTTCAGGAGCTAAGAATGGAAATTGTCAGAAATAGGAGGTTTTCAGCCATGGCCTAGTGTGGCCATGGTGAAGAGAAGGAAGGAGGTAAAAGAGTATTTTGAAGAAGGTATATCAAGAGACGAGAGTGCCCTGGGACTCCAAAGGGCAGATCTTAGCTTATCCTGAAAATTAACATGTTTGTTTGCTAGGTTCTCTCTGACAACAGAAAGGATTAGCTTTAAATGGGCCTTAGAATGGAAAATATCATAATTGCCAAAGAAGTATTCTTAGATATATTTTTAGTTGATCCATATCTTGACCTGTTATAGGACGTTTAAAAAATAAGAACAAGGTACATTATTCTAATGATGTCAAACATAAATTCAAGTTTAGTTTTTAGGATGCATTGGTGATGCCAAAAATTAAGAGAAATGATGTCCTTAATTATAGACCTCCAAGAGTATAGTGAAAATACTTTCTATTTTATCACCACTAAAAAGTGACCCACAAATCCTAATGATATATACACAAAATTCAATGCAACTCTCTTCAGTTCCTTCATGGATAAAGATAACAATTTATATTCCTATTCATGATAATAGATATTTTGTATTTTTTAGTCCTTAAAAATGGCATTATCTAATAAGGTCTCATAAGGAAAGACAATATATTTTTGAAGTCACTAAATATCAAAGACTCAAGTATATTGGTAAAATAAAAGAATAACATAAACCAAAGAAAACTCCAAACCCCTGTAGATTGTAGGAGGTTATTCCTTTAGACACGAGAATATCCCATGTGTGACGGTTCTTAGACAACAGAATGTCTAGATTCCAGGTACTATTAAAGTGGGCAAGTTGGTCATTGGCTGGAGCTTAGAGTCAAGAAGGTCCAAGCATAGAATTAAGTCCCTCTGAATGGAACAATTAGGAATTGATTATGAAGCCAGAATTATTGAACAGATGGACTACTTGAAACATGGTATATCTGAACTTGATGGAAATACACAATCTTGAGTCTATCCTGAATATGATCCTGAAATCTGGAATACTGAGCGAAATAAGGCTGTAGAAACAGGAATGTCAGCTGAGGGACTGACTAAAGGAGAGAGAGTGGGAAATGTTCAGAGGTTGATGAGAAAAAATGTCTGAAGGAATGAGATTTTAGAACAGAAAATTCCAGTCCGGGAGGAGCCACGGAGAAGAAAATACGAGATTATGGAGAGTCTCTAGGAAAAGGGATACCGATATCCAGAAGAGAACATTGAAGGTCAGGCCTGGAGCATTCTCCAATTTTCCATGTGCCATAGCTTTCAGGGCTCTGAGAAGCTATATGATCTGTTGTGGAATGGGCCTACAAATACAAAATGTCATCATTTTCCTTTTATTTTTTTGGAGGAAGGAAGGCAAGGCAATTAGGATTCAGTGACTTGCCCAAGGTCACACAGCTAATGTGTCAAGTGTCTGAGATTGAATTTGAACTCAGGTCCTCCTGACTCCAGGGTTGGTGCTCTCTTCACTGCATCACCTAATTGCCCTGAAATGTCATCATTTTCAAGGATAACTTTAAATATATTCTTATTGGGAAATTTTTTTCCAGTTTAGGTAAATAATATGTAGCATGCTAAGGACTTAGAGGAGCCATATCTGGTAATTTTCTTGTAATCTAGTAATAATAATCCAATAAAAAGAAACATCTTTATAGATCATAGGTGGGTAGAACCTTAGAATCCACAATATCTTCTCCATGTAGTCCCTTGGAACACTGACCAGGGCCTTTCAAATATCTGCGCTGCTGGGGTCCTGGAGCTGAGAAGACAGAATTTCCTGGCTAGGGGATAAGTCCTGCCTCTGAATGTCCATATATTGAGTGAAAACCTTAGAGAGAATACCAGATGAGGGATGGCTCATGGAATATAGAATGCACAAGCTTGAAGGAAATTTGGAATTCACTATCATCAGTGGGACAAGGCTCATACTGTGTGGGCCCAAATACTGAATATTTGTTACTAATTTACTATTTTACTAATTAAAAAAAAATAACAAGTTAGCTTTTTTGTAGGAGATCATTCATTTATTCTAATATATTTTTTATTTGGCACCTGTGATGGATGAGAAAAACAAATCTAAAAACTAAAATAAAAAGACTTGCCAAAGAATTTAGTGAGATAATTGTCCATTTTTTTTGACTAACCAATCCCCTTCCCACAAAAAACAAACACCCCGAACAGCTCAACAAATGCAGTTGCTTGTATTTCTTTCTAGAGAAAAGACTGTATTTTCTATTACTGTTGATAAAACTGACTACCAAGATTGTTTTTACAGGAAAACATCTTGTGAAGTTGAGACCCCATGAGGTAGGCAGCTTCACTTTTGAAATCTGTACATTGGTAAGCCCCATGTACATCGAAATCATAGTCAAACTGATAAAAAAAATAAAGATAATACATTCACCCAATTTCACATGAAATGGTTTCAGAAGCCACAATGATATGTCTTAAATGGTCTACAGAATACAAAAGGTTGAGGCTTCCTGGGACCCTCCCTGGGGTAATGCTGGAAGTTGTTGATCACAAGGATACAGAATGTCTGAGCTAGGAGTTCAATCCTGCCCCTGTACCAATACAGAGTGGAAATTAAAGCCAGAATATATGATTAGGGAGGGCACTTAGAACCTAGAACATGTGACACTGATGGACATTTCTTATCCGGAATCAGGGGCATTTTTAGGCTATAAAATTTGGAATGTCGATATGGAGAGATATTGGAACAGAAAAAGTGGGAGATGTGGAGCAGTAGGGCAATCTGATTTCAAATATGGCCTCAGACACTTTCTGGCTGTATGACTGTGGGCAAGGCGCTGAACCTTGTTTGCCTACTGAAAAAAAAACATAGTGCTATGTTTTTAGCTAAAACATAATCTCCACACTCATGGATCTTATTGTCCAAAAAGGACATAAAAATCCAACATCGAGAGCTCTAAACTATGTAAAACACAACAGTTACACCAGGAAGGTAGAAAACAAAGTGCCATCTAAAGGGAAAGGTCATTATTAACCGATGTGATCACAGAAAACTTCATGGAAAAGCTAACAACAGTCAAAATAAAAAAGGACAAAAATGCTGCTCTAGATGTGAAAAAGACACACAGAGTTAAGAATGTAATTTATCAAAGCAGAGAGACTTTAGTCCACAGAGTGTCACACATGAGAGTAGCCATGGAGAAGAGAATGAGAGAAGTAGGATTACTTACAAGAACCTATATCAGAGGAAGAAGAGCTCTTAGAAAATAAAAGGGCAGACCAGGCACATTGTATGAACTTCCATATGTTATACATGTAAGGGTCCTGAGAACATTCATCATGTGGTCTGGAAGTGGCCTGAGAACTGAAAATACCGTAAATTCCAGGACTGATGGTCATGTATACTCTTGTCTACAATACTGGCCAGTTTTGAAGAAACTTTTTTACAGTCAATTTGAGATTTTTCATAGGAGATCAGTCTTTTATTCTCATTGAATTTGTGTTATCCTTTAAAAACATTTCACATCTTTAAATTTAATTCAAAAAAGACATCATGAAAGTATTGGTTATTTTTGTACTTACACCCTTCCCACAAAAAAACCATCAACAACCCCAAAAGCTTGCACATTAAAACAAATGCAAAAAAACCTTTTTCAAATCAACTGTATAAAATGTAGGATGGCATTTCTTTGAAACCAAAAATGTCATGTCTTGGAAAATCCTTAGTATTCTGAATGCCTGGGCTGTCAGTTCCCATTCAAGGGCAATTGAGAATTAGCTTAGCAAATTTCCTGTCTAGGAACAAGTCCCAACTCAGAATGTCCCGGTTTAGAGTAGGGATATGAGAGCAAAGCAAAACTTCAGAACACAAAAGGTCAGACCTTTGAAAATAGGCTACAAACCACTTTATACGAGAGGTGGAAGCACTATAAGAACATGAAACAGAATCTGCTCTTGTAGGGACTTGAGAAAGGAAAATTGTATAAATGGCAAATATTTCTTTTCATATATATTCTAAGTGACCTCAAATATGGTCCATTTCTAGGGAATTTCAAAAACAAGGAAGGAGACTTTGCCTAGACAAGCAACTCTTTCTCCCAATTTAATTTATATTCTGCCATTGCAATCCTTTGAAACAACTCTCCCTTTCATAACTACACAGCTAAAAGGATGAGGTGAGGCAAGCCCAAAAAAGTCCCCGAACTAAAAACACTTGGACACCAGTAAGTACTACTTTGTTCAAGACTGCTGTGTATATTGCCATGAAGAAAAATGAATGCAAAGTATGTTTGCATGGTGGTGTAGCTTGGTAAGGGCTAAGAAAAGATATGAGTAAATTTTGGAAATTTGTATCTAGGTGAGATCCAAGAGCATTGTCATAATTATCCAATAAAAAAAAATATAAAGAGGGGCAGCTAGCTGGTGCAGTGAATAGAGCACTGGCCCTGGAGTCAGGAGGACCTGAGTTCAAAATTGACATCAGACACTTAACACTAAGTAGCCCCGTGACTTTGGGCAAGTCACTTAATCCCAACTGCCCTACCTTCAGGAAGGGAGGGAGGGAAGGAGGGAAGGAAGGAAGGAAGACAGACCCTTATGGATCAAAAAGGGTTTGGTCATGGAATCTAAAATAATCAGGCTTTTGGATCATTAACTATTGGGACTTCCAGGATCTTCCAAGGATCTCTATTACAGATGTCCTGGCATTTAGAATTCAGCCTTTCCTAGCTAGGAGATCCATCCTGCCACTTAATGTCCAGATTTTGAGTGAAAAGTTTTGAGAAACTAGGGGATGTAAGATGATTCATTGCACATAGAAAGCAGGAGCTGGAATGAAATGTGGAATTCAGGATAGTCAGGTGGATGAAACTTTTGAATCTGCAAGGCCAGAATCATGAGGTCCTAGAAAAGAGGGAGGGGGAGATGTATGGAGTCTTGGAATGGACATTTTCAGAAACAGGAGGATGTGAGCACACACAGAGTGTCAGGCCTGAGAGCTGCTATGGAGATGAAAATGAGAGAGCTGGCAGTGCCCAGAGAAGATGAGACCCCAGGGCAAAGAGAGTCCTTTAGGCAGAGAAGGTCAGATCTTGTAGTGTCCTAGAAAACAGGATGTGCTATAGGTTGGAGGGTTCGGAGAATAGAAATCAGCTACTGGGGAAGAGACCTCCCAGGGGAAAATCTCATACCTCACTAGGATTTCTACTGAGATATATCGATATATCTATATATCTATATATAAGTATATATATATATATATATATATATATACACATATATATACGTATATTATACATATATATGTGTATGTGTGTA
>CM053582.1:10405817-10433776 GCA_028627135.1 Pseudochirops cupreus
ATAAGTTGCCCAGATTAATTGAAGAGGAAGTAAATTACTTAAATAACCCCATCTCAGAAAAAGAAATTGAACAAGGCATCAGTGAACTCCCTAGGAAAAAATCTCCAGGGCCAGATGGATTTACTAGTGAATTCTATCAAACATTTAAAGATCAATTGATCCCAATACTCTACAAACTATTTGGGAAAATTGGTGAAGAAGGAGTCCTACCAAATTCTTTTTATGACACAAATATGATACTGATACCTAAATCAGGAAGAGACAAAAAAGAAAAAGAAAATTTTAGACCAATCTCCCTCATGAATATAGATGCAAAAATTTTAAATAAAATATTAGCAAAAAGACTACGGCAACTTGATCACAAGAATAATACATTTTCATCAGGTAGGATTTATTCCAGGAATGCAAGGATGGTTCAATATTAGAAAAAGCCATCAGTATCATTGATCATATCAACAAGAAAATTAGCAGAAACCATGTGATAGATGCAATAGATGCAGAAAAAGCTTTTGACAAAATACAACATACATTCCTAACACTAGAAAGTATAGGAATAAATGGAGTTTTCCTTAGAATAATAAGTAGCATCTATTTAAAGCCATCAGCAAGTATTATATGTAATGGAGATAAACTAGAAGCATTTCCAATAAGATCAGGGGTAAAACAAGGATGTCCATTCTCACCCCTCTTATTCAATCTGGTACTAGAAATGTTAGCAGTAGCAATTAGAGAAGAAAAAGAAATCAAAGGAATCAAATTAGGCAAAGAAGAGACTAAGCTATCACTCTTTGCAGATGATATCATGATATAGTTGGAGAATCCTAGAGAATCAAGTAAAAAACTTCTTGAGACAATAAATAAATTTAGCAAAATTGCAGGATATAAAATAAACCAACACAAATCCTCAGCACTCCTATATATTTCTAATGAAGTTGAACAGTAAGAGATAGTAAGAGAAATCCCATTTAAAGTTACTGTAGACGTTATGAAATATTTGGGAATCTACCTGCCCAAACAAACCCAAGACCTATATGAACACAACTACAAAACACTTTTTACACAAATAAAGTCAGATCTAACTAATTGGAAAAAACATCAATTGCTTGTGGCTGGGTCAAGCTAATATTTAAAAAAATAACAATTTTACCTAAATTAAATTACACATTTAATGTCATACAAATCAATCTAGCAAAAAATTACTTTATAAAGCTAGAAAAAATAGTAATAAAATTCATTGGGAAGAACAAAAGGTCCAGAATATCAAGGCAATTACTGAAAAAAATGCTAGGGAAGGTGGCCTAGCCATACCAGATTTTAATCTGTATCATAAAGCAGCAGTCATCAAAACTGCTTGGTACTGGCTGAGGAATAGAGTAGTGGATCAATGGAATAGAATGGGTACAAAAGACTCAGTAGTCAATGATTTTGGAATCTACTGTTTGTTAAACCCAAAGACCCCAGTTTTGGGGCTAAGAACTTGCTATTTGACAAAAAGTGCTGGGAAAACTGGAGTATAGTATGGCAGAAACTGGGCATAGACCATTATCTAACGCCATATACCAAAATCAAGTCTAAATGGGTGCACAATCTAGGCATAAAGGCTGATACTGTAAGCAATCTGGGGAAGCAAGGAATAGTTTATCTGTCAGATTTATGGAGTAGGGAAGACTTTATGACCAAAGAAGAGTTAGAGAGCATTATAAAATGCAAAATGGATAATCTTGATTACATTGAATTGAAAAGTTTCTGTACAAACAAAGCCAATGTAACCAAGATTAAGAGGGAAATAGGAAATTGGGAAAGAATTTTTACAACCAGTGTGTCTGACAAAGGCCTCATTTATAAAATATGCAGGGAATTGAGTCAAATCTATAAGAATACATGCCATTCCCCAATTGATAAATAGTCAAATGATATGAACAGGCAATTTTTGGAGGTAGAAATTAAAGATATCTATAAGCATATGAAAAAATGCTCTAAATTGATTTGGGAAATGCAAATCAAAACAACTCTGAGGTACCATATCTCACCAGTCACGTTGGCTAAGATGACAAAACAGGAAAATGACAAATGCTGGAGAGGATGTGGAAAAATTGGAACATTAATGCATTTTTGGTGGAATTGTGAACTGATTCAACCGTTCTGGAGAGCAATCTGGAACTATGCCCAAAGGGGTATAAATAATTGCATACCCTTGGACCCAGTAATTCCACGTCTAGGGTTGTTTCCAAAAGAGATTGTAGAAGTGGGAGGAAGACCCATATGTACAAAACTATTTATTGCAGCTCTCTTTGTGGTGGCAAAAAATTGGAAATTAAGGGGATGCCCATAAATTGGAGAATGGCTAAACAAGCTGTCGTATATGGATATAATGGAATAGTATTGTGCTATAAGAAATGAGGAGCAGATGGATTTCATATTTACCTGGAGAGGCTTATACAAACTGATGCTAAGTGAGAAGAGCAGAACCAGGAGAAATTTGTATACAATGACAGATACAACGTATGTATGACGACCAACTTTGATAAACTAGATTCTTCTCAGCAACACAAGGTCATAATACATCTCTAAAAGACTCAAGATGGAAGGAGATGTCTACATTCAGAGAAAGATCTAGAAAGAACAGAGTTTAAATGGAGACTAAAGCAAACCACATGCTCTCTTTCTTTTCCATGTTTGGTTTTGTTTCCTCTTTCCCATTGTTCATTCCATTGGTTACAACCCTTATATACAACAAGAGTAATGTCTAATGTGAAAGTATTTGCAGATCATATACTTGATTCCATGCTGCCGGGGGTGGGGGGGAGGGAGTTTGGGGAGGGAAGGGGAGAAAATTTGAAACTCAAGGGATTGTAGAACTGAGCCTCATAAATTAAAAGTAAACAAACAAATCAATAAAACAAATTTAAAAAGAAGATCTTCCCTGCGTATTAATAGGCTTCAGGTGGAGTCCATTAAGGAAAGTTTGCTTAGGGGAGGTTTGCTTGTAGGAAGGCTTTCATACCTTTTGTTAATTTCTAATTAGGCACTGAATCAGGAGGGTTGTGATGCCCACTGGCTCTAAAAAGGGTATATATACTCTGAGGTTAGCATTTTGATTTGAGGCTCACTCATTGGAAGAATGTTCTTGTGATTTGGCCAGATGAGATGTTGGATAGCTGTTAAGGACCACCCCCCCCCCTTTGAAAAACCCAGATGTTGGTGCTTCTCTCTCTGGTAACTATGTATGTATTGCCTTGGTCAGACAGGTGAATCTGTCTGTTGATCTGTGCTAATTTCTCAGACAGAAGCCCTATCTTTTGGTCTTTATTTCTTTGCTTGTATTTTCTCTGAGGTTCAGGGTGCTGACTTTTTCCCTGAACTAATGAATATAATTTTTAAAAATGATTAAAAAAACCCAAAAACCCCCAGAACTATTCACTTTCTCTTCTAATTCCTTAGTGTGCTTCATATTATTTACTTGCAATTGGAAAAATATTTTTGCCACTCAGAATACATTTAAAATAATACTTGAAATGTAGAGAGATTTGCATTTGAAGGTCCATTCCAAAGATCATTATAGATTCTCAGAGTCCTCACAGATATGGCATATGGAAAATTGGAGGACACTCCAATCTTGGATAAGATATCCCTTCTAAAGACTCTCCTAAATCTCTCATTTATTGCTCCTCCCAGAGCTCACAATTGTCTGTCCTAAAATCCCATTTCTTCAGATAATTTGCCTCTGAACATCTCCCATTCTCTCTAGTCTTTCCCCATACTGACATTCTTGTTTCTACAGCCTCTTCCAGCTCAGGATTCCAGATTGTATATTTTAGGATCATATTCAGGATTTCTTCCAGATTGTATACTTCTAACAAGCTCAGATTGTCCATATTTCTAGTAGTAGACCTGTTCAAGAATTCTGGCTTCATGATCCATTCCTAATTGTTTCATTCAGAGGGACTTAGTGCCATGCTTGGAAATCCTTAATTCTAAGCTCCAGCCTATGATTAACTTGCCCCCTTACATGGTACCTGGAAGCCTAAACATTTACTTTTCTAAGGAACTTAGGTGTTCTTATGGTCTCATGATTCTCATGTCTAAATGAGCACCTCCCAAGATACCTAAATTTTTTGGATCTTTTCTGCTTCAGTTTAGTTTATTCTTTTATTTTACCAATGTTATTGAATCTTTTATATATATATATATATATATATAAATGTTCTGCCCTTTTAAGCCCTTTTTTACATAGTACCATTTTAATGGCCCCAAAACATGGAATATCCATTATCACTGACACTACTGTCAATAGTTGTCTTTATCAGTGAGGAAATTGCAGAAGATTGCATTGGTTTTAGTCTACAGGGTTTTTGGGTTGTGGAATATTTTGGGACATCAGTAAAATAGATAGTAAAATAGATAGTATTAAGGTTCTGTGGTTAAGGATGTGAAATTTTTTCCTTTTTTCCATCACCAATGCATATTAAAATTAAAATTTAATTTATATTTGATCATATAAGGAAAAACTATTTTTATTTGTTTTATGAGTTACTTGCAATATGTCAATATTTAGACCAACCTATATATGAGAATAAATACTTCCCATTTAAGACATTTTTCCATTGTAAGGCCTTTTCAAAGCTTATCATTTCTATTCTCATGGATCACCTAGCAATCAAATATGGTGTTTTTCAGGAAATTCCAACATCTGCTTTTTGGAGTCTCAGGGCACTCTCTGCTCTTATATCCCTTCTTCTTACCTCCTTCCTTTGCTTAACCATGGGCTGTGTACTAAAATTCCCCTGTTCCTGATAATTTCCATTCCTAGCCCCTGAACATCTCCAGTTCTTCATCTTCTACTACATCCCTACTTTGACATTCTAGATTCTAAATCTGAAAACCTCAGAATTTGGGATTCAAAGTTTTCATCAAGCCTACACTGTCCCCATTTTCAACTGTCTTCTATGATCACTATTCTGGTTTCATTTTCTGCTCCCCATTGGTACATTCAGAGGCAGGATTTACTTACTGTCTTTGCCTTTCTATATCTCTGCTCTCCCTTACCTGCTACATTTCCACATGAAGGTATCTGGAAACCTACCCCTTTACTGTTCTAGGCCCCATGGAAGAGATGGCATTTTTAGTTTTAAGGCCATGTCATAATAACTTGTGTCAAATTCAAATTAATAATTTATTCATTGGAATATTATTATGATCAAAATTGGTCTTACAAATATGATGACTTCCGAATAGAAGTCTTCTTCCTAAAAAGCTCTGTATTCTGAAAATGTGATTTTTTGGGTAGAAAATGGTTCAATATTCATTTTTATTAAAGAACTATAAAAAGTAGTCTTTATTACAGAAAGAAATACATGCAACTTCATTTGTTTTGGTTTTGTAGGGGTTTTTTTAGCTAGCACAAAGATTGAGACAGTAATCTCACCTAAACCCTTTTGGTAGTATGGTTAAAGATAGGAGGTTTTTGTTTTAAGACTTATACCCAATACAATTATGTTAGAATAAGCAAATGATCTATGAAAAATCTACCTTTCTCTTATTTTAAAAACTAATTAAAATGAACAATCAACCAGTCTCCTCAGTATATACATTAAAATTAATCCTTCCTATTTGTGAGATTTTACAATCTAAGGCCTTATCTGCAATAGATGATTTATGTTCTCTAAACCTTCCCAACAATAGCATGTAAGGGCTTGGTCTTAGTATAAGATCTGATCTTTTCTACCTGAATGGCTCTCATTAGTCTGAGGTACTGTCTTTTCTGGACACTACTCATTCTCTCATTTTTGTCTTCATGGCATCTCCCAGGCCTGACAGAGTGTGTGTGTGGGTGTGTGTGCGCTCAAATCCTTCTGTTTCTGAAAATGCCCATTCCAAGAACCGGTACATCTCTCCCCCTCTCTTCTCTGTGCCCTCACAATTCTGGTTTAGCAGATTCTGCAGTCTCATCCAGCTCATGATGCTGAATTTCAAATTTCCTTCAAGCTCATATATTCTGTCTTCCAAGATGCATCCCATATCTAATATTCTCATTAAACTCGTCACTCCAAATCAGGGCATTTAGCTTGGCAGGGAACTTTCCTAGCTAGGAAACTGTATGTTCCAAACTCCATGACCAATCCAACAAAAATGTCTTTGAAAGATCCCAGGAAGCCCCAATATTCAGCATTCCAAGCCGTTACCAAGAACAGGTATTTTGGATTTTAAGGTCATACCCTCATGTGTTCTACAAGAAGTTTTCTTTTTATTTTTTTATTGGATAATTATTATGACAAACATGTTATATGTAGTATTTTTTCCTACAACTGATAGTTCTGAAATTTGGCTATAATGTTCCTTGGGGTTTTTATTTTGGGATCTCTTTCCTGAAATGATTGGTGGATTCTTTCAATGCTAATTTCGCCCTCTTGTTCCAGGATATCAGGGCAGTTTTCTTTGATAATTTCTTGAAAGATTCCATCCAGGTCCTCCTTTTGATTATGGCTTTCAGGTAGTCCACTTAACTGTCCCCCAGCTCCCACTTTCTCTGTTCTACTGTTTCTCAGTGTTGATATTTTAAATTTTACAGCCTAAAAAATCCTTGGATTCTGGATTACAAATATCAGTGTCAGATGTTCTAGATTCATTTATTCTGACTTCAGTTTGCAGTCCTTATTGGAACATTCAGAGGCAAGGTGTAACTCTTAGCTCAGTTATTCTGCTTACATGTTATCCACAACTTCTAACATTCCCACATGAAAGGTCCCTAGAAGCCTCAATCTTTAGTGTTCTAGGGGCCATCCAAGACAAGACATTTTGGGTTCTAAAGCCATATCATGCTAAATTGGGTGAACACATTATTGTTATTTTTTATTATATTGAATATGATTACAACGTATATGGGTTTTTACCAATATGACGATTTTGGAACAAGGAGAAATAGGGTTTGTAAATGTACTCCTCGCTGGTACAGAGGTGAGTAATTTCAAATAAGAAATGAAGTCTCTTATCAAGGATTCCATAGGGCTGTCTGAACAGCTAGACCAGTTCTTGGTACATTTTATACCTGGCCTGAGATGAAGGCCATTATGAATATTTTGTTCACAGAAGAAGAAAAAGGCATGATAAAGAGCCTATGAGGGAACTATTCCCAACTATGAGGAAGTGGCAAAGAAGCACACCCAGGTCAGGGGATGATGACAGCTGAACAAAAATTTCTGAATATAGGCCCCAACTGAGATAATAATAATCCAGGGGATGGAGGGCACATGAGAGATTTGAGAGGTCTGATAATTAAAGGTATAAAGGATGCTGCCCCTTAGTCCCAAAACTTTTCAAAAGCCTTTGAAATACAAGAGAAGGACGAAACTCTTTCAGCATTTCTACAAAGATTAAGGGATCAAATGAGAAAGTATTCTGGCATGAACCCCGAAGACTCCGTGGCCCAAGGACTGTTGAAGGTCTATTTTGTCACCAAAGGTTGGCCAGATGTTAGGGAAAAGATTTAAAAAGTTGGATGGGTAGAGTGAAAAACCCCTAGAGGAATTATTGAGAGTGTCACAAAAGGTATATGTAAGAAGAGAAGAGGAAACAGAGACAGAAGGCAAAAATGATGATGATGACAGTTAATGAGATGATGAAAAAGAGAATGGAACCAGTTTCAGGAATGGAAAATAAAACATGGGTTAAAATAAGAGGAAGGGGGAGAAGAGAGCGAGGATGGGGCTGAACATGGCTCACCTCTCTGAGACCCTCCAGATGTTATCAGTGTGGAAAACCCGATCATTTCAAGTGGGAGTTCCAGGAATTAGAGGGAAAAACTCAATCCCCTGCATGACTTTTTGATGATAGTGATTACAGTTGAGGGGTCAGAGGTTCTTTAACTCCATGTCCCACCAGGAACCCTTGATAAATTTAAAAGTGGGAACACTAACGGAGGAAACAGTTTTCCTGGGGCTGCCAGATCCTCATTGAATTTTATCCTAGAGAAAGTAAAAGTTTATAACTAGAGTTTGGTAGTTTCAGGGGTTAAAGAGGAGGGGTTCCCAGTCCTGATATTTGAAACAGCTACCCTTAGACTGGGCAATAAACAGTTATAGGCCTTGAGGCAGACGGTCAATAGTTTGTATATGTTGGTTTTCTATGTTTATTGGTATCTTGAAAAATATTCTGATTTTTTTTATTAGAAAGAAACGTAATAATACACTTTATTCATTGCCCCATTATATACTTAAAGGACTATGTCCTGGTGTCTTCCCCTCTATCTCATCTTAGGAAGAAAGAACTACTTGCCCAGACCTCTTGAGTTTGTGGTACATAATATACAACTAGGAAATTGGGCCTTAGTCTAATCCTAGAGAGAGACCAAGTTGCAGCCTGATTGGGAAGGGCCTATCAGGTGCTCCTGACCACAGAAACTGCAGTCCAGATGGCCAAAAAAGGTTGGACTCACTAAACCAGGATCAAGGGACCAGTGGAAGTCTCTCCCGTAAAACCTGAATAGTGGAGAACACATCCGACAAAAGATCCCTTGAAGCTAATGCTAAAAAGACATTAAGCAAAAGTACAACTGGACAATGTACTATGGCGGGGTGGGGGGGAGGGGGCGATGATGTTTTCTGCTAGAATTTTTGTTGCTGTATTGATAAGGAAAGGTTCTGGAGCAAACTGAGGACGGATGAGAGGTTTATTAATCCTGTAGGGAGGACTGCTATTGTGGGCAACTCCATCAGCCAATCAAGCAGACTTCCATGCTCAGGGTGATTAAATTAAGGAAGAGGGGTAAAAACAAAATGTTTGTGAATTTAATTTAATTTTTAAAATTTAACTTAATGATTAATTTTTAAATTTTGTGATTAATCTCCCCATTGGTATTTTGAGCACCTGAAATCTACGTTGTTCTGTAATGCCTGTGTACTGAGTACTTTTAGGATGTCTTGTTCATTCAGAGAGAGGGGCCTTGTTGTAGCACAGTGACTGAATTCAGGTCCTTCACAACAGCTTTAATCAGGTGTTGCCCTGCCAGAAATTTGAGATGATTTACCTAAAGGCACCTGTCCCTGTGAATGTTAATAGTAATCACATAAGGAGAAAGATCTCTAAGTGGAGACTTGATAACTTTCTCCACTTAGGAGTGAAAATTCCTGCAGCTATTTGGTTTTTGTTCCCTTAACTACAAAGCCCTTTCCATTTCAGTTTTTCTATTTCACCTGATTCAATGCTTTTGTCTTGTTTCATGATGAGAAACTGAAATAGTCAAAGCACCTGTAAGCAACCATACACCCAGTGAAGGAATGGATGCCCTCTCCCTCCCATAACTCTAAGAGTGGGAAGGTAATTGAAATTAAGGACTTAAGATAGCCCATAGAGATAGAAACAGGACATGGAGACACAAATTCCTGGGTAGAATGGGTAGAATATACTGTTAAGAGCTTAAATAAAAGCTCAGCTTGTGCCTCAGGCCAACCAGTGGCCCAGATAGTCCCCTTGCCTTTGGCATGGACCAAGGATGGAAAGGGGATTAGGTGTATGGTCACACTATATCAGGATAAAACTGCACGAGGAAACTATACCTGCTAATCTCTCTCACTGCTGTGCCTAGCTCTATGGGTCAAAGTTATCAGGTTACCTCCTGTCTTCTCCACAGCAACTGGAAACCACACAGCTTGGCTCTCATGGTAGGGTGTGAAACCTACCAGAAATCTGGGAGAACTGGAGACAGGCATAGATGTGTAGAACGTGATTGAGGATAAATCAGGAAACTACTCTGCTTTAAGCATCCCCAGAGCAGATCTGGGGTGGTATTCTGAGACCCATACTTCCCCCTAATTGGGGAGGCCTATGTGAAATAGTGCAATTAAGCTTTACCATTTACCCTGGCATTTGAGGGAGAGGAGACAGCTGAGGACAGAAAAAGGAAGAGAAGGAATGTACCAGTTAGAACTGTTAGACAATTTACCTTGATGCCATCCGGGTTTCCAGGGGGATTCCAGGTGAGTTTAAGGCTGGAAATCAAATAGCAGGAGCCAAGAAAGGAAGAGTATATGCCACGTTAGGGGAAAGATGTTGAAGGCATTGCGAAGCTAATCAGTTTAGCTGCTGTGATAGATAATTCGTTGATGGGATGGTCAGGATCATAGTTTCGCAAGTGGAAGGGAATGGCAGTCTCTATCTTGACCTCCTTAATAGCAATTGTTGGGGTATTGACAGCTGAAGGCTGTTGATAATAACCTTGTGTAAGGGGGTTGGTACAGAGGTTAATTGAAACAGCAGTAACAACAGAAATACCCATGAACACCCAACATTCCTACTAGATGAAGTGAATCCTAATTATGACAAGGAGAGTGAATTAAAACTAGAGTCTTCCTATGGTACATGGAAATAGGGTGCAAATGGAAGAAATGGTCAATAAAAAGAAAAGGGGCAATATTGTGGGGGAAAAGGAGGTTGTCCTTTTGCATGAAAGCTAAGTTGCTAAACAAGATGCAGGTGCTCAGGAGGCAGCTGGAAATTATAAAGAAAATGAGGGGAAGGGTCAGGGTAATGGGAGATGTAAAGGGAGGATGGAGAGTCACGTGGGGAGTTTAGGCGGTCTGTAGAGGCTGTAGGGCCCGAGGTACCCATCCAATAGGGAAACAGGAGAGGGAAATAGGAAAGGGGAATTAAAAGCTGGGTATTTGTCTTAGTGGGTGCACCTACTTGTCAGGAATCTGATCTTGCAAGAATGTTAAATGATAGTCCTTCCAGACTCACCAGCAGCTTCAAGGAGTTCTTGGTAAGATGCTTTTTCTTATATTGCATTGGTTTACCTGTACAATGGTTGTGATTTGAGGGAATGGGAGGCTTTGGCTAGCTAAAAAATTGACAATAGTCCTTCTAAATTCTATGAAAAGTCTGATTGAAGATTAGAAGGACTTTTGGGTTTTTTTTCTTTTAGTTTCTCTATTTGTTTTTCTTTATCCATCATTGATGCCCAATAAAAATTATATAGGAACAAGTGAATGGTCCCCTATGAAAAGTCTACCTTCTTTTGTAAGTGAGTAAAAAAATGACCAATATTTGGGCCCAGACAGTACGTATATAAAAAAGAAATCCTTGTGATTTGTGAGATTTTTCCTGTGGGAGTTCCCTTCCCCAGCAGATTATTTCTGTTCTCTGAACCCTCTCACCCACAGCATATCCTGTTTTCCAAGGCCTTGCAAGATCTGACCTTTTATATGATAAGGACTCTTTTCTCTGAGGTCCCCTCTTCTATCCGCATTGTTAGCTCTCTCATTTTTGTTTCCATGGCAGCTCCCAGGTCTGATACTCTCTATATGCTCAAATCCTCTTGTTTCTGAAAATGTCCCTTCCCAGACCCCATAGGTCTCCCCCTCACTCTCCTCTAGGCCCTTATAATTTTGGCCTTGCAGATTCTACAGTCTCAGCCAGGTGATGCTCCTGAATTACAAATTTCCTTCTAACTCTTACTCATGATGTTCAATGAGCCATCCCCTGACTTAAAGTCTCTCTAAGCTTTTCACTCAAAATCTGGACCTTGAGAGGCAGGACTTATCCCATAGCTAGGAAATTCTGTATTCTCAGCTCTGCATCCCCAACAACAGAGAATCTTGAAAGTCCTGCATAGCCCTGAGAATCAATGTTCCAAGAGATTGATATTTGAGATTCTAAGACTGGGCCCTCCCAGGATCTCTAATCATTTTTACAGTACACATGAATCTTACCACATACAAAGCTTTAAAAGTAACCATTGTCTTTTTGAAGGCCTTAGCGTGTTACACTCTATTTACCTCCAATAGGAACATATTTTTCCCACTCAGAATCAATTTAAAGTAAGCCTTGAAAATCTAGGACATTTAGCATTTGGCAGATCATTCTATAGTAGGTTATTGTAGGTTTTAGGAGCCCTCACAGCTATGACACACGGAAAATTGGAGAACGCTCCAGCCTGGACCTTTGGTATACTGTCCTGGATATTTGTATCCTTTCTAGAGGCTCTCCTCAATCTCTCCTCTTCTCCAAGGCTTCTCCCAGACCCGAAAGTATCTCTTCCCAAAGTGTCTTTTTTTGTTTCTATGTATTTTACTGGCCAAGATTTCTTAGAAGGAGGAAAGAATAGAGAGGAGAGTGTTTTAGGCCCATTGAAAATCTGCCATCTCCTCAGGACTAGTCCTGGTTTGAGTTTGTTTCTTTGTTTTTCTTAGATATCCCTGATACCCAAGAGGCATTCTATTGGAATCAAGAAATGATGCACACAAAAATCACCCTTCTGACTCCTCCAGCTTAGGATTCTAGGACTATATGTTTCAGGATTATAATCAAGATCTGTTCAGGAATGTATATTTCTATTAGGCTCAGATATTCTAGGATCCAAGTTGAAAACCTGTTCAAGAATTCTGGCTTCACAATTCATTCCTAATTGTTCTTTTCAAAGGTGGGACTTACTTCTGTGCTGGGAAATATTGTGTTCTAAGTTCTAGCCTACCACCAACTTGTTCACTTTCAGGATACCTGGAAGCCCAGATATTCAGTTTTCTAAGGACCTTCACAGAGAGAAGCTTCTTGTACCTAAAGGAGCAACCTCTTAAGATCTTTTTGAGCTATTTTGTTCATGTTTTATTTGAACAATGCACTTAAGTCTTAGCGTAGACTTATTTCCAAACAGTAGACTTCTCCTTTTATAAATCCGTGTTACATGACACCATGTTTTAATGACCCAAACAACTGAACAGTCAATATCATGAGCTATCTTTCTCAGTGAAGCAATTGTAGAGGATTGCATCTCTATCTCCGTTCTCAACCACTTCCAACATTTTCATATTATAGGTATCTTGAAGCCTAAACTTTTAGTGTTCTAGGGAACATCAAGGACATGACATTTTTGGTTCTGAAGCTATATCATGAGAACTTATGTCAAGTTCTTCTTTTTCATTTTATTAATTGGATTATTGTTCCAGTGTACAGTGATTTTATAGATATTATGACTTGAATGTCTTCTTCCTAAAAAACTCTCTAGACCAAACATCTGCTTGTTTTGTGCAAAATTGCTGAAGATCCATTTTTATTAGTATTAAATAGCAGTCTTTGCCAAAGAAAAGAATACGTGAAACTGAATTTCTTCTGGTGTTCATATTTTGTGAAATTGTGGGGTTATTTTGGCCAACAAAACATACACCATAATCTCACCAAAACCTTTTGACAGTTTATTTCAATGTGAATGCATTTTGTTTTTTTGCATTTTGTTTCTGTTATTAATCATAGATGCTTAATAGATTAATATATAATTTATATTTGGTTAAATGAATGATCCCCCATGAAAAATCTGCCTTCTTATTATTGTTTAAAATAAATAGAGATGGCAACTTTTGGGGCCCACTAAGAATACTTGTCATTCAGTTGTTCCGTCATGTCTGACTCTTCATGACCCCATGGACCTTAGCAGGGCCCTTCCCTTCTATCCTCTACTCTCTCTCAAAGTCTGTCCACATTATGTTCATTATTTCCATGACACTCTATCCATTTCTTCCTCTGCCATTTGCTTTTGCCTTCAATCTTTCCCAATATCAGGGTCTTTACCAATGAGTCCTATTGTCTCATATGGCAAAAGTATGTAAGCTTCAGCTTCAGAATTTGCCCTTCCAGTAAATAACTTGAATTAATTTTTTTTCAGCATTGACCAATTTGATCTCCTTACTGTCCAATGGACTAAGAGTAGAGATGAAAATCAACCCTTCACATGCTTGAGATTTTCTGCTCAAGGCTAATTCCAGAGCAGATGATTGATGTTCTTAGAGCCCTCCCAGCTCTCCCATACTGAGATTTTTAAGATACTCTAAGTTTTGACTTTTGGTGTTCTAGGAGATCTCCTCTCTCTCTAATATCCCTCCTTCTCCATGTTCTTCCGCCTCTCTCATTCTCTTCTCCATGACTCCTCCAAGTTTTGTCATTCTGTCTGGTCAAATCCAAGTGTTCTGACCAGTTCCTTTATTAGCCCCGGAACAACTCTTTCGTTCTTCTAGTAAGTCTCAGCACTGACTTTGCAGCTTCTATACCTCATGTGCTTCAGAATCCTGAAATCAACAGTTCCTTCTAGCTCAGATATGCTAAATTCTATGTGTCTTTTTGTATGTAATCCTTTGGCTTCACTTTCCATTCAAAATTGGGGCCATCAGAAGAAGGAATTAACCCCAAGCAAGAAAAATCTAGAGCCTAAGCTCTCAGCTACCTCCAACATACCTCCTTGAAATATAAGTCCACATCCAGATATTCATTTTTCTAAGGACTTTCCAAGTCCTGACATTTTGGGTTCTCAGGTTTCACTCTCCAAAGATCTATAAGGTTATACAATATTTTAAAAATTAATATAATTATGACGATGATGCACAGGAACATTACTAATATCCTTATTTTGAAACAAAAGTCTTGTTCCTTATCAGTCCTCATTATATTATGCTTTTTTGTGGAGAAAGACCTTATGTTCATTAGAATGAATAGTAATATCAAGAGCCATCTTTACCAAAGAAGGAAGGGGTAGAATTGCATTCGTTTTGATATGCAGCTTTTTAGGGCAGTCGAGGGTTTTGGGGGGAGGGAAGTAGTTAAAAACAGACAGTATTTCATGGTATCCTTTTGCATTGTATTTAAAGAGGTGAGATTTTAAAAAAAAAAGCAAAATATAGATTCAATCTGAAAAAAAGACTGATCTCCTATGAAATATCTAAAATTGCCTTTTTTCTTAATTTCCTTCAGATTGGTCAATATTTTAACCAAGAGTATATATAATCATAAAGCCTGGAATTAATGCTGTCTTCCATTTTAAGGCCCCAGACTACAGGATTTCTGTTCTCAGGGCCTTCCCCTGGTTGGTATCAGGAAGTTGTTAGGACACTCCAGGTCTGAATTTTTTTTGTTCAAAGAGCTCTCCTCACTGTGATCTACCTTCTTTTAAGTACTCCTTACTTTTTTCTTTCTCTTCTCCATGACTACTCTCAGGCCTGACATTCTGTGGACTATTTTAATAAATTACACTCTAAGCCTCTGAACAACTCCCACTGTTTTTGAGCCATTCGGGGATAAGTGCCTTGGCCAGCATCCCACAGCTAGTAAGTGACTGAGGCCACATTTGAACTCGGGTCCTCCTGACTCCAGGGCTGGTCCTCTACCCACTGCTCCACATCTCCCACTTTCTCTGTTCTAGTGTCTCTCAATTCTAACATTTCAAATTTTACAGCCTAAGTAAGGCCCAGATTCTGGATTAGAAATATCCATCAGTGTCTCATGTTCTAGGTTCTAAGTACCCTTCCTGATCCCCTAGTCTAGCTTCTGTTTCCACTCCCTGTTGGTACATTCAGAAGCAGAACTGAACTCTTAGCTCAGACATTCTGTAACCATGTTATCAAAAACTCCCAGCATTCTCCCGTGAAGGGCACCTGGAAGCATCAACTGTGAGTCTTCTACGGACCACCCAAGACATGACATCTTGAGTTTTAAGGCACGTCATGCTAAATTGGGTCAAGGTATTCTTTGTATTTTTTGATTAATTCGATTATAAATTCAATGCACATCGATCTTACCCATATGCTGATTTCAAAATACGTCATCTTTCTTATATGTTCTTTATAATTCACATGATGTTTTCCTGTCAAATTCTTAATAATCATTTTTATTAAAAGTAATAGAAACAACAGTCTTTACTAAAGAAAGAAATACATTGAAATGCACTTGTTTAGCTGTGCAAGGATTTTGGAGGGGCAGGAATGTTGGCTCGCCAGAAAATTGATGGTAATCCCACCAAGTTCTTTGAAAATTCTGGATAAAGATAAGACTTTTAATTTTTGTTTCAGTTTACTTATTTGTTTTTCTTATCCATCACAGATGCCCCATAAAATTTATATTACAGTAAGTGAATAATCTCCTATAAAAATGGTCATCTTTTTAAAATTGGCAAAAAGTGGCCAATATTTGTGCCCATATAGTATAGACATGAAAATAAATGCTTGCAAGTTGTGAGATTTTTCTACTGGCAGGCCCCTTCTTTCGCAGATGATTTCTCTGAATGGTCACACCTATTGCATATCTTGTTTTCCAGGATATTGCAGGATCTGACCTTTGCTGCCTTAAGGGCTCTATTTGCTCTGAGGTCCCCTCTCTATGGTCACTGCTAGCTCTCTCATTTTCATCTCTGTGGTAACTCTCAGGCCTATACTCTGTGTGCTCAAATCACCTTATTTTGTAAACGATGTGAGATTTATTTTTTACATAATCAATGCAGTCTAAAATTTGAATTTATGTTTGATCACGTAAGGAAAATCTACCTTCAACTTATTTTATAAATGACCTATAACAGGTCAATATTTGGGCTAACTTATATATGAGAATAAATCCTTGCCACTTATGACATTTTCCATTCTAAGGTCCATTCCATGCCAATCATTTCTGTTCTCAGATGTCTCCTACCCATTAAACATGGTGATTTTCGGCACATTTCAAGATCTGCCCTCTGGAGTCTCAGGCCACTCTCTGCTCTGTTATCTCTTCTTCAAAGTGCTCTCCAACTTCATACATTCTCTTGACCATGGCTACACCATGCTATGTGCAAAATCCTTTCTGTTTCTGACAATTTCTCTTCTTAGCCCCTGAAAATCTCCCACTCTTCATCTTCTACTACCATCCTACAGTGATATCATAGATTCTAACCCCGAAAAATCTCAGAATTCTGGATCCACAGTTTCCATCAAGCCCACACTGTCTAGGTTGGCCTTCCATGATCACCTATTCTGACTTCACTCCCCACTTCTCATTGGTACAAACAGAGGCAGGATTTAACTCCTAAATCTGTCATTCTCAGCTCCTTCCTATATTCCCACATAAAGAATATCTGGAATCCTAGACCTTTATTGTTTTTAAAACCATAGAAGAGGTGACATTTTTGGTTTAAAATCTATATCATGATAACTTGTATCAAGTTCTAATTTATTTTATTTTATTCATTGGATTATTATTACAATCTACATTGGTTTTACTAATATGATAGCTTTGAAATAGAAGTCATCTTCCTAAAAAACTCTCTATTCTGAACCTCCTGGTTTTGGGGTCCAAAATTGTTCAGTATTAATTTTTATTAATAGTTCTATAAAACAGTCTTTACTAAGGCAAAAATACATGCAACTTCATTTGTTTTGATGTGCATGTATTGTAGTTTTGTGGGATTTTTTTAGGTGGCACAAAAATTGACAGTAATCTCACCAAACCTGTTTCGTAATATGGTTGAAGGTAGGAGTTTTTTTTCCATTTGTTTCTCATCCATCACTGATGCCCAATGTAATTGGTGTTAGAATAAATGAATGATCTGTGAAAATTCTCCCTTTCTCGTATTTTTAAATTTGATTTTAAAAATGGACAATCATCAGATCAATTCAGTATATAAATAAAATAAATTCTCCCTTTTTGTGAGGATTTTTTGCTCTGAGTCCCCTTCCCCAGTTGATGATTTCTGTTCTCTGAACTGTCACACCTGTAGCATATCCTGTTTTCCAGGACACTGCATGTTCTGACCTTTTCTGCCCTAAGGACCCTCATTGCCCTAAGGGCCCCTCTTCTATGGGCACTGCTCACTCTCTCATTTTCATCTCCATGGCAACTCTCTGGCCTGGAACTCTGTGTGCCCAAATCTTCCTGTTTCTGAAAATGGCCATTTCCACATCTCCTCCCTCTTCTCTAGGCCCTCACAATTTTGGCCTTGCAGATTCGACAATCTCATCCAGTATCCAGATCCTAAATCCCAAATGTCCTTCAAACTGGTGCTTCAGATGTGCCATGAGCCATCACATATCACTTGGTCTATCTAAGATTTTCACTCCGAATCTAGACCTTGAGGGGCAGGACATATCTCCTAGCTAGACTGCAGCAACATAGATCCTTGAAAGATCCTGGGATGCCCAGGTACTCAACGTTCCAAGAAGCTGATATTTTGGATTCCAAGGCCAGACCCACCGGTGATTCACAAGGACTTTTCTTTTTCTATTTTTATTGGATCATTATCACAATACACATGGACTTTACCACGTACAAAGTTTTAAAACTAATCAGTATCTCTTAGTCTGTAGCATGTTACTCATTATTTACCTAGAACCAGAAAGCACTTTTTCTCACTAAGAATATAGTAAAAGAAGCCTTGAATCTGATGACAATTAGCATTTGAAGCAGATGATGTAAGTTTTCAGAGCCCTTACAGCTGTGGCCTATGAAAAAGTGGAGGGCACTCCAGTCCCGCCTATTTGTGTTCTCTCCTAAATCAGGTATCACTTGTTCTAGAGGCACTCCACAATGTCTCATTCTCTTCTCCAAGGCTCCTCCCAGACCTGAAATTATTTGTTCTAAAATCCCATTTCTTCAGTTTCCCTCAATGGCCTCTGAACATCTCTCACTCTCTCTGTTCTAGGAGATCCCCAACTGACATTCCTATTTCTACAGCTTCATCAAGCTCAGGATTGTATATTTTCCTCAAGCTTAGATATGATAGGTTCCAAGTCAAAGAACTGTTCAGGAATTCTGGCTCCACAATCCACATCCATTCTGAGGTTGGACTCGTTGCCATGCTGGAAATTCCATTTTTAAGCTCTAATTTAGCACTGACTTGCCCACTTTAATGGTACCTGGAAGTCCAGACTTTCTGTTTTCTAAAGACCTTCATAGATAGGAGATTCTCATGTCCAAAGGAACAACTTCTTGGGATCTGGTTGTTGTTGTTGTTTTTTGCT
This sequence comes from Pseudochirops cupreus, assembly GCA_028627135.1. NCBI lineage: Eukaryota > Metazoa > Chordata > Mammalia > Diprotodontia > Pseudocheiridae > Pseudochirops > Pseudochirops cupreus. The sequence continues at coordinate 10,424,555 of CM053582.1, forward strand.
TGAGTTTAATTTATTCTTTTAACAGCCTATTGGAGTCTTACCCCTATTCTGTTTTCCAAACAGAAGTCTTCTCCTCTTATAAGTCTTTATCACATAAAATCATGTTGTAATGGCCCAAAATACTGAATATTCATTATCATAAGTACTATTATCAATAGGTGTTATTATTAACGAAGCACTGTTTTTCCTGTAAAAATATTCGAAGATTTCGGTGTTAATTTGTGTGGCCATAAAATTGATAAGATTTTGACCTTACCCTTAAGGCTCTGAGGTTAAGGATGTCATATATTTTTCTTTTTCTATCACCTATGCATTAAATCATAATTTAGGTTTGATCTCATAAGGAAAATCTACCTTCTTCATGTTTCTTTTTCTAAATTGACCTACAGCAGTTTCATATCTAGGCCAACTATAAATGTATCTGAGAATACATCCTCACCATTGATGCTAATTCCCATTCTAAGACCCATTAAGAATGAATCATTTATGTTCACAGAGAATGTCCAGCAGTCAAACCTAATAATTTTCAGGACATTCCAAGATCTGCCCTTGGGAGTCTCAAGGCACTCTCTGCTCTGATTTCTCTTCTTCAAAGTGCTCCTCTTTCCTTCCTTCTCTTCACCATGGCTACTCCTTGCTCTGTGCTAAAATTCTCCTGTTTCTGACAATGCCCATTCTCCATCCCTGAACATCTCCTACTCTCCCACTTCTAGTCCATTTCAATACTGACATTATAGACTCCACAGCTGAATCAAACTCACAATTCTGGATGCGGAGTTTTCATCAAGTGCACAAATCCTTGGGTCCTGGTGCCCTCAATGATTGCATGTTCTGGCTTCACCTAACACTCCCCATTGCTACATTCAGAGGCAGGATTTAACTGGACATTCTATAGCTCTGTTCTCTACTGCTTCCAACATTTCCATGTGAAAGATAACCTGGAAGCTTAAAACAGTTGGGGTTCTAGAGGCCATTGAAGATATTTTTTTCTCAAGCTATATAGTGTTAAATTGTGTCAAGGTATTATTTTAATTTTTCATTAATTTTATTATTGTCATAACATACATGGGTCATACATACATGAGGCAATCGAGTTAAGTGACTTGCCCAGGGTCCCACAGTTAGTGTCTGAGGCAGCATTTTGAACTCAGGTCCTCCTGACTTCATAGCTTGTACTCTATACACTGTGCCACATCTCCCACTTTCTCCGTTCTAGTGTCTCTCAATATTGACCTTCCCAATTTTACAGCCTAAAAGAAACTCCAGATTCTCGATTAGAAATATCCATCATGTCAATTATTCTAGGTTCTAAATGCCTTCTCTGATCACATAGTCTGGCTTCAGTTTGGTACATTAAGAGGCAGGATTTACCTTCTGACTCGGATATTCTGTATACGTGTCATCAACATCTTCCAACATCCCCACATGAAGGGTACCTGGAAGCTTCAACATTACTCTTTCTAGGGACCATGCAAAGCATGACAATTTTGGTTCTAAAGCCATATTGTGCTAAATTGGGTCAAGGTATTCTTTTTATTTTTTTTTTTTTCAATTATGATTACAATATTCATTGGTATTAACAATATGATTTTGAAATAGAAATTGTTTCCCTTATAAGGGACATACCTTATTTATCAGCCCTGGAACAACTCCTTTGCTTTCTGTTCTAATAAACCTCAATACTGATTTTTTGCCTTCTGTACCTATCTGCTTCAGGATTCTGGGGTCAATATGTCCTTCTAACTCTGATATTTTCCCATCAAAAAATTCTCGATAGTTACTTTTCTTAATAGAAATAGAACTAGCAGTCTTTAGTAAAGAAAGACATGGAATTGCATCTGTTTAGTTGTACAGGGGTTATGGTTTTGGGGTGAAGGGTTGGCTATCCAAAAACATTGACCCTAATCTCAGTAAATTCTTTGAGAAGTCTAGTTGAAGATGGAAGGGCTTTTTGGTTTTGTTTTAGTTTCTTTATTTTTCTTATACATCACCAATGCCTAATAAAAATTATATTGGAATAAATCAATGATCCCCTACCAAAAAACCACCACCTTTTAAAAATTAGTACAAAATGGCCAATATTGGGGCCCAGACAATATTTATATGAAAAATAAATCTTGTGCATTGTGAGATTTTTCACTCTGAAGTCCCTCCCCCAGCAGATGATTTCTGTTCTCTGAACTCTCCCACCTATAGCATCAACTATTTTCTAGGACACTGCATGGTCTGACCTTTGTTACCCTATGGACTCTCTTTGCTCTGAGGCCCCCTTTTCTCTGGGCACTGCTAGTTTTCTCATTTTCACCTCCATGGCAACTCCTAAGCCAGACATTCTGTATACTCAAATCATCTTGTTTCTGAAAATGTCTATTCCTAGACCCCATACATCTCCTTCTTTCTCTTCTCTCAGTACTCATAATTCTGGCTTTCCATATTCTGCAATCTCATCCAGCTGAAAATCCTGAATTCCAAATTTCCTTCAAGCTCATATATTTTGTGTTCCATGAGCCATCTCACATCTAAGACTCTCACTAAGCTTGTTACTCAGAATCCGGACATTTCACTTGGTAGGACTTACCCCCTAGCTAGGAAATTCTGTATTTTCGGCTCAAGGATCCCAGAAACATAGATCTCTGAAAGGTCCTGGGAATCCCTAAATATCAATGTTTCAGGGAACTGATATTTTGGATTCTAAAGCCAACCCTCCTAGAACATGTAAGGATTTTTCTTTTTCTTTTCTTATTGGATAATCATTACACTACATGTGAATCTTACCACATACACAGTTCTAAAACTAACTTGTGTCTCTTCTAAATCCTTAGCATGCTACACATTATTTAACTGCAAGTGGAAAATATTTTTGTCCGTAAGAATATATTTACAGAAAGCCTTGAAATATGATATTTAGCATTTGAATGCCCATTCCACAGCAAATCACGTAGGTTCTCAGAGCACTCACACCTAGTTCATGTGGAAAATTGGAGGACGCTCCAGTTCTGACCTTTAGTGTTCTCTCCTAGATCAGATGTTTCTTCTTCTAGAGGCTCTCCTCAATCTCTCCTTCTCTTCTTTATGGCTTCTCCCAGTTCTGAAAGTGTCTCTTCTCTAATTTATTTCTCCAGAGAATTTCCCTCTTTAAGCCTCCAAACATCTCCCATTTTTTTCAGTACTACTCTTAGTTTGGTCTTGAGTTAATTTGGTTTGTTTTTCTTAGATATCTCTTGTGTTCAATAGGCATTTTATTAGAATCAAGAAATGATGTTCAAAATAATCACTCTTATTTCTTATCCAGCTCAGTATTCCATGATTGTCTAGTTCAGGATTATAGTCATGATCTATTCAGGATTGTGTATTTCCATCAAGCTCAGATATGCTAGGTTCTAAGTTGAAACTCGGTTGAAGAATTCTGGCTTCACAATCTATTCCTAATTGTTCTGTTCAAAGGTGAGACCTACTTAAATGCTAGGAAATATTGTGTTCTAAGCTCTATTCTACCATGAACTTGCCTGCTTTCAGGATACCTGGAAGCCCAGACATTCTGTTTTCTTAGGACTTTCATAGATAAGAGATTAGTATAGTATAGTATAGCATAGTATAGTATATTCACCCTCCTATGATCTGATTGTGGGTTTTTTTTTTTGCTTAATATCCTTTCATGGTTTTGTTTGAACAGTTGTGACCATTTCCATTCTCAGCTTCTGAACACCTCCCATTCTCCCACTTCTATTCCCCTGAACAATGACATTAGAGATTCCACAGCCAAATCAAGCTCAGGATTCTGGATTCAAAGTTTCCCTCAAAGACCCACACAGTCTGCATTCCAGTGCCCTCAATGATCACAATACAGTAGCATTACTAATAATTACAGTAACATTACTAATATCCTAATTTTGAAAGATGAGTCTTGTCCCTTATCTGTCCTCATTATATTGCACCTTGTTTTTTTGTAGGAAAAGACCCTACATTCCTTAGAATGGATAATAACAATAGTCATCTTTACTAAAGAAGGAAGGGCATGGAGTTGCACTTGTTTTGATGTGCAGCTTTTTACGGTGGTTGGGGGTTCTTTGGGGGGTAGTCAATAAACAGATGGTACTTTCATGATAACCTTTTGCAGTGTGTTTGAGTGACATTTTTAAAAAAGCATAATGTAAATTCAATCAGGATACAAGACTGATCTTCTTTGAAAAATCTAAAATTTCCTTGTTAAGCTCATTAAAACTGGCCAATATTTTAGCCAACATTATGTGAAGATAAATTCTTACATTTTTTTCCATTCTAAAGACCCTTGCAAACCACACAATTTATGTAATCAGGAATCTCCCATGTATAGCATATGGAAATGTTCAGGACAGTCTAGGTCTGATATTTTGTATTTTAGGAGCTCCCTTCCCTCTGATATACCTTCTTCTAAGTGCCCTCCTTTTCTCTCATTCTCTTCTCCATAGCTACTACCAGGCCTGGCAATACTATGTGCTAAATGCATCCTAAAAATTAAGTTTGAATGTAGATTCAGTCTTGTAAGAACAATATAACTTCTGATTTAATGAGTGATCTGCAACAGGTCAATATTTGGGTCAAAAATAATACATCATTTTCTATTCTAAGGCTCATTTGGAGTCCATCATTTATATTCTCTGAGAACATTTAGTAATCAAACATAATGATCTTCAGGACATTCCAAGATCTGCCCTTGGCAGTCTCAGGGCACTCTCTGTTCTGATACCTCTTCTTCAGAGGGCTCTCCTACCTCCTTACTTCTCTTCACCATGTGCACAACAGGCTATATGCTAAAACCCTCCTGTTTCTGACAATGTCCACTTTCAGCTCCTGAACATCTCCCAGTCTTCCTCCCCTAATCCCTACCAACACTGACATAATAGATTCTCCAGGTGAGTCAAGCTCAGAAGTCTGGATCCAAAGCTTCCATCAAGCCCACACAGTCTTGTTTCAAGGTACCATCTATGATCTTATACCCTGGCTTCACTTTCCTCTTCATATTAGTACATTGAGAAGCAGAATTTAACTTCTAGCTCAGACTCCAGACTCCTCTTCTCTTCGTTCAACTACTTCCAACACTCCCACATGAAGCCTAGATCTTTAGTGTTCTATGGACCATCCAAGATGTGACATTTTTGGTTTTAATGCCATATCGCATTAAATTGGGTCATTATTTCATTTATTTTTATTAATTGGATTGTTATTTCTATATATATATATATATGTGCCTTATAATGATTTCAAAATAGATAAACTCTCTATAATCAACATTTTGATTTCTTGTAAAAAATTTTATACTGTTAATTTTAATTACTAACAATGGTTTTGGCTAACTGATTTTGGGCAAGTAACTGAACCCTAATTATCTACCAAAAAAAATGATAGTAATCTCACTGAATTGTTTGGAAAATGTGGTTGAAGATGAAAGGTTTTTGTCTTGTTTTATTTCTAGTTTCTCATTTTCCTCTGCATGGCAATTCTCAGGCCTGACATTCTGTGTGTTCAAATCCTTGTTTCTGAAAATGTCCATTCCCAGACCTGTACATCTCCCCCTCTCACTTCTCTAGGCACTCACAATTCCAGCCTTGCAGATTCTCCATCTGATGCTACTGAATTCTAAATTTCCTTCAAACTCATACATTTTATGTGCCATGAACCATCCCTCATCTCATCTCTCTAAGAATTTCACTACTAATCTGGACTTTCAGAGACAGGACTGATGTACTAGCTAGGAAATTCTGTCTTCTTAGCTCTAGGACCCCAGCAGCATAGATCCTTAAAAGGTCCTTAGGACCCCTATAGTCAGTGTTCCCAGGGACCAATATTTTGGATTCCAAGGCTGGTCCTTCTTATGATCCATAATTATTTTTCTTTTTCTTTTATTATTGGATAATTATTACACTGCACATCAATGTAAATAAAGCTTTAAAACTAATCAGCATCTCTTCTAAGGCCTTAGCATGCTCCACATTATTTACCTCCTGCCTTCTCTTCACCATGGCCACACCATGGTATGAGCCCAAATCCTCCTATTTCTGACAATTTCCATTCTCAGCTACTGAACAGTTCCCATTTTCCTACTTCTAATTCGTCCCTCTGAGCCATGACGTTATAGATTCCACAGCTGGATGAAGTTTAGGATTCTGGATTAAAAGTTTCCATCAATCCCAGATAGTCTGGATTCCAATGACCTCTGTGATCACCTATTCTGACTTCACCTTCAAATCCCCATTGGGACATTTAGAGGCAGGAATGAGCTCCACGCTTGGACATTTTCTGTCTATCTTCTCCACTACTTCCAACGTTCCTATATGAAAGATATCTGGAAGCCTCAACCTTTAGTGTTCTAGGGAACATTGAAGACATTTGACTTTTGGTTCTAAAGCCACATCATGATGACTTGTGTCAAGTTCTTATTTTTAGTTTTATTAATTGGATTATTGTTACAAAGTATATTGGTTTCACAGATATGATGATTTCTAAATGGGGATCATCTTCCTATAACACTCTGAACACTGAATATCTACTTTTTTGTCCAAAATTATTGAAGATTCATTTTTCTTAATAGTAATGGGAATAGCAGTCTTTACTAAAGAAATGTATACATGCAACTGCACGTGTTCTGGTCTTCAGATTCTGTGGGATTTGGGAATTTTTCTTTGGTTATCCAAAAAATGCACAGTAATCCCATCAAAACCATTTGGAGGTTTATTTCTCTATGTGTGGCATTTTTGGTTTTTTGTTTTTACTCTTATTGTTTCTATTATTTATCACTGATGCAAAATATAATTAATATTGGACCAACTGAATCATATCACATGAAATATCTACCTTCTTATTTTTTTAAAAATTAATTAGAGATGGCCAATACTTGGGCCAGCTAAGAATATTTGTTGTTAATTCAGTTGTCCTGTCCTGTTTGACTCCTCTTGACTCCATGGACAAAGCACGTCCGCACGTTCCCTGCTATCCTCCCTTCTCCCTCAAGTTCTGTCCAAGATGTGTTCATTGTTTCCATAATACTATCTATCTAACTCTTCCTCTGCCATCTGCTTTTGCTTTTGCCTTCAATCTTTCCCAACATCAGGGTCTTTACCAATGAGTCCCATCTCATTATGTGACCAAGGTCTTCAGCTTCAGTATTTGACCTTCCAGTGAATAGCCTGAATTAATTCCTTTCAGTATTGACTGATTTGATCTTTATGCTGTCCAATTCACTAAGCGTAGAGATGAAAATCAGTCCTTGGGTGGGTGAGATTTTTCACTCTAAGGCCCATTCAGGAGCAGATGATTAATGTTTTTTTTTTTCAAACTATTTTTTGGAGGGGGAAAGGCAAGGCAATTGGGGTTAAGTGAGTTGCCCAAGGTCACACAGCTAGTAAGTATGTCACGTGTCTGAGGTCAGATTTGAACTCAGGTCCTCCTGACTCCAGGGCCTGTGCTCTATTCACTGGAGCTTCACCTAGCTGCCCCATTTTTTTAATTTTTAAAAAATGAATATAATGATTATTTTCAGGCACTGGAACATTACTTAGTATCCTGATTTTAAAACATAAGTCTTGTCCCTTATTAATCCTAATTATATTCATATTGTCTTTTGTGACAAAAGACCCTGCATTCATCAAAATGAACAGTAATAAAGCAGTCTTTATCAAAGAAGGAAGGCCATGGGAATAAATATATTTGTTTTGATGTGCAGTTTTTTTGGCTGTTGAGAGATTTTGGGGGAGAGGAGAGTACTAAATAGACAATAATTTCATGGCATCCTTTAGCGTTATATTTAAATATGTGAGATTTTCTAAGCATGACTTAAATTGAATCAAATAAAAAACTTTGAAAAATGATCTGTGAAAAATCTAAAATAGTCTTGTTTCTTAATTTCCTTCAAACTGGCCAAAATTGTAACCAAGAGTATACGTGATCATTAATCCTAGAATTAATGATGTTTTCCATTCTATGGCCCCTTCTCTAGACCACATGATTAATGTTCTCAGGACCCTCACATGTTTGGTCTATGGAAGTTTTTAGGACATGTCAGGCCTGATCTTTTATATTCTAAGAGCTCTCCTTGCTTTGATCTAGCTTCTTCCACATGTTCCCACTTCTCTCCTTCTCTTCCCCAAGGCTACTGTCAGGCCTGACCTTCTGTGAACTAAAATCCCACTATTGTGATGAATCGCATCCCAATGTGATTTCCATATTTTGGTAGATAATAAGGGTTCAGTTACTTGCCCAAAATCAGTTAGCTAGTAAGTGTCTGAGGCCACATTTGAACTCAGGTTCTCCTGACTCCAGAGTCAGTGCTCTATGTGTTGCATCACATCTCCTACTTTCTCTGTTCTAGTGTCTTTTAATAGCCCCATTCCAAATTTTACAGTCTAAAAATGCCCCAGATTCTGGATTAGAAATATCCATCAGTATTAGATGTTTTAGGTTCTAATGCCCTCCCTGATCCCATATTCTCGCTTCAGTTTCCACTCCCTATTGGTACATTCAGAGACAGGTTTGTTATCATTGTCAGAATCAAAGACAGCAGTTAGAGTTTTAGCCCAGCATGTTTTAAACTAACCTGATTATGTAGGTGATTTCAAACTCCTTGTAAACTTTCCCAGGAAAAATGGGAATGTGAATGGGTAATTGGAATATTAAGGAAAGAAATAAATGTGTAGATATCTTTCCTTTCTGAGGGCCAAGGGTATCAGAACTTAGAAATATATAGTTACATGACCAAAAGGTACATATTGTTATTTGGCATTAAGAAAGTGATTCACTGTATGTTCCCTCCCCTTCCCCCCCCAAAAAAGTTTTATTCACCTTATTTACCTGTTCAGTAAGGGGATGGTGGTGGAATCCATATCCTAGGGATTTTATGGGACTGATATAATTGTAAAGGTGCTTGGTACAATGCTTGGGGAAAAAAATACTGTTTGAGTGTAAACTGTGTAAGCTAAAAATTAATTGTTTCATGTTTGTTAACCTTATGTGGAGTTTTCTTTAGGTGTGAATCTTATGCCAATGGTTATGTGATGGTAATGCAAGTGAAGGGTATAGGAGAAGTATCAAGCCAGAATTAGAAAGAAATAAGGTATGTGTGGTTTTTAAAGGGGCTTTAATCAAAGTCCAACAGAAGTTTGAGTAGACAGTGGGAAAAGCAAGAAAGTTTCAGCATGTAGCAAAGAGAGGAGCATGGGTAGGAAGTTAAGATAGGTATAAATTATTTGC
>CM053582.1:10434276-10451492 GCA_028627135.1 Pseudochirops cupreus
GCTATGTAGCACAGTGAATAGAGCACTGGCCCAGGAGTCAGGACGACCTGAGTTCAAATACAGCCTCAGAAACTTAACACAAAACTAGCTGTGTGACCTTGGGCAAGTAAATCAATCACAGTTGCCCTCCAAAAAAGGAAAAGAAAATCTCCAGATGTTCAGTAAAAGGACCTTTTTAAAGGGAAACTTCTATTTTAAAGTCGTGAAATTACTAAGAGCAAGGAATATTGTTACAAAAATTCAAATAGTAAACATTAAAAGTTGAATGAGACCTTAGAAGGGGCAAGGCCAGATCTGGTGAGGGCCTCGGGAGGATGTACATGGTTCTGGAAATGGACATTTTCAGAAACAGGAGGATTTCAACATTCAGAGTATCAGGACTGGGAGTTGCCAGGAAAACCAAAAAGAGAGAGAGGCAGCAGTGCCCAGAGAAGAGGGGACCCCAGAGCAAAGACAGCCCTTAGGGCAGCAAAGGTCAGATGTGAATTCCAAACCCCACTATGCTATAGGTGGGGGAGAGGTTCGGAGAACAGATATCATCTGGCAGGGAAGGGGCCTTAGAGTGGAAAATTGGAGAAACAGCAAAGGATTTATTTTTTATGTTTATATGGAGTAGGATTTACAAAGAAGAGGAAGACAGGTTTTTCACAGGAGATCATTAATTGTTCCAATATAATTTTTATCTGAACATTAGTTACATATAGGAAAAACAAATTTAAAAAATCCTGAAAGAACAACAGCTCCACCTATCTTCAACCACAGCACAGAAAGGGATTGTGGAGCTTCTCTCACATGTTTTGGCTAGCAAAGAATGCCTCTGAACCACCATGCAGGCACACAAAAAGAAAGGCAGTATCATGTATTTGTTTCCTTAGTAAAGACTGATATTTCTTTTATTTCTAATAAAAATGAATATTAACTAATTCTGGAAGAAAAAGCCTAGATGTTCAATGTTGAGAGCCTCTCTCTCTAAAGAGAGAAGACTTCCATCTCAAAGTCATCAGACCAGAATCAATGTACATTGTAATAGTAATACATTGAATAAAATCATAAATTCTCACAAATTAACTGGATATGTCATGAAAATGAAAAATGGCTTTGATTCAATGTTTCCTAGAATACCAATGGTTTAGACTTCCACGTGTCTTTCCTACTGGAATATTAGAAATACTTGAGAGGAGAGACAGAGTGTCCAAGCAAGCAGTTAAATCTGGTCCCTGAATGGAAAAATTTCATATGAAAACAGAAGTTGAAATACAGGATCAGGGCGGGCTCCTGGCACCTAGGCTGTGTCAGGTTGACAGAAACTTTGAACCCAAAATCAAGAGCTACATTTGACTGTAACATCTATAATGTTATCATTCACAGGGACTAGAAGAGGGGAAACAGAGAGAAACTGAGGGCCCAAGAAAGAAAACTGTCAGAAATTGGAGCATTTTATCTGATAGGATTGGCTGGCCATGCTAAAGAGAAAGAAGGAGGGAGGAAGAAGTTATATAATAGTAGAGAGTGCCCTGAGACTCCAAAACGCAGATCTTGAAAAGTTCTGAAAATCAAGGTTGTCTGCTGGACATTCTCTGAGAAGAGAAATGATTAGCTCTGAATGGGCCTTGTGAAATGGATAATTTCAAGGAAGTTTTTTCATATGTTTTCTTAGTTGGTACAACTATTGATCTCTGCTAGGATATTTAAATACAAGCTTAAAGTAGATTTTTGTTATGCAATTAAACATACACCAAATTTAAGTTTTGCTTTGCACTGGAGATGCAAAAAAAAAAATTCACATCTATAATCACAGAGAGTTAAAAAGAATGGAGGAACCTATTTTTCTACCACCCAAAAAACCCACAAAGGTGAAATAACTGTACCAAAAACCAATGCAATCCTTTCCAATTGTTTCGCTGATAAAGACTACTTGATAATGGATATTCACGGATTTTGGCCATTAAAAATGCAGTCTTGTAAAAAGGATTTGAAAGGCAGACTGCTCATATTTGGAAATCAGTATATATGTAAGACTCAAACATGTTTCAAAAATAAAAATGAAATAATTTGAATAGATCCCAGGAGGTTGTTCCGTTAGGCATGACAATCTCATGCCTTAAAAGGTCTTAAGAAAACTTAATGCCCAGAATTCAAGAGTTCCTCCTAATCGAACCATGAAGGCTACATTGTGAACACCAAATTCGTGAAAAGGGCTTTGACTTGGAATCTAGGCTATCTGTGCTTGAGGATATAGACAATCCTGAGTATATTGTGAATATAATTCTGAAACATACAGTCTATGAATCCTGAGCAGGAGCTGCTGTAGAAACAGGAGAGTTTGAGAAGGACTCGAACAGAGAGAGTGGGAGATGTTCAGATACTGATGAGGGAAATTGTCTGAAGAAATGGGTTCTTGGCACTGACAGTGTCAGGTCTAGGAGGAGCCTTGGAGAGGAGAATGAAAGATGAAGAGGGACTTTAGAAAAAGGAATATCTGATCCAGGAGAGAAATCAAAAGGTCAGCACAGGAGTATCCTCAAATTTTCCATGTTCCATAGCTGTAAGTGCTCTGAGTACCTACAGGATCCTCTGTAAAATGGGCATTCACATGAAAAATCTAAATTCCAAGATCATTATAAATGTTTGCTTTTAGGCAGAAATAATTTCTGGATTTGGTTAAATAAGTCGTTGCCAGCTAAGGAAACAAAGGGACACTGGTTAGTTTTAAAAATGGGTATGTAGTAAGATTAATGTATGCTGTAATAATAATTCAATTGGAAAGAAAATCCTCATGCATTATAGAAGTGTGTGGTCAATAATTCAGGACATTCACTGGAATGACATCATAGAAGCACCATCCAAAGGGACTGCTGAGCTTCTCTTTTATTTTTTGGGTACCAAAACAGTGCCACCATCCATATCCTAAGTCGGGCATAATATTAGCTGTGTGAAGGGAAGTAGAAAATCAGAATGAGGGAGAGTTTGCCTAGGATTCCAGTCATTTCCCACAACTTTATTAACATTGGGCAGTATGGATGCTTTGAAATGAACAGTGAATTCTCACTGACACGACAAAACAGTCAACTCAAAGTATTATTACTGACAAGCAAATAGACCCTCCCCCAAACTGAACACATTTGGATACCAAACCAAATGTAACTCCCTATATGTTCTCCTGTAGCCCAGAAGACTATTAATATTACTAACAAGGCAGATGAAAGCAGAGTAATTTAAGGCAAAAAAAAAAAAGAATAAGTAACATGCTGAGGACTCAGATCAGACAGGGCTTCATTTTGTAAATTTGTGTATAGGGAAGATGCATGTGCATCCTGATAATTGCCCAATCACAATAAAGAAAAACCTTTTAAGATCATTTTCAGGATCATAAGCATGACAAGACTATAGCAGATGAAAGGCAGAATTTTGAGGATCTAGTGAAGGGAGGGGGGCACAGGCAGAGGGCCGGGGAATGGAAAATTTCAGCAACAGGAGGATGTAAGTACACAGAGTCCGACCTGGGCGTTGCCATGGAGATGAAAATTAGAGAGCAGCAAGGACCAGAGAAGAGGGAAAATAGAACAAAGAGAGCACTCTGGACAGAAAATGGCGGCTCTTGCAGTGAACTCCAAGCCCCTATGTGCTACAGGTGGGGGCGGGGGATGTTCAGAGAAAAGGGGTCATTTCCTGGGCTTTAGAGTCCAAAATCTCACAAATCACATGGGTTTTCTTTTATATACTTAGGGAGAGAAAATATTAGGCATTTTTTCTAATTTAAAAATTAAGAAAGATTGTAAGTGATCATTTATTTATACCAATACATTTTTTATCAGGCATCAGTGATATATAAAACAACTAGCTAAGAAACGCAAAAAAACCATAAAACAAAAATCTGGTCTCTTGGACCACACTGTAAAAGTATTTAGTGAGATTATTGGGAATTTTTTGGCTGGCTAAATAAACCCCCCGACACCTTCAAACCACAACAACTGCAGACCAAAACCAATGCAGTGAGATGGATTTATTTCCTTACCAAAGATTTTTGCTTTGATTAATTAATATCACTATTAATCAAAATGAATATTGAGTACTTGTGGACTAAAAATCTCCTCATGTGGGGCGTCTAGGTGACACAGTGAAGAGAATACTGGCCCTGGAGTCAGAAGCACCTGAATTCAAATTCAGCCTCAGAAACTTAACAGGAAATTAGCTGTGTGACCTCGGGCAAGCAACTTAAACACAGCTGCCCTCGAAAGGAAAAAGAAAAACTCCAGATGTTCAGGAAAAGGACCTTCTTAAAGGGAAACTTCCATTTTGAAGTCATGATATTACTAAGAGTAAGCAATATTGTTACAGAAATTCAAATAATAAAAATAAAAAGTTGAATGAGACCTTAGAAGGAGCACGGCCACATCTGGTGAAGGCCTCGGGAGGAGCCGGGGGAGTTACATAGTTCTGGAAATGGACATTTTCAGAAACAGGAGAATTTCACCATACAGAGTTTCAGGACTGGGAGTTGCCATGAAAACAAAAAGAGAGAGACGCAGCAGTGCCCAGAGAAGAGGGGGCCCCAGAGCAAAGACAGCCCTTAGGGCAGCAAAGGTCAGATGTGAATTCCAAACCCCACTATGCTATAGGTGGGGAAGAGGTTCAGAGAATAGACAACATCTGGCAGGGAAGGGGCCTTAGAGTGGAAAACTGGAGAAACAGCAAAGGATTTATTTTTTATGTTTATATGGAGTAGGGTTTACAAAGAAGAGGAAGATAGGTTTTTCACAGGAGATCATTAATTATTCCAATATATTTTTTTTTCTGAACATTAGTTACATATAAGAAAAAGAAATTTAAAAAATCCTGAAAGAACAACAGCTCCACCTATCTTCAACCACAGCACAGAAAGGGATTGTAGTGGAGCTTCTCTTTCAGGTTTTGGCTAGCAGACAATGCCTCTGAACCACCATGCAGGCACACCAAAACACAGGCAGCATCATGTATTTCTTTCCTTAGTAAAGACTGATCTTTCTATTATTTCTAATAAAAATGTATATTAAGTAATTCTGGAGAAAAAAAGCCCAGATGTTCACTGTAATGACGTTCTTAGAGAGAAGACTTCTATTTCAAGGTCATCAAACCAGAATAAATGTATATTATGAGAGTGAAATAATGAATTAAATCATAAATTCTCACAAGTTATCTAAATATGTCTTGGAAAATGGAAAAATGATATTGATTGAATGTTTCCTAGAACACAAATGGTTTCGACTTCCAGGTGTCGTTCCTAATGTAATATTAGAAATAGTTGACAGGAGAGATAGAGTGTCCAAGTGAGCAATTAAATCCAGCCCCTCAATGTAAAAATGAGGGGTGAAAAGAGAAGCTGAAATGTAGGATCAGGGAGAGCTCCTGGAGTCCTGACTGTGTCAGATTGACAGAAAGTTTCAATCTAGAATCAAGAGTTACATTTGACTCTAACATCTATAATGCCATCATTCAGAGGGACTAGAAGAGGGGGAAAAAGAAAGAAACTGAGGGCACAAGAATGAAAACTGTCAGAAATTGGAGAGATTTAACTGATAGAATTGTGTGGCCACGCTGGAGAGAAAGAAAGAGGGAGGAAGAAGGTATATCATAGTAGAGAAGTCCTTGAGACTCCACAGGGCCCATATTGAAATATCCTGAAAGTTACCACGTTTGAGGACCAGGCATCCTCAGTGAACAAAAATGATTGGCTGTCAATGCATATCAGAATGGACAATGTCATAAACGGCAAGAAAGTATTTTGAGGTAGATTCTTTCTTGTACAAAATATTCAGCGATTTTAGACCATTTAGTAAACAAGATGAAGATAGATTGTTCTTAAGAGAACAAAGCTAAATTCAAATTAACTTTTTAGTATGAACTGCTGATAGAAAAGGAAAAAGGTCTGACATCCTTATACTCAGAGCTAGAGGGGGAGGCGAAAATACCATTTATATTATAATATAATATTATATATAATATTAAAATATAATATTGTAATGCCCACATTAATACTGCATCCTTAAACACTGGCAGAGAAAACAATCCTCTGCAGTTGCTTCAGTGATTAAAGAGCTCTTCAGAATACTATTTTTCATAATGAATACTCAGTACTTTGAAGCATTGCAACATGGTGTTACCTACAAAGGTGGATGGTTTTTGGTTGTAAATCAGTATATGGGTAAGTTTTGTGTTGTACAACAGAAACAGTAAGAAAAAATGTAAGCAAAATCATCTAAACAGAACTTGGGACGATATTCCCTTAGATATGAGAATCTCCCATGTCTGAATTTTCTTAGAAAAATGGATGTGTGAGCGAGCATCCAGGTACCATAAAAACTACCAAGTTTGTGGTGGGCCAAAGGTCAGAAAACAGAATTTCCCAGCATAAGAGTAAGTTTTGACTCTGAATTTATTACATATAATTCCTAACTCTGAATGCTTGGCTCATGTTGGAGTGGGAATAGGAGAGCAAAGTCAAACTTTAGAACACAAAAGATCAGACTTCTTAGTGGGCTACAAACTACCTTTTGTGATAGCAGGAAGCCCTTTGAGGACAGGAATCAGAATCTGCTCAGGTAGGTGACACAGACTGCTAAACACCATAAGTGACAAAGATTTATTTCCATCTATATTCTAAGTGAGGTAGAATAATGGTCAGTTGAAGGAAGTCAAAAACTGGAAGGAGGGAGAGTTTGCTTAGGACTCCATCCATTCCCTGCAATTTAATTAACATTTAGAAGTAGGGACACTTTTAAATAAATCATGAATCCACACCTACAGACCTAAAACAGTCTACTTTAACCTTCTATTTTACTGACAAGTAAAAGCCCCCAAAGTGAAAACATTTGGACACCAAACCAAATGTAACTCCCTGTATGTTCTGCTTGGGTCCAGACTACTACTGATATTACTAACAAGGAAAATGAAACAGAGCAATTTAAGGCAGTAAAGTGAATGTGGAGGATGTGGAGGATTTAGAACAGACAGGGGTTAATTTTGCAAATTTGTATGTAGGCAAGATCCATGTTCAATTTAGTAATTATCAAATAAAAATAAAGAAAAATATTTATGTATCATTTTCAGGATCAGGAGCTGTATGAGGCTATGGGAGGTGGCAAGACAGAATTTTGAGGGTCTAGAGAAGGGAGGGGGGCAGAGGCAGAGGGCCTGGGAATGGAAAATTTCAAGAACAGGAGGATGTGAGTACACAGAGTCAGACATGGGAGTTGCCATGGAGACAAAAATTAGAGAGAAGCAGGGACCAGAGAAGAGGGAAATCAGAACAAAGAGAGGGCTTAGGACAGAAAATGGCAGCTCTTGCAGTGAACTCCAAGACTCTCTATTTTACAGGTGGGGGTGGGGGGATGTTCAGAGAAAAGGGATCATTTCCTGGGCTTTAGAGTCCAAAATCTCGCAAACCACATGAGTTTTCTTTTATATATTCAGGGAGACAAAATATTGGCCATTTTATCTAATTTGAAAAATAAGAAAGTAGATTGTAGGAGATCATTTGTTCATGTCAATTCAATTTTTATCAGGCATCAGTGGTGTATAAAGAAATCTAACAAAGAAACTGAAAAAAAATGTAAAGCAAAAATCTGTTCTCTTGGACCACACTGTAAAAGTATTTAGTGAGATCACTATGAATTTTTTGGCTGGCTAAATAAACCCCCCGACAACTGCAAACCACAACATCTGCAAACCAAAACCAATGCAGTCAGATTTATTTATTTCCATACTAAAGATTGTTGCTTCGATTAATTAATATCTCTATTAATCAAAATGAATATTGAATACTTGTGGACTAAAAATCCCCTCACGCGGGGTGGCTAGGTAGCACAGTGACTAGACCACTGGCCCTGGACTCAAAAGGACCTGAGTTCAAATCCAGCCTCTGAAACTTAACAGGAAACTAGCTGTGTGACCTTGGGCAAGTAACTTAACCACAGTTGCCCTCCAAAAGCAAAAGAAAATCTCCAGATGTTCAGTGTAGAGTCCTTTCTAAAGAGAAGACTTCTATTTTGAAGTCGTGATATTACTAAGAGCAAGGAATATTGTTACAATAATTCAAATAGTAAAAATTAAAAGTTGAATGAGACCTTAGAAGGGGCAAGGCCAGATCTGGTGAGGGCCTCGGGAAGAGCTGGGGTGATGAAGGGAGGATGTACATAGTTCTGGAAATGGATATTTTCAGAAACAGGAGAATTTCAACATTCAGAGTATCAGGACTGGGAGTTGCCAGGAAAACCAAAAAGAGAGAGGTAGCAGTGCCCAGAGAAGAGGGGACCCCAGAGCAAAGACAGCCCTTAGGGCAGCAAAGGTCAGATGGTACAGTGACCTCCAAACCCCACTATGCTATAGGTGGGGGAGAGGTTCAAAGAATAGACATCATCTGGTGGGGAAGGGGCCTTAGAGTGGAAAATTGGAGAAACAGCAAAGGATTTATTTTTTATGTTTATATGGAGTAGGATTTACAAAGAAGAGAAAGACAGGTTTTTCACAGGAGATCATTAATTATGCCAATGTAATTTTTTCTGAACACTAGTTATATATAAGAAGAATAAATTTAAAATATCCTGAAAGAACAACAGGCCCACCTATCTTCAACCATAGCACAGAAAGGGATTGTGGAGCTTCTCTTTCATGTTTTGGCTAGCAAGGAATGCCTCTGAACCACCATGCAGGCACACAAAAAGAAAGGCAGTATCATGTATTTCTTTCCTTAGTAAAGACTGATGTTTCTATTATTTCTAATAAAAATGTGTATTGAGTAATTCTCGGAAAAAAAGCCCAGATGTTCATTGTAATGACGTTCTTAGAAGACTTCTATTTCAAGGCCATCAGATCAGAATCAATGTACATTATGAGAGTGAAACAATGAATAAAATCATAAATTCTCACAAGTTATCTAGACACGTCTTGAAAAACGAAAAATGACTTTGATTCAATAATTCCTAGAACACAAATGGTTTTGACTTCCAGGTATCTTTCCTGCAGGAATATTAGAAATAGTGGAGAGGAAAGATAGAGTGTCCAAGCTAGCAGTTATATCTAGCCCCTGAATGTAAAAATGAGGGGTGAAAAGATGCTGAAATATAGGATCAGGGAGGGCACCTGGCACCTAGACTGTGTCAGGTTCACAGAAAGTTTGAATCCAGAATCAAGAGTTACATTTGACTCTAACATACATAATGTCATTATTCAGAGGGACGTGAAAAGGGGGAAAAGGGAGAAAATGAGAGCCCAAGAATGACAACTGTCAGAAATTGGAGCGATTTAACTGATAGGATTGTGTGGCCATGCTGAAGAGAAAGAAGGAGAGAGGAAGAAGGTATATCATAGTATAGAGTGCCTTGGGACTCCAAAACACAGATCCTGAGAAGTTCTGAAAATCAAGTTTGTCTGCCGGACATTCTCTGAGACAGAAATGATTAGCTGTGAATGGGCCTTATGTAATGGAAAATTTAAAGGAAGTTTTTTCATATATTTTCTTAGTTAGTACAACTATTGATCTCTGCTATGACATTTAAATACAAGTTTAAGGGAGATTTGTGGTATGCAATTAAACATACACCAAATTTAAGTTCTGTATTGCACAGAAGATACAAAAAAAATTCACATCTATAACCACAGAGAGGTAAAAAGAATGGAGAAAATACTATCTTTTCACCACCCCAAAAAGCCACAACCAGAAGTATCTGTACCAAAAATTAATTCACTACTTTCCAACTATTTTACTGATAAAGACCACTTGATTATGGATATTCAGGGGTTTTGGCCACTAAAAACGCAGTCTTGTAAAAAGGATTTGAAAGGGAGACTGCTCACATTTGGAAATCAGTATATATGTAAGACTCAAACATGTTCGAAAAATAAAAATGAAATAAATTGAAGCAGAAAAACAAAACTAGATCTCAGGAGGTTGTTCCATTAGGCATGATAATCTCATACCTTTAAAGGTTTAAAAAACTTAATGCCCAGAATTCATGGCAGTGAGTTCCTCCAAATGGAACCATGAAGGCTGCTTTTAGAAGACCAAATTCTTGAACAGGCCTTTGACTTGGAATCTAGGCAATCTGTACTTGAGGATATAGACAATCCTGAGTATATTGTGAATATAATCCTGAAACATACAGTCTATGAGTCCTGAGCAGGAGCTGCTGTAGAAACAGGAGAGTTTGAGAAGGACTAGAATACAGAAAGTGGGGGATGTTCAGATGCTGATGAGGCAAAGTGTCTGAAGAAATGCGATCTTGGAACTGACAGAGTGAGGTCTATGAGGAACCCTGGAGAAGAGAATGAAAGACTGAAGAGGGCCTTTACAAGTAGGAATATCTGATCCAGGAGAGAAAGCAAAAGGTCAGGACAGAAGTGTCCTCAAATTTTCCATGTTCCATAGCTGTAAGTGCTCTGAGAACCTACATGATCCTCTGTAAAATGGGCGTTCACACAAAAAAATCTAAATTCCAAGGATAATTATAAATGTTTGCTTTTAGGCAGAAATAATTTCTGGATTTGGTTAAATAACTTGTTGCCAGCTAAGGAAACAAAGGGACACTGGTTACTTTTAAAAATTGGTACATAGTAAGATTAATGTATGTTGTAATAATAATTCAATTGGAAAGAAAATCCTCATGCATTATATGAGTGTATTGTCAATAATTCAGGACATTCAGGTAAATGAGACCATGGGAGCACCATCCAAAGGGACTGTTGAGCTTCTCTTTTATTTTTTGGGTACCAAAACAGTGCTGGCATCTATAAGTCAGGCAGAATATTGGCCATGTGTAGGGAAGTAAAAAATCAGAAGGAGGGAGAGTTTGCCTAGGATTCCAGTCATTTCCCACAACTTAATTAACATTGGGTAGTAGGGATGCTTTGAAATGAACAATGAATCCTCACTGACACAACAAAACAGTCAACTTAAAGTATTATTACTGACAAGCAAATAGACCCTCCCCCAAACTGAACACATTTGGATACCAAACCAAATGTAACTCCCTATATGTTCTCCTGTAGCCCAGAAGACTATTAATATTACTAACAAAGAAGATGAAAGCAGGGAAATTTAAGGCAAAACAAAGAATAAGTAACATGCTGAGGACTCAGATCAGACAGGGCTTCATTTTGTAAATTTGTGCATAGGGAAGATGCATGTGCATCCTGATAATTGTCCAATCACAATAAAGAAAAACCTTTTAAGATCATTTTCAGGATCAAAAGTATGACAAGACTATAGCAGATGAAAGGCAGAATTTTGAGGGTCTAAGTGAAGGGTGGGGGCAGAGGCAGAGGGGCTGGGAATGGAAAATTTCAGCAACAGGAGGATGTGAGTACACAGAGTCCAACCTGGGAGTTGCCATGGAGACGAAAATTAGAGAGAAGCAGGGACCAGAGAAGAGAGAAAACAGAACAAAGAGAGGGCTTAGGACAGAAAATGGCGGCTCTTGCAGTGAACTCCAAGCCCTATGTGCTACAGGTGGAGGTGGGGGATGTTCAGAGAAAAGGGATCATTTTCTGGGCTTTAGAGTCCAAAATCTCACAAATCACATGGGTTTTCTTTTATATATTCAGGGATACAAAATATTGGGCATTTTAACTACTTTAAAAATTAAGAAAGTCGATTGTAGGAGATTGTTTGTTCATGCCAATACAATTTTTATCTGGCATCAGTGATGCATAAAGAAACCTAACAAAGAAACTCAGAAAAAAAATCTGTTCTCTTGGACCACAGTGCTAATAGTATTTAGTGAGATTATTGGGAATATTTTGGCTGATGAAATAAACCCCCCGACACCTGCAAACCACATCCCCGGCAAACCAAAACAAATGCAGTGAGTTGCATTTATTGCCTTACTAAAGATAGTTGCTTTGATTTATTAATATCACTATTAATCAAAATGAATATTGAGTTCTTGAGGATGAAAAATCTCCTCATGTAGGGTGGCTAGGTGGCACAGTGAATACAGCACTGGTCCTGGAGTCATGAGGACCTGAGTTCAAACACAGCCTCAGAAACTTAACACAAAACCAGCCGTGTGACCTTGGGCAAGTAACTTAACCACAGATGCCCTCCAAAGATGATAATAAAATCTCCAGATGTTCAGTATAGAGACCTTTTTAAAGGGAAGACTTGTATTTTAAAGTTGTGAAATTACTAAGAGCAAGGAATATTGTTACAAAAATTCAAATAGTAAAAATTAAAAGTTGAATGAGACCTTAGAAGGGGCAAGGCCAGATCTGGTGAGGGTCTCAGGAAGAGCTGGGGTTACGAGGGGGGGATGTACATAGTTCTGGAAATGGACATTTTCAGAAAAAGGAGGATTTCAACATTCAGAGTGTCAGGACTGGGAGTTGCCAGGAAAACCAAAAAGAGAGAGGTAGCAGTGCCCAGAGAAGAGGGGACCCCAGAGCAAAGACAGCCCTTAGGGCAGCAAAGGTCAGATGTTACAGTGACCTCCAAACTCCACTATGCTATGGAGGGGGAGGCATTCAGAGAACAGACATCATCTGGTGGGGAAGGGGCCTTAGAGTGGAAAATTGGAGAAACAGCAAAGGATTTATTTTTTATGTTTATATGGAGTAGGGTTTACAAAGAAGAGGAAGACAGATTTTTCACAGAAGATCATTAATTTTTCCAGTATATTTTTTTCTGAACACTAGTTATATATAAGAAAAATAAATTTAAAAAATCCTAAAAGAACAACAGCTCCACC
Organism: Pseudochirops cupreus; assembly: GCA_028627135.1. Classification (NCBI taxonomy): domain Eukaryota; kingdom Metazoa; phylum Chordata; class Mammalia; order Diprotodontia; family Pseudocheiridae; genus Pseudochirops; species Pseudochirops cupreus. The sequence continues at coordinate 10,446,996 of CM053582.1, forward strand.
TATCTTCAACCACAGCACAGAAAGGGATTGTAATGGAGCTTCTCTTTCATGTTTTGGCTAGCAGACAATGCCTCTGAACCACCATGCAGGCACACCAAAAGAAAGGCAGTATCATGTATTTCTTTCCTTAGTAAAGACTGATATTTCTATTATTTCTAATAAAAATCAATATTAAGTAATTCTGGAAGAAAAAGCCTTGATGTTCAATGTAGAGAGCCTTTCTCTCTAAAGAGAGAATACCACTATCCCAAAGTCATCAGACCATAATCAATGTACATTGTAATAGTAATACATTGAATAAAATCATAAATTCTCACAAGTTAACTAGATATGTCTTGAAAAACAAAAAAATGGCTTTGATTCAATGTTTCCTAGAATAACAATGGTTTAGACTTCCTGGTGTCTTTCCTGCTGGAATATTAGAAATAGTTAAGAGGAGAGATAGAGTGTCCAAGTTAGGAGTTAAATCCTGCTGAAGAATGTAAAAATTAGGGGTGAAAAAAGAAGCTGAAATATAGGATCAGGGTGGGCACCTGGCACGAGTCTGTGTCAGGTTGACAGAAACTTTGAATCCAGAATCAAAAGCTACATTTAACTGTAACATCTATAATGGCATCATTCAGAGGGACTAGAAGAGGGGGAAAAAGGGAGAAACTGAGGGCCCAAGAATGAAAACTGTCAGAAATTGGAGCCATTTAACTGATAGGATTGAGTGGCCATGCTGAAGAAAAAGGAGGAAGGAGGAACAAGGAACAAGGTATATCATAGTATAGAGTGCCTTGACACTCCAAAACACAGATCTTGAGAAGTTCTGAAAATCAAGTTTGTCTGCCGGACATTCTCTGAGACAGAAATGATTAGCTCTGAATGGGCCTTATGGAATGGAAAATTTCAAGGAAGTTTTTCATATATTTTCTTAGTTGGTACAACTATTATATCTGGTAGGATATTTAAATACAAGTTTAAGGGAGATTTTTGTTATGTAATTAAACATACACCAAATTTAAGTTTTCCTTTGCCCAGGAGATGCAAAGAAAATTCACATCTATAATCACAGAGAGTTAAAAAGAATGGAGGAAATAATGTTTTTCACCACCCAAAAAACCCACAAAGGTGAAATAACTGCACGAAAAACTAATGGAATCCTTTCCAATTATTTCACTGATAAAGACCACTGGATAATGGATATTCACGGATTTTGACCATTAAAATGCAGTCATGTAAAAAAGATATGAAAGGCAGACTGCTCACATTTGGAAATCAGTATATATGTAAGACTCAAACATGTTCGAAAAATAAAAATGAAACAATTTGAATAGATCTCAGGAGGTTGTTCCTTTAGGCATGACAATCTCATGCCTTAAAAGGTCTTAAGAAAACTTAATGCCTAGAATTCAGGGCAGTGAGTTCCTCCAAATGGAACCATGAAGGTTACAACGTGAAGACGAAATTCTTGAATAGGGCTTTGATTTGGCATCTAGGCTATCTGCACTTGAGAATATAGACAATGCTGAGTATATTGCAAATATAATCCTGAAACACACATTTGATGAGTCCTGAGCAGGAGCTGCTGTAGAAACAGGAGAGTTTGAGGACTAGAACAGAGAAAGTGGGGGATGTTCAGATGCTGATGAGGGAAACTGTCTGAAGAAATGGGTTCTTGGAACTGACAGTGTCAGGTCTAGGAGGAGCCTTGGAGAAGAGAATGAAAGACTGAAGAGTGCCTTTAGAAGAAGGAATATCAGATCCAGGAGAGAAAACAAAAGGTCAGGACAGAAGTGTCCTCAAATTTTCCATATTCCATAGCTGGAAGTGCTCTGAGTACCTACAGGATCCTCTGTAAAATGGGCATTCACACAAAAAAATCTAAATTCCAAGGATAATTATAAATGTTTACTATTAGGCAGAAACATTTTCTGGATTTGGTTAAATAACTTGTTGCCAGCTAAGGAAACAAAGGGACACTGGTTAGTTTTAAAAATTGGTATATAGTAAGATTAATGTATGTTGCAATAATAATTTAATTGGAAAGAACATCTTCATGCATTATATGAGTGTATTGTCAATAATTAAGGACATTCAGGTGAATGAGACCATGGGAGCACCATCCAAAGGACTGTTGAGCTTCTCTTTTATTTTTTGGCTACCAAAACAATGCCACCATCTATATCCTAAGTTATGCATAATTTTGACCATGTGTAGGGAAGTAAAAAATCAGAAGGAGGGAAAGTTTGCCTAGGATTCCAGTCATTTCATGCAACTTAATTAACATTGGGCAGTAGGGATGCTTTGAAATGAACAATGAATCCACACTGACACAACTAAAACAGTCAACTTAAAGTATTATTACTGACAAACAAATAGACCCTCCCCCAAACTGAAAACATTTGGATACCAAACCAAACGTAACTCCTTATGTTTTCCTTTAGTTCAGACGACTACTAATATTACTAACAAAGAAGATGAAAGCTGAGTAATTTAAGGCAAAAAAATGAATACGTAACATGCTGAGGATTAGATCAGACAGGGCTTCATTTTGCAAATTTGTGTATAGGGAAGATGCATGTACATCCTGATAATTGTCCAATCACAATAAAGAAAAACCTTTTAAGATCATTTTCAGGATCATAAGCATGACAAGACTATAGTAGATGAAAGGCAGAATTTTGAGGGTCTAGTGAAGGGAGGGGGCAGAGGCAGAGGGCTGGGGAATGGAAAATTTCAGCAACGGGAGGATGTGAGTACACAGAGTCCGACCTGGGAGTTGCCATGGAGATGAAAATTAGAGAGCAGCAAAGACCAGAGAAGAGAGAAAACAGAACAAAGAGAGGGCTTAGGACAGAAAATGGCGGCTCTTGCAGTGAACTCCAAGCCTCTATGTGCTACAGGTGGGGGCGGGGAGATGTTCAGAGAAAAGGGATCATTTCCTGGGCTTTAGAGTCCAAAATCTCACAAATCACATGGGTTTTCTTTTACATACTCAGGGAGACAAAATATTAGGCATTTTTTCTAATTTAAAAATTAAGAATCATTGTAAGTGATCATTTATTCATACCAACACATTTTTTATCAAGCATCAGTGATGTATAAAACAACTAGCTAAGAAACGCAAAAAAACCATAACCCCAAAATCTGGTCTCTTGGACCACACTGTAAAAGTATTTAGTGAGATTATTGGGAATTTTTTGGCTGGCTAATTAAACCCCCTGACACCTGCAAACCACAACAACTGCAGACCAAAACCAATGCAGTGAGATGGATTTACTTCTTTACCAAAGATTGTTGCTTCAATTAATTAATATCACTATTAATCAAAATGAATACTGAGTGCTTGTGGACTAAAAATCTCCTCATGCGGGGTGGCTAGGTGGCACACTGAAGAGAGCACTGGCCCTGGAGTCAGAAGGACCTGAGTTCAAATGCAGCTTCTGAAACTTAACAGGAAAATAGTTGTGTGATGTTGGGCAAGGAAGCTAACCACAGTTACCCTCCAAAAAGCAAAAGAAAATCTCCAGATGTTCAATATTTTTTAAGGGATTTTTTTAAAGGGAAACTTCTATTTTGAAGTCATGATATTACTAAGAGCAAGGAATATTGTTACAATAATTCAAAGAGTAAAAATTAAAAGTTGAATGAGACCTTAGAAGGGGCAAGGCCAGATCTGGTGAGGGCCTCGGGAAGAGTAGGGGTGATGAGGGGGGGATGTACATAGTTCTGGAAATGGACATTTTCAGAAACAGGAGGATTTCCCCATACAGAGTATCAGGACTGGGAGCTGCCAGGAAAACCAAAAAGAGAGAGGCAGCAGTGCCCAGAGAAGAGGGGGCCCCAGAGCAAAGACACCCCTTAGGGCAGCAAAGGTCAGATGTTACAGTGACCTCCAAACCCCACTATGCTATAGGTGGGGAAGGGTTCAGAGAAGAGACATCATCTGGTGGGGAAGGAGCCTTAGAGTGGAAAATTGGAGAAACAGCAAAGGATTTATTTTTTATGTTTATATGGAGTAGGGTTTACAAAGAAGAGGAAGGCAGATTTTTTACAGGAGATTATTAATTGTTCCAATATAATTTTTTTCCAAACGTTAGTTCTATATAAGAAAAACAAATTTAAAAAATCCTGAAAGAACAACAGCTCCACCTATCTTCAACCACAGCACAGAAAGAGATTGTAATGGAGCTTCTCTTTCAGGTTTTGGCTAGCAGACAATGCCTCTGAACCACCATGCAGGCACACAAAAAGAAAGGTAGTATCATGCATTTCTTTCCTTAGTAAAGACCGATCTTTCTATTATTTCTAATAAAAATGTGTATTAAGTCACTCTGGAAAAAAAAGCCCAGATGTTCACTGTAGTTAGCCCCTTAGAGAGAAGACTTGTATTTCAAAGTTATCATACCAGAATCAATGTACATTGTAATAGTGATACAATGAATAAAATCATAAATTCTCGCAAGTTATCTAGATATGTCTTGAAAAATCAAAAATGACGTTGATTCAATG
>CM053582.1:10462050-10477208 GCA_028627135.1 Pseudochirops cupreus
TTCCAGGACACTGCAAGATGTGACCTTTGCTGCCCTAAGGGCTCTTTTTGCTCTGAGGCCCCCAATGCTAGTTCTCTCATTTTTCTCTCCATGGTAACTCTCAGGCCTGATACTCTATGTGTGCTCACATCCTCCTGTTTCTGAAAATGTCCATTCTCAGCCCCCATCCATCTCTCCCTCTCTCTTCTCTTGGCCCTCATAATTCAGACCTTGTAGAATCTACATTCTCATCCAGCAAATCTCATACAGATCTCATCAGATCCTCAATTCCAAATTTCCTTCAAACTTGTACCTTCTGTGTTCCATGAACCATATGAAGTCTAATAGTCTCACTAAAATTGTAATTCAGAATCTGGACATTTAGAGAGGCTAGACTGATTCCCAAGTTTGGCAATTCTATGTTCTAAGCTCCAGAACCTCTCCTATATTCTTTAAAGGTCATGGGTGTAGCCTGGATATCCAGTGTTCTAAGAGGCTGCCAGAAGCTGATATTTTAGATCCTAAGGCCATACCTTCCTACGATCTATAAGGATTTTATCTTTTTATTGGATAATTATTACAATGCGCATGCATCTTACCTACATACAAATTAAAAAAAAACAACAACTAACCTGTGTCTCTTCTAAGTCTTAGCATGCTACACCTTCATTTTGTTGCCCAAACATACTCTGCATTCATTTAACTTAATAGAAATATCGATAGCAGTCTTGACCAAAGAAGGATCTACAGGCAATTACATTTATTTTGGTGTACAAGTATTCTCGGTTTTCAAGTGATTTGGTTTGTTTGTTTGTTTTGCCTTCTCAGAAAATAATACTTTCACCAGACTCTTTTAACTTTGTAACTGTGAATGGGCAGTTTGTTTCAAAGTATCCCTCCTAAGGAATATATCTATTCAATTGATAGAAGCAATTGAAATGCTAGGCAAAATCGCTTTCCTTATTATTTTTGAAATTCCCTAGACCTGGCCAATATTTTGGCTCACTGAGAATATAGATGAAAATAAATTTTTTCCATTTATGATATTTTCCATTCTAAGGCTCTTACCAGAGTAGATTCTGGGTAATGTTCACAGAGAGGTTCCAGTCATCATATAGGTTATTTGAAGTGGTCAAATAACTTATTTGAAGGTCAAAGGCCTGACCTTTTGTGGTCCAATGTTTCTTTGCTCTCATATCCCCGCTCCAAATTGGGATATTTAGAGGGGGGACTAATGCTTAGCTAAGATATTTGGAATGCTATCTCTCTGCTACCCCAGCAATCACCATGGAATGGGAACTGACAGTCCAGGCATTCAGTTTCTAAGGACATTCCAAGACATGACATTTTTGGTTCCAAAGAAATGCCATCTTGTGATGTATAAATTTCATTTTTAAAAGTTTTTAATGGATTTTTATTATACTGTATGTAATACCTTTGAGATATCATAACCTGGCTCTTATAAGGCTTTGGGAATTAACACCTTAGGTTTTTTTTCTAAAATACTCTATATTCGTTATCAATACTCCATATCAATTACATTCTTTATCAAAGAAAGATCTTCATCAAACTGTATTTGCTTGCATACTACTTTGAGGATTTATTGACTAGTCAAAAAATCATCAGAACTTACACAGGACCTTAGCATGCTGTACATTATTTACCTAGAAGTGGAAGGTTTTTTTGCCCGCTGGGAATATATTTAAAGTTGTTCTTGAAACTGATGACATTCTACATTCAAAGGTCTATGCCATAGCAGATCATGTAGTTCTCAGAGCCCTCACAGCTATGGCATATGGAAAAATTTGAGGATATGCCAGTCCCAACTTTGGTGTTCTCTCCTGGATCAGATGGCTCTTCATCTAGAGACTCTTCAATCTCTCATTCTCTTCTCTAAGGTTCTTCCTAAGAGGAGAGATTGTCTTTTCTAAAATCCTATTTCCCTCTTCAGCCTCTGTACATCTCCTACTTTCTCTCTTCTAATCCTTCTCCTAACTGATATTCCTGTTTCTCTAACCTCATCCAACTCTGGATTCTAGGACTATATATTTTACAGTTACATTCAGAATATATTTGGGACTGTATATTTCCAGCGACTCAGATATTTCAGGCTGCAAGTTGAAGACCAGTTCAAGAAATCTATTCCTAATTGTTCCATTCAGAGGGATGTGCTGCCATGCTGGAAAATCCTGCATTTTAAACTCTAGCCTTAGACCATCTTATGTGCTCTAATGGTACCTAGAAGTCAAGACACTGAGTTTTCTAAGGACTTTTACAGATATGAGATTCTCATGTCTAAAGGAGCACCCCGCCCCCCAAATCTGTAAGGTTTATCTGGACTTTCTCAGCTTCAATTTATTCTGTTCTTTTAACAACATACTTGAGTCTTAGATACTGATTCCTAAACCTACATTGTCTCCCCTTATAAGTCTTTATTTTATAAACATGATTTAAATTATAAATAAAAATATTCTATTCTATTTATTACTCTTTATTTATAACACCATTTTTATAGCCAGAAATACTCAATGTCCATTATCACTACAACTGCAAATAGTTACCTTTAACAATAAAGGAATTATGGAGATTTCATTTGTTTTAGTGCATAGATATTTAGTGTCTCCAAGGTGTTTTGGGTGGCAATATAATAGATGTTATTTTCATCATACTTGTAAGGCTTTGTGGTAAAGGAAGTTAGATTTTAAAAAATTTTTGCATCACCAACATATACTAAAATTTAAATTGGAATTTATGTTTGATCATGTAAGAAAAATCGACATTCACTTTGTAGTGTAATTATAACAAATCAATATTTTGGCCAATTTATTTATGATAACACGTTCTTGCCATTTATGACATTTTGCATTTTAAGGCCCATTTAGAGTTTATCATTTCTGTTCTCAGAGATCACCTAGGAATCAAACATGGTGATTTTCAAGATATTCCAAGATCTGCCCTTTGGATGCCTAGGGCCCTCTGTGCTCAGATATCCCTTCTTACCTGTCTAATTCTCTCCTACTTCCTTCCTTCTCAAACCATGCCTACACCAAGCTATGAGCTCAACTCCTCTGTTTCTTACAATTTCCATTCTCAAACCCTGAATCACTCCAACACTCCGTCTTCTCATTGCTTTCAGCACTGGCATTAGAGATTTCACAGCCAAATCAAGCTCAAGATTCTGGATTCAAAGTTTCCCTCAATCCCACACAGTCTTGGTTCCATTGCCATCCATGATCACATACTCTGGCTTCACTTTCCACTCCTCATTAGTACATGCAAAAGGAGAATTTAACTCCTAGCTCAGTTATTCTTTATCTCTGCTCTCAACTACTTCCAACATAGCCACATGGAAAGTACCTGGAAGCACTTTACAAAAGTAATGCACTTTAGTGTTCTGGGGACCATCAAAAATATAACATTTTGGGGTCTAAAGTCATTATCTAGATAGCTTGTGTCAAGTTATCACTTTTTATTTTATTCATTTCATTTTTATTATGCTGTATATTGGTCTCATTGATAAAATGACCTTGAAATAGAAGTCTTATTTCTAAAGAATTCTCTATAATGAAAATTTGTTTTTGTCCAAAAATCATTTTTATTAATAGCAATAGAAACAGGAGTCTTTACTAAGGAAGGAAATACATGTTTGTTCTCTTGCTATGGTTTATAGGCATGTTTTTGGTAGCCAAAAAACCAAAAGGTAATCTCACCAAACCATTTTGATGGCGGTATTGAAGATGGGGGAGGGGGACTTCATTTTTTTTTTTAGTTTTCTTGTTTATTTTTCTTATACATCACTGGTGTCCAATAAAAATTACACTGGTATTAATGATCTCCTGTGAAAAATCTATTATCCTTTTATTTTTGAGTATTAGTTTAAAAGGCTTAATCATCAAGTTCACACAGTATATACAAGAAAATAAATCCCTGTGAATTACAAGATTTTCCACTCTGAGGCCCCTTCTCTAGCAGATGATGTCTGTCCTTGGAATGCTCCCACTTATTAGTATACAGCGCTTTGGAGTTCACTGCAAGATCTGACTTTTGCTATCCTGAGGGCTCTCTTTACTCTGGGGTCCCCTATTCTATGGGCACTGTGAGCCTTCTCATTTTCATATTCATGGCAGCTCCAAGGCCTGGTACTCTGTGAGTACTTTTGCAGAAAATGCCTATTCCCAGACCCCATGCATCTCCCCCTCTCTCTTCTCTAGGCCCTCACAATTCTGGCCTTGCAGATTCCACAATCTCATCCAGCTGATGATCCTGAATTTCAAATTTCCTTCAAATGTTAACAAACACCTGATGTTCCATGAGCCATCCCACGTCTGATATTCTCTCTCTCTGTTTTTCACTTGAAATCTAGATATTCAGAGTCAGGACTTATACCCTAGCTAGGAAATTCTCTTTTCTAAGCAAAAGAACCCCTGCAACATATATCCTGGAAAGGTCCCAGGAAGTTCTGATATTCGGAGTTCCAAGGGGCTACCAAAAGCTGTCATTTTGGAATATGTACACTCCTATGATCCAAAAAGATTTTTTCTGTTTATTTTTTATTGGATAATTATTACAATGCACATTAAGCTTATCACATAAAAGTTTTTTAAGACTAACCAATCTCCTTTAAGTCCTTAGCATGCAACACAGTATTTATCTTGATCTGGAAAACAGTTTTCCCACTAAGAATATATTTAAAGTTATCCTTGAAATTTATAATATTTTACATTTGAAGACCCATTCTCCAGTAGATAATATAGGTTCTCAGAACCCTCACAGCTATGGAACATGGAAAATTTGAGGACACTCCTATCCTGGCCTTTTGTTCTCTCCCGTGGATCACATATTCTTTCTTCTAAAGTCCTTCCTCAATCTCTCATTTGCTTCTCCAAGGCTCCTCCTAGACCCAACACTGTCTATTCCAGAATCCCATTTCTTTAGACAGTTTCCCTCATCAGCCTCTGCACATCTCCCACTCTCTGTTTTAGTCCTTCCCAAACTCTCATTCCTGTTTCTACAGCCTCATCCAGCTCAGGATTCATCGATTGTGTGTTTCGGGATTATATTTACAACATACTCAGGATTGTATATTTCCATCAAGCTCAGAGAGTCTAGATTCCAAGTCAAAGCCCTGTTCAAGAATTCAGTCTTCACAATGCAGCCCTCATTGTTCCATTTGGAGGAACTCACTGCCACGCTGGGAAATTCTGTATTCTAAGTTCCAGCTCCCAGCCAACTTGGCCACTTCAATAGTACTTCAAATTCCAGGCATTAAATTTTCTAAGGAATTTCATGTCTTAATGAGCACTCTCCTGAGATCTAGAAGGTTTGGTCTTTTTCTGCTTCCGTTTATTTTATTCTTTCATTTTACCAACACGTTTAAGACATTCCAAATGTAAGTTGTCTCCCCTCATAAGTCCTTGTTACATAATGCCATTTTAATGGTTATAAACACCGAATATCCATTATCACTAATACTGCTATCAATAGTAATCTTTGTCAATGAAGGAATTGCAGAGGGTTGCATTGGCTTTCTGGGACAGTTATTTCGGGTTTGTGAGGTTTGAGGGGATTGGAATAAAATGATATTTTCCTCATACTTTTAATACTCTGTGCTTATGGATGGAGAAGTTTTTGTTTGTTTTTTGCATTATCAATGCATACTAACATTTAAATTGGATGTTTGATTACATAAAAAATCTCCCTTAACTTTGTTCTTTAAATGACTTACAACAAGTCAGTAGTTGGGCCAACTAAGAATATATATGAGAAAACATCCTCACCGTTTTCCATTCAGAGTCACTCATTAATATTCTCAGAGTTTACCTCAAAATCAAACCTGGTGATTTTCAGGACTTTCCAAGATCTGCCCTTTGGATTCTCTGAGAACTCTCTGCTCTAATATACCTTCTTCAGAATGTTCTCCTACCTTCTTCCTTCACTAAACTATTTCTATTCTTAGGCCCTGAATATCACCCTCTCTTCCTCTTCTGTTACCTCCCAATATTGACATGAGAGACTCTACAACTGAATCAAGTTCAGGATTCTTTCCATCAAACCCACATAGTCTGGGTTCCACTGCCCTCTATCATCATGTATTCTGGCTTCATTGTCCACATTGGGACATTCAGAGGCATCACTAAACACTTAACTTAGACATTCTGCATCTTTCAACTACTCCAAGGTTTCCCTAGAAGCCTAATCTTTAGTGTTCTAGGAACTATTGAAGATATGACATTTTTAGTTCTAAAGGCATGGCATGATATATTATGACAAATTATTATTTTTAATTTTGTTAATTGAATTATTGCAATGTACATTAGTCTTAGTGATATGATGACTCTGAAAAAGAAATCTTCTCCCTAAAAATGTCTCTATACTGAAAGTCTCGGGTTTTTTGGTCCAAAAATGCTCAAGATTCATTTTTATTAATACTAATAGGGAACAGCTGTTTTTACTAAAGAAAGGAATGCATACAACTACAATAATTTTGGTACACAGGTTTTGTGGGGTTTGGGTCTTATTTTTTTTTTGGTTAGCCAAAGAATACACAGAAATTTCACCAAAACTTTTTGCCACTTTATTTCAATATGTGAGAGGTTTTTGTTTGTGTTTTTTTTCCTGTAGAGATATTTGGGGTTTTCAGGTTGTTTTGGGGTACCCATAGAATTAATAGTATTTTCACCATGCCCTTGAGGCTGTGTGGATAAGGATGTCAGATTTTTTTTTCTTTTTTGCATCTCTAATGCTTCCTTAACATTGAATTCAAATTTAGGTTTGATCTCATAGGAACAATCCACCTTCTATTTGTTTTTTTTTTCCTTCAAGCTCTATATTTATTGATTTCCTTTCACTTTATAACACTCAGTTCCATAATCCCTTGAGTTCTCTCCCTCTCCCCACCATGGAGTCACACAAACTGATATAGGTTCTACAAATTCCTTCACATTAAAGATTAGTCAAGTTGTAAAGAAGGATTATAACCAATGGAGTGAAAAGTGAGAAAGAAGGAACAAAACAAAATAAACACAAAAATGAGAGAGCAAGTAGTTTGCTTCAATCTGCATCCAGACTCTGCAGTTCTTTCTCTAGATGTGGATAACCCTTTCCATCATGAGTCTTTTGGAGTTGAATTATAACCTTGCATTGCTGAGAGGAGCCCAGTCTATCAAAGTCAGTCATCACAGATACCATATGTCTGTAATTGTGTACAGAGTTCTCCTGATTCTGCTCTCTTCACTCAGAATCAGATAATATAAGGACCTCCACATTATTATGAAATCTGCTCCTCATTTTGGCATAATAGTATTCCATTACATTCATATACCACAACTTCTTTAGTCATTCCCCAACTGATGGGCATCCCCTTGATATCCAATTCTTTTCCACCACAAAAAGAGCTGCTATAAATATTTTTGTACATATGAGTCCTCTTCCCACTTGTATGATCTCTTTGGGATACAGCCCTAGAAGTGGTATTGCTGGGTCAAATGGTATGCACATTTTTATAGCTCTTTGGACATAGTTCTAGATTACACTCCAGAATGGTTGGATCAGTTCACAACTCCACCAACAATGCATTAGTGTTCCAATTTTTCCACATCCTCCCTAGTATTTATCATTTTCCTGTTTTGTCATCTTTGTCAATCTGACCAGTGAGATGTGGTACCTCAGAGTTGTTTTGATTTGCATTTCTCTAATCACTAGTGATGTAGAGAATTTTTTTCATATGCTCATAGATACTTAAATTTCTTCCTCTGAAAACTGCCTGTTTATATCCTTTGACCATGTATCAATTGGGGAATGACTTGTATCCTTGTAAATTTGACTCAGTTCTCTGTATATTTTAGAAATGAGTCCTTTTTCAGAGATACTGATTGTAAAAAATCTTTCCTAATTTTCCACTTCCCTCCTAATCTTGGTTACATTGGCTTTATTTGTACAAAAACTTTTCAGTTTAAATTTAAATTTATCTCCTACCTCTCTAATTTGGTTTTAAAAATCCTTCCTGAGCTCCTCCAAGAATGCTTTTTGGGCTTGAGACCAATTTACATTTCCTTCTGTGGTCTCCAGTGTGAAAATAGAGTTCATGTTGTCCTCTGAATTTGGTTGTTCCTGCTCAGTATAAAAAGGTTTTATGGTTCTAGATCTTGCAGGTTCTTTCTTCCCCATTTTGATTGCCTATGTCCTGGATTTTTAGAGTGGATATCTGCTCCTGGGGTGCAGAAGTATTGAGCTTCTCAGGCTGGGACATAGGGGTTTGGTTGTTAACTTCATGAGCTGTAGCCTCTGAGTATCTAGACTGAGGCCAAGGCCGGGACTCTCAGTGTTTCCCCTGAGTTACCCTGATGCTCAAAGAGTAACCTGTTGTGGAGAGGTAGTCTGGCCACTTCAGGTTTCCACCTCTGTGTCTCTGGGCTACAGCTCAGGCAGGTTTAGCAGCTGGAGGCCTGCAGGGTTGGTGTTTACAGATTGCCCTGGTGGTTCTAAGGGACACCTGGGCTTGTGTTGTTAAGGCTTGCTAGCTCCACCCTCCTGGGCTTGGACTCCATACTGCCTCACTTGCCCCTTCCTCGGTGACTCTCAAGCCTGAAGCTGTTTCCACTAATTCAGGATTTGGCTCTGAGTGGGACATTTATCTCTGGGCTTTCTGGGTCAGGGAGGAGGGATCTGAGCCACCAGGTTTTATTCTGCCATCTTGATTCCTGGAAGTTCCAGTATGTAATTTTTAAACATCCAGGATGTGGGCTGATAGCCCCAGGAGAAGCTGCTGTCACTGCTGTGGGCCCTACGCTTTCTCTTACCCAGCTCTGATGATCCTCTGTCCTGTGGTGAGAGGGCTGCAAATTGCCCTTGGGGTGCGTTAGTCCACTGGTTGGGGCTCCTTCTCACTCTGCCGTAGTCTGCTCTCAGATCTCTGCTGGTGCAGCCCCTGTGTGCTCTGTGTTCCCCCTGTCCAGACCTATGTGGGCACATTCCTGGCTGGGAATCTGCCACACTCTGTCTCCCAATGGGTTGTGTCACTCTAAAATCCATTCAAATTCACTTTTTAAAGTTTAGCAACAGAATTCTTGGAGGAGCTTAGAAAAATTACTGCTTCCTTTCTGCCATCTTAGCTTCACCCTGCCCAAAAATTATTTTATAGAGCTAGAAAAAATAGTAACAAAATTTATCTGGAAGAACAAAATGTCCAGGATATCAAAGGAATCAATTGAAAAGAAGTATGAAGGAAGGTGGCCTCGCCATACCAGATTTTTTTTTCTCTTTTATTATCTTTATTACTTAAGAACATTCTTGGTTGAATGATTCAATCAGAACTAGGTGTAACAAGGCTGGAGGACATCTTCTGGAATTATTCAAAAACATTTCAATTAGTTGCACCTGGACATCTGTTTCAGTTGATTGATCATACCTTAACTTGTATTAAAAACAAGTTCTAATTCAGGGAATCTGACTTTTTTTTAAACATGTGATTTTACAACTTTGAATTCCAGATTCATTCTCTTCCTTCCTCGTCACCCACCTTTACTGGGAAGATAAGCAATTCAATATAGGTTGTGCAAGTATACTTACACAAAACATTTCCATACTGGATATATTGTGAAAGACTAACTATATTTCCCTCATTTTTCTATTTTCTACTTTGATCCTGTCCCTTTACAAAAGTGTGTGCTTCTAACTACCCTTCTCCCCAACCTGCCCTCCCCTTCATCATCCCGTCTCTCATCCCCTTCCCCCCTACTCTCCTGTAGGGCAGATACCCAATTTAGTGTGTATGTCATTCTCTCCCTAAGCCAAATTCAACGAGAGTGAGGTTGACCCATTCCCTTTTGCCTTCTTGTTCTTCCCCTCCATTGTAACAGTTATCCCTTGCCTCTTCTATACGAAATAATTTACTCCATTCTGTCTCTCCCCATCTCCTCTCATTATATTCCTCTCTCACCTCTCAATTTCACCTTTTAGGTATCATCCCTTCTTTTCAATTGATCCTGTGCCCTCTGTCTATATATACCTGTACACAAATATACACACACTCGCATATGTATTTATATGCACATATACCCTCATATATATATATGTATATGTATACACACACACACACACACATTTATATTCCCTTCAAGTATCCTCATACTGAGAAAAGTTTCCTAAGTTACAATGATCATTTTTTCATGTAGGCATGTAAATTGTTCAACTTTGATAGGTTCCTTATGATTTCTTTTCCCTGTTTACCTTCTCATGCTTTTCTTGCTTCTTGTATTTGAGTATCAAATTTTCTATTCAACTCTGTTTTTTTCATCAAGAATGCTTGAAAGTGAAGAGGAAGAGTCAAGATGGTGGCATAGAAGCCAGAAAACTCTGGTGTTCACCCATAACCACTTCAAATACCTATAAAATATGACTCTAAACAATTTTTAGAGGTACAAAACCCACAAAGAGAGAGAAACAAATCTCCCACCCAAGACAGCCTGGCAGGCAGATGGGAAGGGTTCCTCATAGCACCCGGGGAGCCAAGCTCAGCTCCTGAGCCCATGGTTTCAGCCCCAGAGTGGCCTGGACCAGCTGCAGCTGGAGCATTTGGGAGTATGGATCACTAGCAGCTGTGGCAGTTTCCAGAATTATCAACCCATAAATGCTAAAGACAAAGTAAAAGGCCAGTGGAACTCTGCTAAATCTGGGGGGGATGGAATACAGTCCAGCCTCTGCTCCAGAGTAAGAAGCAGTGGAGGTACAGCAGCCCTGCAGCCACCTCCCCATGGCTACTTCAGAGCTCCTGGCTCGCAGGGGGACCAAGCAAACATTCAGAGGCTAAGAGCTCTTGCCTTAACATACCCTGGATTAGGATCGCGGTCTTAGGTGGTGGTCCTGATGTGTGTGACCAGTGAACCAAAGCTGTTGGGGGCTGTAGAGATGGCATCCTCCTAATAGCTCCAGCAGCTGTGAAAACCCCAGTGATTTGGGACAAAGCTCTCCCCTCTGGAAGCAGACTTCTACTGTGGCAAAGAGCTCAAAAGTCAAGTAATTGACAGGCAACATGAGCAAGCAAAGGAAGCAAAGAAAGCACAGCCATCCAACTTTGGGTTCCTTTTATGGAGACAAAAAGGATCAAAGCATGGAATGGCAGGAAGACAACACAGACAGAACTCCTGCACTAAAAGTTTCCATGAAAAATATGAATTGGTTACAGGCCATGGAGGAACTCAAGAAGGATTTTGAAAATCAAGTAAGAGAAGTGGAGGAAATATTGGGAAGAGAAATGAGAATGATGCAAGAAAATCATGAAAAGAGAATCAACAATCTGACTGAAGAAAATAACACCTTAAAAAATAGACTAACTGAAATGGTAAAAGAGGTCCAAAAAGCCAATGAGGAGAAGAATGCCTTAAAAAGTTGAATTTGCCAGATTGAAAAAGAATTTCAAAAGCTCACTGAAGAGAATTATTCCTTCATAATTAGGTTGGAGCAAATGGAAGCTAATGACTTTATGAAAAATCAAGATACGCTTGAACATATGCAGACAAATGAAGAAATAGATGGATGACACTTTCCATTTGAAATCCCTTTCCACAGAAGATCATATAGGCTTTCAGAACTCTCACAGCTGTGGGATATGAAAAATTAGATTATTCTCCAATCCTACATATTTCTGTCCTTTCCTGAATCAGTAATCCCTTATTCTAGAGACTCCTCAGAATCTCTCATTCTTTTCTCTAAGGTTCTTCCCAAACCTACCACTGACTCTTCTAAAATCCTACTTCTTCAGACAATTTTCCTCACGAGCCTCTGAACATCTCCCACTCTCTATATTGTAGTCAGTCCTCCACCTGACATTCCTGTTTCTCCAGCCTCTACTAGCTCAGGATTCTAGATTGTGTATTTCAGGATACATTCAGGATTGTATATTTCTTTCAAGCTCAGACATTCCAGGTTCCAAATGATAGACCTTTGGAAGAATTGGGTCTTCACAACACATTCCTAATTTTTCCATTTGAAGAACTCACCACCGTGCTGGGAAATTCTGTATTCTAAGCTCTTGCCTACAACCAACTTGCCCACCTTTAATGGTACACAATGAGTCTCAACATTCAGTTTTCTAAGCACCTTATAGATATGAGATTCTCATGTCTGAAGAAACGCCCTCCCAAGATCTCGTAGGTTTGTTTGATGATTTTCTGCTTCAATTTATCTTATTCTTTTATTTGACCAACACATTTGAGTCTTAGATATATAGTGATTTCCAAACTTAAATAGTCTCCTCTTAAGAGTCTTGATTGCATAATGCAGTTTTCTAATGGCTAAAAGCACATAATATTCATTATCATTAATACGACTATCAATTTTAATCCTTATCAATGAAGGAATTGCAGAAGATTGCATTAGTTTTAGAATACCCATATAAGGGTTTGAAGGGTGGTTTTTTTCTGTGTCTATTTTGGAGGAGGGAAGGCAGGGCAATTGGGGTTAAGTGACTTGCCCAACAACTAGAAAGTGTTAAGTATCTGAGGCTGGATTTGAACTAAGGTCCTCCTGAGTCCAGGGATGGTGCTCTATCACCTAGCTGCCCCTGAAGGGTGTTTTTCGGGTGGCTATAAAATAGAAGGTATTTTCAAAATAGAAAGTATTTTCACCATACTTTTAAAGCTCTATGTTTAAAACTGTAAGATTTTTTATATTTTTGCATTACCAATGCATACTAAAATGTAAACTAGAATTTAGATTTGATCATGCCACAGAAATCTGCCTTTGTCTTGTTTTATAAATGACCTACAATAGGTCAGTATTTAGGCCAACATATATGAGAATACGTTCTTGCCATTCTTGACATTGTTCATTCTAAGGGCCATTCGTGTCCATTCATTTCTGTTCTCAGAGAAGGCCTAGCATTCAAACATGATAATTTTCAAGCTATTCCAAGATCTGCCATGAGGTTCCTTCGGGCATTCTCTGGTCTGATATACCTTATTCTAAGAGCTATTCTACCACGTTCATTCTCTCCCAAACATGGGTACGCTAGGCTGTATTCTAAACTCTTCCTGTTTTTGCCAATTTCCATTCATGACCCATGAAGATCTCCCAATGTTCCTCTTCTACTCCTTCCCACCACTGATATTATAGACTCTACAGCTGAATCAAGCTTAGGATTCCGAGGTTTTTGCTGAGAGCCCATATAGTCTCATTAGAGGTGTCCTCCATGGTTTCTTATTCTGACTTTACTTCCCAATCCACATTCAGAGGCAAGACTCAACTCCTCCCTCTGACTTTCTGTATCTTACTCTCAGCTACTTCCTATGTACCCACATGAAGCTGACCTAGAACCCTGGGCCTTTAGTGCTCTATGGACCATCCAACATTTTGGTTATAAATCCATGTCATGCTAATTTGGGGATTTCTTATATTTATTTTCTGTTGATTGGGTATTATTACACTGTACCAGGGTCTTACAAATAATTCCAAAATAGAAATCTCCCTAATAAGCTCACCATACTTAATATCTTTTCTTTTTCCAAACTGTTTGATATTCATTTTTATTAATAGTAATTAAAACAAGTCTTTACTAAAAAAAATACACATAACTCTTTGTTTTGTATGCAGGAATTGTGTGGTTTCAAGGGTTTTCTTTGGCTAGACAAAGAATTCATAATAATCTCACTTTTGCCACTATGCTTGAAAAAAAATGAGCTTTTCGGTTTAAGTTTTCTTTAGTTTCTTTGTTAGTTTTTCTTATACGTCATAGATGCCCCCAAAAACATATTGGAATAAACGAATGGTCTCCTACAAAAAAAAAACCTACCTCATTTTAAAAATCAGTTAAAAATGCCCAACATTCGGACCCACTGAGTATATAAAGGAAAATTACCCTTCATGATATGTGACATTTTGAACTCTAAGGTCCCATCCCAAGGAGATGACTCATTTTCTCTGAATCTTCCCACCTGTAACATACAGTGGTTTGAAGTTCATTATAAAAGCCACCATTTTCTGCCCTAATCAATCTCTTTGTTCTGATTTGCTTCTTCTCTGGCCCCTGCTGTTCTCTAAATTTCATCTCTATGGCAACTCCCAGGTCTGACTCTGTGTCCTCACATCCTCCTGTTGCTGAAATTTTCCATTCCCTGCTCCTCTGCCTCTGCCCCCTCCCATCTCTAGCCCCTCAAACTTCTGCCTTGGCAACAGCTATAGCCTCATACAGCTCCTGATCCTGGAAATTATTAATAAAGATTTTACTTTATTTTTATTGGCTAATTATTACAATGCAGGTGCATCTTCCCTATATACAAATTAGCAAAATAAACCTGTGCCTGTTCTAAGTCCTCAGTATGCCACAGGTTCATTTTATTGCCCCAGATTACTCTATTTTCATTTCCCTTGTTAGTGATATCAATAGTAGTCTGGACCTAATCAGAACATATAGGGAGGTACATTTGGTTTGGTGTCCAAATGTTTTCAGGTTGGGGGCAGGTTTTCTTGCTCCTGAGAAAATAACACTTTTAAGTTGACTGTTTTACCTTTGTAGGTGTGGATTCATGATTTATTTCAAAGCATCCCAACTACTGAATGTTAATTTAATTGCGGGAAATGAGCTGAATCCTACACAAACTCTTCCTCCTTCTGATTTTTGACTTCTCTACAACTGGCCAATATTTTGCCTCACTTAGAATATAGATGGAAATAAATCTTTGTCATTGATGTTGTTTCCCAGTCTGAGTCCCCTACCTGAGCAGATTCTGATTCATGTTCTCAGGGAGTTTCCTCTATCACACATGGTGGTTGGAAGCCCTTTCAGACATCTGACCTTTTGTGTTCTAAGGTCTGCCTTTGCTCTCCTATCTTCACTCCAACATGAACCAAGCATTCAGAGTTAGGAATTATATATTATACATTCAGAGATGGAATCCACTGTCATGCTGGGAAATTCTGTCTTCTGACCTTTGGCCTACCCCCAACTTGGCAGGTTTAGGGTACTCGGATACTCACTCTCACTTTCTTTTTTCTCAGAAGCTTCAATTCTGGGAGATTCTCATATCTAAGGAAATATCATCCTAGCTTCTGTTTGGGCAGTTTTACTTACATTTTTTTACTATTTGATTTTAACAATGCAAAACTTATACATATACTGATTTCCAAATAGAAATCTTCCCCTTGATACATAGAACCATGCTGTAATGCCTCAAAATACTGAATAT
>CM053582.1:10477708-10504579 GCA_028627135.1 Pseudochirops cupreus
GGAAGATACCTGGAAGCCTAAACCATTCATGTTCTAGGAAACACTGAACAGATGGTGTTTTTCATTTCGAAAGACATATCTACGGAACTTGTGTGAATTTATTATTTTATTCATCGTATGATTACGTATGTATTCAGTGTACATTGGTTCTGGTCTGAAGATTGCGAGATAGAAGTCTTGTCTCTAAACGGCTCTCTACGGTGAACATCTGGGCTTTTTTCCGGGATTACTCAATATTCATTTTTATTAGAAGCAAGAGAAACATCAGTCTTTAATAAGGAAAGATCTATATGCAACTGCCTTTCTTTTGCTGTGAATGTATGGTGCTTCAAAGGCATTCTTTGCTAGCCAAAAAATGAAAGAGAAGCTCCACAATCCCTTTCTGTGCTGTGGTTGAAGATAGGTTTGCTGTTGTTCTTTCAGGTTTTTTAAATTTGGTTTTCTCATGTATTGGTGCGGTTCATCAAAATTATTTTGGAATGATTAATAATCTCCTGTGAAAAATCTACCTTCTTCTTCCTTTTTAAAGGCCCCTCTTTATAAACATAAAAAATAAATCCTTCCTGTTTCTCAAATTTTCCATTCTGAGGTTCCTTCCCCACCAAGGTGATGCCTGTTCTCTGATCCCCTCCTTCACCTTAGCATACTGGGGTTTGGAGTTCACTGTAATATCTGACCTTTACTGCCCTAGAGTTTCTCTTTGCTCTGAAGTCCCCTCTTCTCTGGGCACTGCTACCTCTCTCTTTTTTGTTTCCATAGCGAATCCCAGGCCTGTCACTCTGTATGCTCAGATCCTCCTGTGTCTGAAAATGTCCATTCCTGGACCCCTGTATAGTTCCCGTTCTCTCTTCTCTAGGCCCTCACAAATCTGGACTTTCAGCTTCTGTGGTCTCATTCAGCTGATGATTCTGAATTCCAATTTATCTTCAAGGTTATACATTCTATATTACATGAGATATCTCCTGTCTTGTACTCTCACTAAGCTTTGTATTTAAAATATTGACATTGAGAGTCAGGACTTATGATGTAGGAAGGTAATCTGGTTTTTAACCAACAGGGCCCCTGAAACATATGTCCTTGAAAGGTCTAGGGAAGCTCGGATTTTCAGTGTTCCAAGGGACCACCAAGAGCTGACATTTTGGATTATAGGGCCATCCTCTCCTGTGATCCATGAGGATTTTTCCTTTTTGTTAAATTGTTCTTATAACACATGTTTATCTTACAGAATGCCAATTTTTAAAACTAACCAATGTCTCTTTTGTTTCCCTAGCTTGCAACATGTTATTTACCTAGATCCAGAAGATATTTCTGCCTAAAAGCATAAATTTATAATAATTCTTAAAATTCGTTTTGCATGAGAAGGCCCATTTTGCAGGAGATCAAGTAGGTTCTCAGAGCCCTCACAGCTATGGAACATGGAAAATTTGACGGCACTGCTGTCATGACCTTTGGTTTTTCTGTCCTGCATCAGATATTCCTTCTTCTAAAGTCCCTCCTTAGTCTCTCATTCTTTTCTCCAGTGCTCCTCCTAAAGCTGTCATTGTCTCTTCCAAAATCCCATTCCTTCAGACCGTTTCCCTCATCAGCATCTGAACATCCCCCACTCTCTGTGTTCTAGTCCTTCCCAAACTCCCCTTCCTATTTCTGTAGCCCCATGCAGCTTGGGACTCATCTATTGTATGTTTCAGGATTATATTCACAATATACTCAGGATTGTATATTTCCATCAATCTCAGAAAGTCCTAGCCCTGTTCAAGAATTCAGTCTTCACAATGCAGCCCTGATTGTTCCATTTGGAGGGCCTCACTGCCATGCTGGGAAATTCTGTATTCTAAGTTCCAGTTCCCAACCAACTTTGCCAATTTTATGATGCTTTGAATTCCAGGCATTAAGTTTTCTTAAGACCTTTAAAGATATGAGATTGTCATGCCTAAAGGAACAACCTTCTGAGATCTTGGTTTGTTTGGGTTTTTTCTGCTTCAGTTTATTTTATTTTTATTTTACCAACAAGTTAGAGTCTTCCATATATACATGGATTTCCAAATGGAAATCCTTCAAGTCAGTCTTTCAAGTCCTTATTACATAACCTCATCTTTTTAATGGCCCAAACCCGTGAATATCCATTGTCACTAATACTCTTATAAATAGTGATCTTTATCAATGAAAGAATTTCAAAGGATTGCATTGGTTTTTTGGTCCAGTTATTTCAGGTTTTGGGGTTTTTTTTAGGGGTTAATACAATAGTATTTTCTCCATTCTTGTAACTCTCTGTTACAGACATGTTATAGGCATGATATTTTTTTTCTTTTTTGTGTCACCAGTGCAAGCTAAAATTTAAATTGCATTAAAATCACTAAATAAGAAAAAATGTCCTTAAGTTTGTATTTAAATGAGCTACAACAGATCAATAGGTGGCCCAACTAAGAATATATATCAAAAAACTTCCTTGAAATTTTCTATTCTAAGGCCCATTCAGAGCTAATCATTTCCGTTCTCAGAGAGTGTCTGGCATTCCTACATGATTTTCAGAACATCCCAAGTTCTGCCCTTTGGAGTCTCAGGGCATTTTCTTCTCCTGTGTTCCTTCTTCACAGGGCTCTGCTCCCTCCTTCCTTCTCTGAACTATGGCTACACAATACCAGGTGTTGAAAATCCACCTGTTTCTTATAATTTCTATTCTTAGCCTCTGTACATGACCCTCACTTAATCTTCTATTCTCTCCCAAGATTGACATTGTAAATTCTATAGCTGAATCAAGCTCAGGATTCTGGATTCAGAGTTTCTCTCAAGCCCACACAGTCTGCGATCCAGTGCTGCCCCTCCACCCCCATCACATATTCTGGCCTTGCTGCACCCTTTGGGACTTACCTCTGAGTTCTAACATTACGCATCTCTCATCTACGCCAAATATTCCTACATTCAAGGTACTTGGAAGCCTTACCTGGAGCATTCTTGGCACCATTGACGGCGTGACATTTTTTGTTCTAAAGCCATAGAGTGAGAAATTGTGACAAAGTTGTTATTTTTAACTTTACTGATGGGATTGTTATTTCAGTGTACATTGGACTTACTGACATAATGACTTTGAAAAAGAAGTCTTCTCCCCAAGAAGCGCTTTGCACTAAAAATCTCTGTGTTTTGGTCCAAAGATGCTCAATATTGATTTTTATTGATACTAATGTTAACAGCAGCCTGTACTAAAGAAAGGAGTACAAGCATCTAAAGTTATTCTGGTACACAGGTTTTGTGGGGTTTGGGATTTATTTCCTCATTCATTTATTCCTTTGTTCATTCCTTTATTCTTTTATTTGTTTATTTTTGGCTTGCCAAAGAAGATGAGAAACTCACTATGAAATTTTGCAAATTTATTTTCATATTGGTGGATGTTTTGTTCCTGTTTTATTTCCTGGAGAGATATTGGAGATTTGAATGTTGTTTTTTGGGTAGCCATTCAATCAAAAGTATTTTCACCGTACTCTTGAAGTTTGGTGCTTAAGAATGTCAGTTTTCTTTCTCTTTTTTAAAAACTCTAATCCTTCCTAAACATTAATTTGATGTTTAGATTTTATCTCATACGAACAGTACACTTTCTTCTTTTTTTCACATGACATAAAACAGCTTGATATTTGGGGCAAGTGATATCTGAGAATATGTCTTTGGCATTCATGACCTTTTCCATTCATAGGCCCATTCAGAGCTAATCATTTCTGTTCTCAGAGAACATTTAGCAATGAAAAATGATGATTTTCAGGATCTTTCAGGACCTACCCTTTGGGACTCTTTGGACACTCTGCTCTGAAGTCCCTTTTTCACAGTCTCCTCCCTCCTTCCTTTTCTTCACCATGGCTGTGACCTGCTATGTGCTAAAACCCTCAAGTTTCTGACAATTTCAGTTCTCAGCTCCTGAACATCCCCCTTTCTCTCTCTTCTCCTCCCTCTGAAAAAATGACATTTAGAGGTTTGATAACCAAGTCAAGCTCAGGGTTCTGGATTCAAAGTTTCCCTCAAGCCCAGTCTGGGTCTCAGTGCCCTCTATGATTACGTATCCTAGCTTCCCATTCAGCTCCTAATTGGGATTTTCAGAGACAGGTCTAACTGCTAGTTGGGACATTTTCTGTCTGTGTTCTCTACTACTTCAAGCAATCCCACAGTCAAAGTACCTTGAAACCTAGACAATTAGAATTCTAGGGAACAAAGAAGACCTGAGGTTTTGATTCTATCACTAAATTTCAAAAACTTGTTTCAAGTTCTTGTTTTTAATTTTATTATTTGAATTATTATAATAATATGCATTGCTCTTACTGATATGTTGACTTCAAAATAGAAGTCTTCTTTCTAAAAAGATCTCTGTACTGAACATTTGGAGGTTTTTAGTCCAAAAGGACTCAATTTTAATTTTGAATAATAGTTACGTTAATGAATTGAAAATTCATTAATTAATAGAAGTAACAGTCTAGTAAGGAAGGAAATTCATCTCACTGCATTTGTTGTGGTTTGCAGTTATCAAAGGCTTGATTTAGCTGGACAAAAAATTCATAATAATATCCCTAAAGACATTTTAGCAGTGTGGTCCAAGAGACAAGATTTTTGATCTATGACTTTTTGAGTTTCTTTGTTAGTTTTCTTCATACGTCACTGATGCCAGATAAAAATTATAATGGCATGCATGAATATATAATCTTCTACAATCTACCTTCTTAATTTTTTAGATTAGGTAAAACGCCCAGTATTTTGGCTCACTGAGTATACAAAGGAAACTAAATCCATGTGATTTGTGAGATTTTGGACTCTAAGGCCCCATCCCCAGGAGATGATCCCTTTTTCCTGGACCCTCCCACCTGTAGCACATAGGGGCTTGGAGTTCACTGCAAGAGCCGCCATTTTCTGTCCTAATCACTCTCTTTGTTCTGATTTCCCTCTTCTCTGGTCCCTGCTCTTTCATTTTCATCTCCATGGCAACTCCCAGGTCTGACTCTGTGTACTCACATCCTCCTGTTGCTGAAATTTTCCATTCCCAGCCCCTCTGCCTCTGCCCCCTCCCTTCTCTAGCCCCTCAAAATTCTGCCTTTCATCTCCTATAGCCTCATATAGCTCTTGATCCTGAAAATACTTTATACAGATTTTTCTTCATTTTTATCACATAATTATTACAATGCAAGG
This sequence comes from Pseudochirops cupreus, assembly GCA_028627135.1. Classification (NCBI taxonomy): domain Eukaryota; kingdom Metazoa; phylum Chordata; class Mammalia; order Diprotodontia; family Pseudocheiridae; genus Pseudochirops; species Pseudochirops cupreus. The sequence goes on from CM053582.1 coordinate 10,482,869, forward strand.
CCATCTTCTGTATACAATTTTGCAAAATGAACTGGTGTCTGTTCTAAGTCCTCAACAAGATACACATTCGTTTTACTGCCTTAAATTACAATGCTTTCATTTTCCTTTTTAGTAATATCAATACTAGTCTGGACTAAAGGAGAACATATATGTTTTCAGTTTGGGGGTGGATTTTTTTTACTTGTCAGAAAATAGTACTTTAACTCAACTGTTTTAGCTGTGTAGGTGTGGATTCATGATTTATTTCAAAGCATTCCTACTACCAAATGTTAATTAAATTGTGAGAAATTACTGGAATGCTATACAAACTATTCCTCCTTCTGGTTTTTTTTATGTCCCTATGACTGGCCAATATTTTCCCTCCCTTAGAATATAGATGGAAATAAGTCATAGTTATTGATGATGTTTTCCAGTCCGAGTCCCGAACCTGAGCAGATTCTGATTCATGTTCTCAGGGAGCTTCCCACAATCACACAGGTTGGTTTGTAGCCCATTCAGACATCTGACCTTCTGTGTTCTAATCTTTGACTTTGCTCTCCTATCCCCATTCCAACAAGGACCAAGCACTCAGAGTTAGGAATAATATATAAAACATTCAGAGATGGAATCCACTGTCAAGCTGGGAAATTCTGTCTTCTGACCTTTGGCCTACCATGGACTTGGCAGCTTTTAGGGTACCTAGATGCTTGCTCACACATTCATTTTTCATAGAACCTTGATACATGGGACATTCTCATATCTAAGGAAGTATCATCCTAAGTTCTGTTTGGATGATTTTGCTTACATTTTTTTACTGTTTTATTTTAACAACTCAAAACTTACCCATACACTGATTTCCAAACAAAAATCTTCCCCCTTTATACACAACACCTCAAAATACTGAATATTCCTTATGACAAATAGTATTATGAAGAACTTTTTTTATCAAGGAAGCAACTGCAGAGGATCGATTTCTGTACTGATATTTAAAGATGCAGTATAATGTCAGCATCTACAATATTGAGGGTATTTTCACCTTCCCCTAAAGGCTGAGTTTAAGGATGTCAGTACTTGTTCTTTTTCTATCAGCAGTACATGCTAAAAATTTAATTTGAACTTAGGTTTGTTCTCATAACAACAGTTTACTTTCATGTTGTTTACTAAGTGGCCTATAGTAGGTGAGTATTTGGGCCAAGAAAGAATATCTCTGAAATACCTTCTTGCCATTTATGACACTTTCCATTCTGAGACCCATTGAGAGCCAATCATTTTGTTCCCAGAGAATGCCCATCAATCAAATATGGCGATTTTCAGGACATTTCAAGATTTATCATGTGGAGTCTCAGGGTACTCTCTGCTCTGATTATCCCTTCTCCCTACCTCCTTCTTTCTTTTCAGCATGGTTATACCATGCTATGAGGTAAAACTCTCATTTCTGACAGTTTTCATCCTCGGCCTCTCAATATCTACCTCTAGACCCTGTCAATAATGACATTATATATTTTACAGTCAAATGCAGCTCTTGATTCTGTATTCAAAATTTCTGTCCAACCGACACAGTCTGATTTCCGGGTGCCCTCCCTGACCCCATATTTTCACTTCATTTTCCATACCTCATTTGTATATTCAGAGGCAGGATTTAACTCCTAGCTTTGGACTCTCTATATCTGCTCTAAAGTTTTTCCAGTATTCTTGCAAGAAAGATACCTGTAATCCTAAGCTGTTACTGTTCTAGGAAACATTGAATCAATGGCATTTTTTATTTTTAAAGGCATATCAAGATAACTTGTGTGAATTTGTTATTTTCTTCATTGTATGATTGTTACAATGTGCCTTGACTACCACTCTGATGACATTGAGATAGAAGTCTTCTCTCTCTGATTATCCCTTTTCTCTATAGTGAAGATCTGGGCTTTTGTCGAAAATTACTCCATATTCACTTTTTAAAGAAGTAATAGAATTAGCAGCCTTAATTCAGGAATGAAATACATGCAGCTGCCTTTCATTTGATGTGCATGTATTGTGGATCAGAGGCACTGTTTGCTAACCAAAAAATAAAAAAAAGAAGCTCCACAATCCCTTTCTGTGCTGTTGTTGAAGATAGGTGGAGCTGTTGTTCTTTCTGGATTTTTAAAATTTATTTTTCTCACGCATCACTAATGTTCAGTAAAAATTATATTGGTATAATTAATAATTTCTGTGAAAAATCTGCCTTCCCCCTCCTTTTTAAATCCCAGTCCCTATAAACATAAAAAAATCTTTGCCGTTTCTCATATTTTCCACTCTAAGGCCCCTTCCCCAGCAGATGATGTCTGTGCTCTGAACCCCTCCCCCATGTATAGCATGCAGGGGTTTGGAGTTCAATGTAATATCTGACCTTTGCTGCCCTAGGGGCTCTCTGTGCTCTGGGGCCCCCTCTTCTCTGGGTACTGCTACCTCTCTCTTTTAATTTCCATGGCAATTTCCAGGCCTGACGCTCTCTATATGCTCAAATCCTCTTTGTTTCTGAAAATGTCCATTCCCAGATCCCATATAGCTCCCCCTCTCTTCTCTAGGCCCTCAGAAATCTGGCCTTGCAGCTTCTATGGTCTCATTCAGCTGATGATCCTGAATTCCAAATTATCTTCAAGCTCATACATTCTTTGCTACATGAGGTATCTCCTATCTTGTACTCTCACTAAACTTTTTATTCAAAATCTTGACATTAAGAGTCAGGACTCATGCCCTAGGAAGGAAATCTGGTTTTCTAACCAACAGGACCCACTAGAGTATAGGTCCTTGAAAGGTCAGGGGAAGCTCTGATATTCCTTCTTCCAAGGGGCCATCAAGAGCTGACATTTTGGATTATAGGGCCATGCTCTCCTATAATGCGTGAGGAATTTCTTTATATTGAATTATTATTACAGCATACATTAATCCTACCACATATCAATTTTTAAACTAACCAGTGTCTCTAAGTTTCCTTAGCTTGCAACATCTTATTTACCTAGATCCAGAAAATATTTCTGTTTAAAAAGTATGCATTGATGATAATCTTTGAAATTTGCATTTTATATTTTACAGAAGATCATATAGGTTCTCAGAGCCCTCACAGCTAGGGAACAAAGAAAGTTTGAGGCCATTCCTGTCCTGACCTATTCTTTTCTCTCCTGCATCAGATATCTCTTCTTCTAAAGTTCCTCCTCAATCTCTCATTCTCTTCTCCAAGGCTCCTCCTAGACTTGACACTGTCTGTTCTAAAATCACATTTCTTCAGATAGTTTCCCTCATCAGCCTCTGAACATGCCCCACTCCCTCTGTTCTAGTCGTTCCCATACTCTCATTCCTATTTCTACAGCCCCATCTAGCTCAGGTTCATTGACCGTATATTTCAGGATTATGTTCACAATATACTCAGCTTTGTATATTGCCTTCAAGCACAGAGTCCAGGTCAAAGCCCTGTTCAATAATTTGGTCTTCACAATGCATCCCTCATTGTTGCATTTGGAGGAACTCACTGCCATGATGGGAAATTCTGTATTCTAAGTTCGAGCTCCCAACCTAGTTGGCTACTTTAATGTTACTTTGAATTCCAGGCGTTAAATTTTCTTAAGACCTTTCAAGATATGAGATTGTCACACCTAATTGTACAACCTCCTAAGATCTTGGTTTGTTTGGGTTTTTTGTGTTTCAGTTTGTTTTATTTTTATTTTTTCAAACACGTTTGAGTTGAGTCTTATATATATACTGATTCACAAATTTCAATTGTGTCCCTATCACGTACTTTTTATATAACCATGTGTTTTTAATGGCCAAAAATAGTGAATATCCATTATCACCAATACTTCTATAAATAGTGATTTTTATCAATGACAGATTTTCAAGCCATTGCATTGGTTTTTTTTTTTAGTACAGTTATTTCAGGTTTTGGGGGGCTTTTGAGGTGGTGAGAAAATAGTATTTTCTCCATTCTTTTAACTCTGTGGTTATAGATGTGAGATTCTTTTGCATCACCAATGCAAAGCAAAATTTCAATTTGGTGTATTTTTATTACATAAGAAAAATCTGACTTAAACTTGTATTTAAATAACCTTCGACACATTAATAGTTGGCCAGTCTAAGATAATAAATGAAAAAAGTTCCTTGAAATTTTCCATCCTAAGGCCAAATCAGAGCTAATCATTTCTGTTCTCAGAGAATGTCTGGAGTCAAACAAGATTTTTAGAACATTCCAAGTTCTGCCCTTTGGAGTTTCAGGGCACTTTCTGCTCTGATATTCCTTCCTCAAAGGGCTCTGCTCCCTCCTTCCTTCTATGAACATGGCTACACAAGACTATTTGTTACCATTTCTCTTCTTAGCCCCTGAACATCATCCTCTCTTAATCTTCTATTCTCTCCCAATATTGACATTTTACTTTCAACAGCTAAATCAAGCTCAGAATTCTGGATTCAAAGTTTCCCTCAATCCCACACAGTGTGGGTTCCAGCAGTCTCTGTGATCACATATTCTGGACTGGCTGCCCCATTCCAACTGTCAAATGCAGCACTTAGCTCATAGTTCTGACATTATGCTGCCCTCCAGTACTTCAAATTTTCCCACCTATAAGGTACCCGGAAGCCTAATTTGTTTTTGGCACCATTGAAGACCTGACATTTTAGGTTCTAAATCCATAGCATGAGAAATTGTGACAAGTTATTATTATTAACTCTTGCAGACAGAATGACTTTGAAAAAGAAGTCTTTTCTCTAAAAAATTCTCTGTACTGAATATTTGCTTTTTTTGGTCCAAAGATGCTAAGTACTCATTTTTATTAATAGAAACACCAATATTTACTAAAAAAAAAAGGAATACATGCAACTAAAGTTCTTCTAGTACACAAGTTTTTGTGGGATTTGAGGTTTATTTCCTTATTTATTTATTCATTTTTTCATTCATTCATTCATTTTTTTTTTGTTTTTGGCTAGCCAAAGAAGACATAGAAATCTTACCATGAACTTTTGCAAATGTATTTCAATATTTGTGGGTGTTTTCTTTCTATTTTATTTTCTGGAGAGATATTGGGGATTTGAAGGTTGTTTTTTGGGGGGCCATGCAATTGATAGTATATCTACCATACTCTTGAGGTTTGGTTCTTAAGGATATCAGATTTCTTTCTTTTTTTTGAATCTCTAAGGCTTCCTAAACATGAAATTGAAATTTAGGTTTGATCTCATAAGAACAGTTTATCTTCTCCTTTTCTTTAACATGACCTAAAACAGGTCAATATTTGGATCAAGTGATATCTGAGAATATGTTTTTGGCATTTATGACCTGTTCCATTCATAGGCCCATTCAGAGCTAATCATTCCTGTTCTCAGACAACACCTAACAAACACCTGTAATGATTTTCAGGACCTAAGACCTACCCTTTGGAGGTCTCAGGGCACTCTCTGCTCTGAAGTCCCTTCTTCAAAGTGCTCTCCTCCCTCCTTCCTTTTCTTCACCATGGTTATTCCTTGCTATGTGCTAAAAATGCTCAAGTTTCTGACTACTTCAATTCTCAACTCCTACACATCTTCCTTTCTCTCTCTACTAGTCTCTCTGAAAAATGACATTAAAAATTTGATAGCCAAGTCAAGCTCAGGATTCTGGATTCAAAGGTTCTCTCAAGTCCACACAGTCCATATTCCAGTGCACTCTATGATCACATATTCTAGCTTCCCTTCAACTCCACATTGGGACATCCAGAGACAGGGTGAACTGCTGGTTTGGATGTTTTCTATCTGGGCACTCTACTACTTCCAGCAATACCACACAAAAGGTACCTAGAAACCAAGACATTTAGAATCCTAGGGAACTTACAAGACTTGAGGTTTTGGTTCTATTGCTGTATCTAGAAAATGTGTCAAGTTACAGTTTTTAATTTTATTTTTTGTATTATTATTAAAATATGCATTTCTCTTGGTGATATGATGATTTAAAATGAAATTCTTCTCTCCAAAAAGATCTCTGTACTGAACATCTGGAGGTTTTTAGTCCAAAATTACTTAATATTCATTTTTATTAATAATTATATTAATTAATGAATAGAAAATTAATTAATTAATGGAAGCCACAATCTTTAGTAAGGGAAGAAAAACATCTCACTGCATTTGTTTTGGTTTGCAGGTATTGAGGGGTTAATTTAGTTAGCAAAAAAATTCACAATAATCTTACTAAAGTCATTTTTGCAATGTGGTCCAAGATACCAGATTTCTGGTGTATGTTTTTTTGAGTTTCTATGTTGTTTTTCTTTGTATATCACTGATGCCACATGAAAATTATATTGACATGAATAAATGATCTCCTATAATCTACCTTCTCATTTCTTAAAGTAATTAAAATGCCCAATATTTGGGCCCATTGATTATATACATGAAAATAAATCCATGTGATTTGTGAGATATTGCACCCTACAGCCCCTTCCCCAGGAGATGATCCTTTTTTTATGAACCTTCCCTGGGTTCATGAACCCTGAAGTTCACTGCAAGAGCCGCCATTTTCTGTCCAAAGCACTCTCTTTGTTCTGATTTCCCTCTTCTCTGGTCCCTGCTTCTCTCTCATTTTCGTCTCCATGGCAACTCCCAGGTCTGACACTGAGTGCTCACGTCCTCCTGTTTCTGAAATTTTCCATTCCCAGCCCTTCTGCCTCTGCCCCCCTCCCTTTTCTAGCCCCTCAAAATTCTGCCTTTGTGCCTCATACCTTATACTCCTCCTGATCCTGAAAATGTTCTATAAACATTTTTCTTTATTTTATTGGATAATTGTTAAAATGCACATCCCTATATACAAATTTGCAAAATGAAACTGTATCTGTTCTAAGTCTTTAACATGGTTTGTAGCCCACTCTGAAATCTGACCTTCTGTGTTCTGAAGTTTGGCTTTGCTCTCCTATCCTCACTCCAACATGGGCCAAGCATTCAGAGTTAGGAATAATATATTATACATTCAGAGATGGAACCTACTGTCATGCTGGGAAATTCTGTCTTCTGACCTTTGGCCTACCACCAACTTGGCAGCTTTCATGGTATCTGGGTGCTGGCCCACACCTTCATTTTTCTAAGAACCTTCACACAGGGGAGGTTCTCACATCTAAGGCAGTAAAATCCTAGTTCTGTTTTGATGATCTTCCTTACATTTTTTTTTACTGTTTTATTTTAACAACCCCAAATTGCCTATATACTAATTTCCAAACAAAAATCTTCCCCTTTTATAGGTGACACCATGTTGTAATGCCTCAAAATACTGACTATTGATTATGACAAACAGTATTATCAAGAGTTTTTTTTTATCAATGAAGCAACTGCAGAGGATTGTTTTCTGTACCAGTATTTAAGGATGCAAGATTAATGTGGGCATCTATAAAACTGATACTATTTTTACCTTCCCCTCAGGTCTGAGTTTAAGGATGTCAGAACTTTTTCTTTTTCTAGCAGCAGTTTATACTAAAATATTTAACTTGAATTTAGATTTGTTCTCCAAGAACAATCTACCTTCATGTTGTTTACTAAGTAGCTTACAGGTGGTCAGTATTTCGGCCAAGAAAGTACATATCTGAAAATACATTCCTGCTATTTACATGTTACATTCTGAGACCCATTGAAAGTCATTCGTTTTTGTTCCCAGAAAATGCCTAGCAATGAAACATGGTGATTTTCAGGGCATTTCAAGGTTTGTTCTGTGGAGTCTCTGTGTTTCAGGATTATGTTGAGGATATACTCAGGAGTGTATATTTCCATCAAGCTCAGAGAGTCTAGATTCCAAGTCAAAGCTCTTTCAAGAATTCAGTCTTTACAATGCATCCCTCATTGTTTCATTTGAAGGAACTCACTGCCATGCTGGGGAATTCTGTATTCTAAGTTCCAGCTCCCAATCAACTTTGGCACTTTAATGGTACTTTGAATTCTAGGCATTGAGTTTTCTTAAGACCTTTAAAGACATGAAGTTGTCATGCCTAAAGGAACAACCTCCTGAGATCTAGAAGGTTTCTTAGGTTTTTTCTGCTTCAGTTTATTTTATTTTTATTTTTCAAATACGTTTGTGTCTTACATATATACTGATTTCCAAAAGTAAATTGTCTCACTTTCAAGTGCTTTTTATATGATCTCATCTAATGACGAAAATCCCTGAATATTCATTATCACTAATACTAATATACATAGTGATCTTTCTCAATAAAAACCTTGCTATGGATTGCATAGGGTTTTTTTTTGTACAGTTATTTCAGGTTTGTGGGGTCTTTTTGGGTGGCAATAAAATTATATTTTCTCTGTTCTTTTAACTCTCTGTGGTTATATATGTGAATTTCTTTTTCTTTTTTGCGTCACCAATGCAAACTAGAATTTCAATTGCATATATGTTTAATTACATAAGAAAAATCTGCCTTAAACTTGTATTTAAATAACCTACAACAGATCAATAATTGGCCCAACTAAGAATATATATATGACAAAGCTTCCTTGAAATTTTCCATTCTAAGGCCCATTCAGAGCTAATCATGTCTCTTCTCTGAGAATGTTTAGCAGTGAAACAGGATTTTTGGAACATCCCAAGGTCTGCCCTTTGAAGTCTCAGGGCACTTTCTGCTCTGATATTCCTTCCTCAAAGTGCTATGCTCCGTCCTTCCTTCTCTGAACTATGGCTACACAATACTATGTGTTAAAAATCCTCCTGTTTCTTATAGTTTCTTTTCTTAGCCCCTGAACATCACCCTCTCTTAATTTTCTATTCTCTCTCAATATTGACATTGTACTTTCTACAGCTGGATCAAGCTCAGAATTCTGGATTCAAAGTTTCCCTCAAGCCCACACAGTCTGGGTTCCAGTGCCCTCCATGATCACATATCCTAGCTTCCCTTTCAGCTCACCATTAAGACATTCAGAAACAGAGTTAACTGCTAGTTTGGACAGTTTCTATCTGTCCTCTGAACTACTTCCAGTATTCCCAGAAGAAAAGAACCTAGAAACCTAGACATTTAGAATTCTAGGTAACACAGAAGACATGAAGTTTTGATTCTATCACCAAATGTAGAAAACTTGTGTCAAGTTATTGTTTTAAATTTTATTATCTGGATGATTATTATAACATGCATTGCTCTTAGTGATATATTGACTTTAAAATAGAAGTCTTCTCTCTAAAACGTCTTTATACTGACCATCCGGAGCTTTTTAGTCCAAAAGCACTCAATGTTCATTTTGAATAATAGTTATATTAATGAAAAGAAAATTAATTAATAGAAGCACCAGTCTTTATTAAGGAAAGAAATACATCTCACTGTCTTTGTTTTTGTTTGCCGTTGTTGTGGTTTGCAGGTGTTGAGGATTTGATTTAGCTGGACACAAAATTCACAATAACCTCACTAAAGACTTTTAGCAGTGTGGTCCAAGAGACCAGATTTTTGGTTTTTGTGTTTTTCAGTTTCTTTCTTAGTTTTCTTTATACATCACTGATGCCAGATAAAAATTATATTGTTAAGAATAAATGATTTCCTGCAATCTACATTCTTAATTTTTAAATTAGTTAAAATACCCAATCTTTTGGCTCACTGAGTATGTAAAGGAAAATAAATGCTTGTAATTTGTGAGATATTGTGCTCTAATGCCAGGACATGATCCCATTTCTCTGGGCCCTCCCACTTGTAGCATATAGGGGCTTGGAGTTCACTGCAAGAGCCGCCATTTTCTGCCCTAATCACTCTCTTTGTTCTGATTTCCCTCCTCTGGCCCCTGCTGTTCTCTAAATTTCATCTCCATGGCAACTCCCAGGTCTGATTCTGTGTACTCACATCCTCCTGTTGCTGAAATTTTCCATTCCCTACTCCTCTGCCTCTGCCCCCTCCCTTCTCTAGACCCTCAAAATTCTGCCTTGGCAACAGCTATGGCTTCATATAGCTCCTGATCCTGAAAATAATCTGTAAAGATTTTTCTTTATTTTCATTCTATAATTATTACAATGCACATGAATCTTCCTTATATATAAATTTGTGAAATGAACCTGTGTCTGTTCTAAGTCCTCAACATCCTACACATTCATTTTACTGCCTTAAATTACTCTGCTTTCATTTTCCTTATTAATGATAACAATAGTAGTCTGGACTAAAGGAGAACATATAGGGTTGGGTTTGGTTTTATGTCCAAATGTTTTTAGTTGAGGGGTGGGTTCTTTTGCTTGTCAGAAAATAGTACTTTAAGTAGACTGTTTTAGCTGTGTAGGTGTGAATTCATGATTTATTTCAAAGCATCCCTACTACCAAATGTTAATTAAATTTCGGAAATGACCTGTATCCTAGGCAAACTCTACCTCCATCAAGTTATTGACTTCCCTACCACAACTGGCCAATATTTTGCCTCACTTAGAATATAGATGGAAATAAATCTATGCCATTCAAGATGTTTTCCAAACTGAGTCCCCTCCCTGAGCAGATTCTAATTCATTATCTCAGAGAGCTTCCTGCTGTCACATTGGGGAGCTTATAGCCCATTCAGAGGTCTGACCTTTTGTGTTCTAAAGTTTGACTTTGCTCTCCTTTCCCCATGCCAACGTGGGCCAAGCATTTCGAATTAGGAATTGTATATTATACATTACTAGATGAAACTTACTGTCTTTCTGGGAAATTCTGTCTTCTGACTTCTAGCCTACCACCAGCTTTTATGGTACTGGGGTGCTGACATATACATATATACACACACACATATATATATATATATATATATATATATATTTTTTTTTTTTTCCCCTAAGAACCTTCACACATGGGAATAAGATCCTAAATTCTGTTTGGATGATTTTGCTTATATTTTTTGCTGTTTTATTTTAACAATGCAAAACTTGCCCATATACTAATTTCTAAACAAAAATCTTCCCCCTTTATACATAGCACCATGTTGTAATGCCTCAAAGTATTGAATATTCATTCTGACAAATAGTATTATCAAAAGATTTTTTTTTATCAATGGAGAAATTACAGAGGATTGTTTTTCTGTACATATTTAAAGATGCAGAATTAATGTGGGCATATATAACATAGATGGTATTTCCACCTTCCCCTCAGGGCTCTGAGTTTAAGTTTGTCAGAACTTTTTCTTTTTCTATCAGCAATACATACAAAAAAAAATTAATTTGAATTTAGGTTTGTTCGTTTAAGAACAATCTACCTTCATGTTATTTACTAAATGGCCTACTGGAGGTGAATATTTGGGCCAAGAAAGAATATATCTGAAATACAGAGAATGCCTAGCATTGAACCGTGGTGACTTTCAGGATGTTTCAAGATTTATCATGTGGAGTCTCAGGGCACTCTCTGCTCTGATTGTCCCTTCTTCCTCCCTCCTTCTTTCTCTTCAGCACGGCCTCACAATGCTATGAGCTAAAACTCTCCAATTTCTGATAGTTTTCATTCTCATCCCCTCAATATCTCCCTTTCTTCCTCTGAATAATGACATTATAAATTTTACAGTCAAATTTAGCTTATGATTCTAGATTCAAAGATTCTGCCAAACTGACACAGTCCGGGTTCCAGGTGCCCCCCCTGATCCCATATTTTGGCTTCACTTTCCACTCCCCATTGGTACATTCAGAGGTAGGATTGAACTCCTATCTTGTACATTCTATCTCTGCTGTCAACTGTTTCCAATATTCCTGCAGGAAAGATACCTGGAAGTCTAAACCATTCCTGTTCTAAGAAACATTGACTCGATGGCATTTTTCATTTTTAAAGACATATGTAGATATCTTGTGTGAATTTATTATTTTGTATTGTATTCATTTTAGGATTATTACAACATACATTGGTTTGGATCTGATGACCTTGAAATAGAAGTCTTTTCTCTAAAAAGCTCTCTATAGTAAACATCTGGGTTTTGTGTCCCGAATTGTTCAATCTTCATTGTTATTAAAAGTAACAGAAACATCAGTCTTTACTAAGGAAAGAACTAGATACAACTGCCTTTCTTTTGGCATACATCTATGGTGGTTCAGAGGCATTCTTTGCTAGCCAAAAAATGAAAGAGAAGCTCCACAATCCCTTTCGGTGCTGTGGTTCAAGATAGGTGGAGCTGTTGTTCTTTTAGGATTTTTTAAATTTATTTTTCTCATGCATCACTAGTGTTCAGTACAATTATATTGGAATAATTAATGATCTCCTGTGAAAAATCTACCTTCTTCTTCCTTTTTAAAGCCCACTCCACACAGATCTTTGCTGTTTCTCAGATTTTCCACTATAATTGCTAACCCCTACCCTACCTATAGCATAGTGGGATTTGGAGTTCAATGTAATATCTGACCTTTGCTGCCCTAGGGGCTCTCTGTGCTCTGAAGCCTCTTCTTGTCTGGGCACTGCTACCTCTCTCTTTTTGGTTTCCATGGCAAATTCCTGGCCTGATACATTGTATGTTCAAATCCTCCTGTTTCTGAAAATATCCATTCCCAGATCCCAAATATCTTCCCCTCTCCCTTCTCTAGGCCCTCACAAATCTGACCTTAGAGTTTCTATGGTCTCATTTAGCTGATGATCCTGAATTATAAATTTCCTTCAAGCTCATATATTTTATATTTCATGAGCCATCTCCTATCATGTACTCTCTCTAAGCTTTTTATTCAAAATCTTGACATTCAGAGTCAGGGCTTATGTCCTGGGTAGGAAATCTGGTTTTCTCACTAGCAGGATCACGCCAACATAAGTCCTTGAAAGGTTAGGGGAACTTCTGATATTCGGTATTCCAAGGGGCCACCAAGAGTTGATTTTGTGGATTATAGAGCCATCCTCTCCTACGATGCATGCGGATTTTTCTTATTTTGGATTATTATTCTGACACACATTAATCTTACCACATAACAATTTTTAAAACTAACCAGTGTTTCCTTTGTTTTCTTAGCTTACAACTTGTTATTTACCTATATCTAGAAAATATTCCTGCCTTAAAAGCCTGCATTTGTAAAACTCCTTGAAATTTATATTTTACATTTTACCGCCCTTTTGCAGAAAATCATGTAGGTTCTAACAGCCCTGACAGCTATGGAACATGGAAAATTTAAGGACACTTCTGTCCTGCCCTTATGTTTTCTCTCCTGGATTCTTCTTCTAAAGTCCCTCCTCAATCTCTCATTCTCTTCTCCAAAGCTCCTCCTAGTCCTGACATTCTCTGTTCTAAAATCCCATTTCATTAGACAGTTTCCCTCATCGGCCTCTGAACATCTCCCACTTTCACTGTTCTAGTCCTACCCAAACTCTCCTTCCTCTTTGTAGAGCCCCATCGAGCTCAGGACTCATAGACTGCATGTTTCAGGATTATATTCACAATATACTCAGGATTGTCTATATCCTCAAACACAGATCGTCTACATTCCAAGTCAGAGCCCTGTTCAAGTATTAGGTCTTCATAATGCATCCATCCCTCGTTGTTCCATTTGGAGGGCCTCACTGTCATGCTGGGAAATTCTTTACTCTAAGTTCCAGCTCCCAACCAAACTGGCTACTTTAATGATGCTTTGAATTCCAGGCACTAAGTTTTCTTAAGACCTTGAAAGATATGAGATTGTCATGCCTAAAGTTACAACCTTGTGAGATCTTGGTTAATTTGGTTTTTTTCTGCTTCAGTTTATTTTATTTTTGTTTTTAACACGTTTGAGTCTTTCATATTTATTGATGTCCAGATGTAAATTGTCTCCGTTTCCAGTCATTTATCATACAACCCCATCTTTTCAATGGCCAAGAACCCTGAATATCTACTATCACTGATACTTCTACAAACAGAAATCTTTTGCCATGAAAGAATTGTAAAGGATTGGGTTTTTGGTCCAGTTATTTCCAGTTTGTGGGTTTTTTAGGTGGCGATAAAATCGTATTTTCTCCCTTCTTTTAACTTGTTGTGGTTATAATTGTGAGATTGTTTTTCTTTTTCACATCACCAGTGCAAACTAAAATTTAAATTGGGTGTGTCTTTAGTTACATAACAAAAATGTCCTTAAATTTGTATTTAAATAACCTTCAACAGATCAACAATTGAACCAACTAAGAATATACACGTGCTCTGTTCCCTCCTTCCTTTTATGAACTATGGCTGCACAAATACTATGTGTTAAAATCCTCTCCTTTTTTTTGTTTTTTGGAAGGGGGGGAATGCAGGGCAGTTGGGGTTAAGTGACTTGCCCAAGACCGCACGGCTAGTTTTTTGTGTTAAGTGTCTGAGGTTGGATTTGACTCAGGTCCTCCTGATTCCAGGGCCAATGCTCTATTCACTGTGCCACCTAGCCGCCCCCAAATTCCCCTTTTTCTTACATCACCCTGTCTTAATCTTCTGTTCTCTGCCAATATTGACATTGTAGATTCTACAGCTGAATCAAGCTCAGAGTTCTGGATTCAAAGTTTCTCTCAAGCCCACACAGTCTGCAATCCAGTGCTTCCCCCATCACATATTTTGGCTTCATTGCTCCATTAGGACTTTCAGAGACAGCACTTACCTCTTAGCTCTGACATTATGCATCTCTCCACTACTCCAAATATTCCCACCTGCAAGGTACTTGGCAGCCTTATTTGTAGTGTTCTTGGGACCACTGAAGACATGACATTTTTGATTCTAAAGTTATAGCATGAGAAATTGTGACAAGTTATTATTTTAACTTTACTAATTGGATTATTATTACAATGTACATTGGTCTTACCGACATAATGACTTTGAAAAAGAAGTCTTCTCCTAAAAAGCTCTCTGTATTGAATACCTGGGTTTTTTGCTCCAAAGATGCTCAATTCTCATTTTTCTTGAGACTCACAGTAACAGCCATCTTTACTAAAGAAAGGAATACATACAATTAAAGTAATTCTGGTACACAGGTTTTGTGAGGTTTCAGGATTATTTCCTTATTTATTTGTTTGTTAACTCCTTCATTCATTTAGTTTGTTTGTTTTTGGCTTGCCAAAGAAGAGACGGAAATCTCATGGCCAACTTTTCCAAATTCATATCGCTATTTGTGGGAGTTTTGTTTCTGGTTATTCAGTTGATAGTATTTTCACCATATGCTTGAGGTTTGATAGTTAACACTGTCCATTTTCTTTTTTCTCTTTTTGCATCTCTAATGCTTCCTAAATATTAAATTGAAATTTAGGTTTGACCTCATAAGAACAAACCACCTTTTTTTATCGTGACCTAAAACAGGTCAATATTTCAGTCAAATAATATCTGAGAATATATCTTTGGCATTTATGAAATTCTTCCATTCATAGGCCCATTCAGAGCTAATCATTTCTGTTCCCAGAGAACACTGAGCAACCAATTGTGATGATTTTCAGGACCTTCCAAGACCTACCCTTTGGGGGTCTCGGGGCACTTTCTGCTCTGACGTCCCTTCTTCAAAGTGCGCTCCTCCCACCTTCCTGCTCTTCACCATGGCTGTGCCCTGCTATGTGCTAAAACCCTCAGGTTTCTGACAGTTCCCATTGTCAGCTCCTGAACATCTTCCTTTCTCTCCCTTCTTGACCCTCTGAGAAATGACATTAGAGATTTGATAGCCAAGTCAAGCTCAGGATTCTGGATTCCAAGTTGTCCTCATGCGCACACAGTCTGGGTTCCAGTGCCCTCTATGATCACATATCCTAGTTTCCCTTTCAGCTCCACATTGGGATATTCAGAGACAAGGCTAACTGCTGGTTTGGACATTTTCTATCTGTCCACTCAACTACTTCCAGCAATATCACAGAAAAAGTACCTTGAAACCTAGACATTCATAATTCTAGGGAACCTAAAAGACATGAGGTTTTGGTTCTATCACTATATCTAGATAACTTGTGTCAACTCATTCTTTTTAATTTTATTATTTGAATTATTATTATAATATGCATTGCTCTTAGTGATATGATGACTTCGAAATAAAAGGTCTTGAAAAAGGTCTCTATACTGAACGTCTGGAGGTTTTAAGTTCAAAATTACTCAATATTCATTTGGTTAATAGTTATATTAATTAATGAACAGGAAATTAATTAACATAAGCAGCAATCTTTAGCCAGGAAAGAAATACATCTAACTGTATTTATTGTGGTTTGCAGATGTTGTGGTTCACAAGTATTGAGGGGCTTATTTGGCCAGCCACAAAATTCACAATAATCTCACTAGAGTTTTCACAGTGTGGTTGAAGAGATGAGATTTTTGGTTAATATTTTTTGCATTTCTTAGCTAGTTTTCTTTATACATCACCAATGCCAGATAAAAAATTATATTGGCATGAATAAATAATCTTCTAAATCTGTCTTCTTAATTTTTAAATCACTTAAAATGCCCAACATTTTGGCTCACTGAGTATATAGAGGAAAATGAATCCATGTGATTTGTGAGATTTTGGACTCTAAGGCCCCATACCCAGATTACTCCTTTTCTCTGAACCCTCCCACCTGTAGCACATAGGGGTTTGGAGTTCATTACAAGAGCCACCATTTTCTGTCCTCAGCCCTCTCTTTGTTCTGATTTCCCTCTTCTCTGGTCCCTGCTGCTCTTTCATGTTCGTCTCCATGGCAACCCTCAGGTCTGACTCTCTGTGCTCACATCCTCCTGTTGCTGAAATTTTCCATTCCCAGCCCCTCTGCCTCTGCCCCCACCCTCCTCTAGAGCCTCAAAATTCTGACTTACACTTGTTATAGTCTTGTCATGCTCATGATCCTGGAAATCATCTGTAAATATTTTCCTTATTGTTATTAGATAATTGTTACAATGCATGTGCCTCTTTCCCATATACAAATTTGCAGAATGAACTCACATCTGTTCTAAATCTTCCACATACTACACATTCATTTTATTTCCCTAAATTACTCTGCTTTCATTTTCCTTGTTAGTAATATCAGTAGTAGTCTGAACTAAAGGAAAACATATAGGGAGTTATGTTTGGTTTGGTGTCCAAATGTTTTCAGTTTGTGGGTGGTTTTTTTTTGCTTGTTAGAAAATAGTGCTTTAAGTAAACTGTTTTAACTGGGTAGGTGTAGATTCATGATTTATTTCAAAATCCCTACTGCCAAATGTTAATGAAATTGCCAGAAAGGAGTGCAAACCCTTCCTCCTTCCAGTTTTTGAGCTCCCTACAACTGCCAATATTTTCCCTCATTTAGAATATAGATGGAAATAAATCTTTGCTATTTTTGGTGTTTGCCAATCTCAGTCCCCTACCTGAGCAGATTCTGATTCATGGCCATCACACACGGGGGTCTGCAGCCCATTCAGAGGTCTGACCTTTTGTGTTCTCAGATTTGCCTGTGCTCCTTTCCCCACTCCAACATGGGCCAATCGTGTATGATTTCAGGCTTATTTCCTTATTTATTTTATTCATTTGTTTGTTTATTTTTAGCTTGTCAAAGATGACAGAGAAATCTAACCACAAACTTTTGCAAATTTATTTCAGTATTTTTGGGTGTTTTGCTTCTTTTCTTCCTGAAGAGATATTGGGGATTTGAAGGTTGTTTTTTGGGTGGCTATACAATTGATAGTATTTTCACCACACTTATGAGGTTTGGTGGTTAAGGATGTCAGATTTCTTTTTTTGTTTTTTCCATCTCTAATGCTTCCTAAACATTAAATTGAAATTTAGGTTTGATCTCATAAGAACAGTCTACGTTCTCCTTTTTTTTAAACATGACCTAAAACAGGTCAGTATTTGGGGCAAGTGATATCTGAGAATATATGTTGGGCATTCATGACCTTTTCCATCCATAGGCCCATTCAGAGCTAATCATTTCTGTTCTCAGAGAACACTTAGCAATGAAACAAGGTGATTTTCAGGACCTTCCAGGACCTACCCTTTGGGAGTCTTAGGGCACTGTCTGCTCTGAAGTCCCTTTTTCACAGAGCTCTCCTTCCTCCTTCCTTCTCTTCAGCATGGCTATGTCTTGCTATGTGCTAAAACCCTCAAGTTTCTGACAATTTCAATTCTCAGCTCCTGAACATCCCCCGTTCTCTCCCTTCTCCTCCCTCTCAAAAATGACATTACAGATTTGATAGCCAAGTCAAGCTCAGGATTCTGCATTCAAAGTTGCCCTGAAGCCCACACAGGATGGGCTCCAGTGCCCTCCATGATCACATGTCCTAGCTTCCCTTTCACCTCCATATTGGGACATGCAGAGACAGAGTTAACTGCTGGTTTGGACATTTTCTATCTGTGCTCTCAACTACTTCCAGCAGTACCACAGTAAAAGTACCTAGAAACTTAGACATTTAGAATTCTCAGAAACATAGAAGACATAAGGCTTTGGTTCTATTGCCATATCTAGAAAACTTGTCAAGTGATTTTTAAAATTTTGATTATTTGAATATTTTTACAGTGTACATTGGTCCAAGTGATATGATTACTTTAAAGTGGAAGTCTTCTGTCTGAAAAGGTCCCCATACTGATCCTCTGGAGGTTTTTCGTCCAAAATTTTTCAATATGCATTTTTACAAATAGTTATATTAATTACTGAATAAAAATTAATTCAGAGGGGCATCAGTCTTTATTGTGGAAAGAAATCCATCTCACTACGTTTGTTTTGGTTTGCAGGTATTGAGGGGTTTATTTAGCTAGATAAAAAATTCACAATAATATCACTAAAGACTTTAGTAGTGTGGATGAAGAGACAAGAGTTTTGGCTTATGTTTATTTGAGAGTCTTTGTTGCTTTTCTTTATACATCACTGATGCCAGATGAAAATTATGTTGATATAAATAATCTCCTTCAATCTGCCTTTTTAATATTTCAATTAGCTAAAATGCCCAATATTTTGGCTCACTGAGTATATAGATGAAAATGAATCTATGTGATTTGTGAGATTTTGGACTCTAAGGTCCCATCCCCAGATTACTCCTTTTCTCTGAACCCTCCCACCTGTAGCACGTAGGGGCTTCAAGTTCACTGCAAGAGCCGCCATTTTCTGTCCTAATCACTGTCCTTGTTCTGATTTCCCTCTTCTCTGGTCCTTGCTGCTCTCTCATTTTCATCTCCATGGCAACCCCCAGGTCTGATTCTGTGTACTCACATCCTCCTGTTGCTGAAATTTTCCATTCCCAGCCCCTCTGCCTCTGCCCCCTCCCTTCTCTAGACCCTCAAAATTCTGCTTTTGTTCCTGCTAGGGCCTCATGCACCTCATGATCCCGATAATGATCTATAAAAATGTTTCCTTATTGTACAATTATTACAACGCAGGTGCCTCTTCCCTATAAACAAATTTGCAAAAGGAACCCGTGTCTGTTCTAAATCCTCAACCTGCTACACATTCATTTTATTGCCTTAAATTTCTCTGCTTTCATTTTCCTTGTTAGTAATAGGAATTGTAGTCTGGTCTAAAGGAGAACATACATGGAATTACATTTCTTTGGTGTCCAATGATTTCAGTTTGGGCTTGGAGTCTTTTTGCCTCTCAGTAATAATACTTTAAGTGGCCTGTTTTAGCTGTGGATTCATGATTTATTTCAAAGCGTCACTACTACCCAACGCTAATTAAATGGCAGCAAATGACTAGAATCCTAGCCAAACTCTTCCTCCTTCTGGTTTTTGACTTCCCTCCAACTGGCCAATATTTTGCTTCACTTAGAATATAGATGGAAATATTTCTCAGTCATTGATATTGTTTTCAAACCTGAGTCCCCTCCCTGTGCAGATTCTAATTCATGATCCCAGAGACCTTCCAGCTATCACATACAGTAGCTTATAGCCCATTCAGAGGTCTGACCTTCTGTATTCTAAAGTTTGGCTTTGCTCTCCTATCCTTATTCCAACATGGGCCAAGCATTCTGAGTTAGGAATAATATATTATATATTCAGAGATGGAGCCTGCTGTCATGCTGGGAAATTTTGTTTTATGACTTTAGGCCTATCACTAACTTGTCAACTTTTAGGGTACCTGAATGCTGGCTCACACATTCCTTTTTCTGTGAAACTTCACACAGGGGAGATTCTCATATCTAAGGGAGTACCTTCCTAAGCTCTGTTTGGACCATTTTGCTTACATTATTTTTACTGTTTTATTTGAACAAACCAAAACTTACCCATATTGTGATTTCCAAACAAACATCTTACTCCTGTATAGGCAAGACCATGTTGTAATGCCTCAAGATACTAAATATTAATTGTGGCCAATTGTATTACCAAGAGTTTTTTTTAATCAATGAAGCAACTTCAGATGATTGTTTTCTGTACTGATATTTAAGGATGCAGTTTTAATGTGGGTGTCTAAGAAATTGATAGTATTTTCACCTTCCCCTCAGGGCTCTGAGTTTAAGGATATCAGAACTTTTTTTTTCTTTTTATATCAGCAATAGAAACTAAAAAATTAATTTGAATTTAGCTATGTTCTCATAAGAATAATCTACCTTCATGTTGTTTACTAAATAGCCTAGAGGAGGTGAGTATTTGGGCCAAGAAAGAAACTACTTGAAAATACCTTCTTGCCATTTATGACATTGTCCATTCTGAGACCCATTGAGAGCCAATCATTTTTGTTCCCAAAAAATTCCTAGCATTGAAACATCATGATTTTTAGGACTTTTTCAAGATTTGCCCTGTATTGTCTCATGGCGCTCTCTGCTCTGATTATCCCTTCTTCCTCCCTTCTTCTTTCTCTTCAGCATGGCTACACCATGCTCTGAGCTAAAACTCACCAATTTCGGACAGTTTTCATTTCCCACACCTCAATTCTTGACCCCCTTTCTCCCTCTTCTAGTCCCTCTGAATAATGATATTATAGATTTTACAGTCAAATCAAGATCATGATTCTGGATTCAAAATTTCTGTCAAACTGACAGAGTCTGAGTTCCAGGTGCCCTCCTTGATCCTATATTTTGGCCTAACTTTCCAGTCCCTATTGGTATGTTCCAGGGCAGGATTTATCTCCTAGCTTTGAATGTCTATCTCTGCGCTCAACTACTTCCAACATTCCTGCAGGAAATATACCTGGAAGCCTAAAATCTTTGTGTTCTAGGAAACATTGAATGGATGGTATTTTTTGTTTTTAAAGACATATCAGGATAACCTGTGTGAATTTATGATTTATTCATTGTGTGATTATTACGACATACATGGGTTTGGATCTGAAGACTTTGAGACAGGAATCTTTTCTCTAAAAACTCTCTATAGTGAACATCTGGGTTTGTGTCCAAAATTGTTCAGTATTCATCGTGATTAAAAGTAATAGAAACATCAGTCTTTGCTAAGGAAAGATCTATATGCAACTGCCTTTCTTTTGCTGTGAATGTATTGTGCTTCAAAGGCATTCTTTCCTAGCCAAAAAATGAAAGAAGCTCCGCAATCCCTTTCTGTGCTGTGGTTGAAGATAGGTGGAGCTCTTGTACTTTCTGGATTTTTAAAATTTGTTTTTCTCACATATCACTGATGTTCAGAAAAAAAAATATTGGAATAATTAATAACCTCCTGGGAAAAATCTATCTGCCTCTACCTTTGTAAAGGCCTCTCCATATATACTTAAAAAATAAATCTTTGCTGTTTCTCAGATTTTCCAATCTCAGGCCCCTTCCTCACCAGGTGATATCTGTTCTCTGAACCCCTTCCCCACCTGTAGTATGCGGGCATTTGGAGTTCACTGTAATATCTGACCTTTGCTACCCTAAGGCTCTCTGTGCTCTGAAGTCCCCTCTTCTCTGGGCACTGCTACTTCTCTCTTTTTTGTTTGCAGAGCAACTCCCTGGCCTCTTACTCTGTATGCTCAAATCTTCCTCTTTCGGGGCATGTCCATTCCCAGACTGCTGTACATCTTCACCTCTCTCTTCTCTAGG
>CM053582.1:10505079-10522672 GCA_028627135.1 Pseudochirops cupreus
TGGCCGTGTGTGCCGGACTAGACAAGGAAGCGGGGGTTGGCCATGGCTAAGAGGGTCTGAGAGGAGTCCGGGGCTGGATAGAGACAGTCAGCATCGCCGTGAGCCCGCAGCCCTGGGGAGGAGAAGGAACGATTAGAAGCGTCTCGGGGTCCCTCGGCCACTGCCAGAATGGCTAAGAGGAAAGAGGACGATTTCCCCCCGGGTGCAGATCAGAAAAGAGCCAGGCCAGGGCCATCGCCGAGGCCGGGGCCATCGCCAGGGCCAGGTTCAGGGTCAGCGTCAGATGGGAGCTCAGAAGACGAGTTGGAGAGGCCCCCTCCTCAGAATCTTTCTCTTGGATGTTCTACTTCTCATTCGGTCTCCGGGGAATTTGGGGTCATTGAAAGTATCCAGTTGGAGAACTTTATGGGCTATACTATGCTTGGACCTGTAAAATTTGGTTCTAATGTCAATTTTATGGTGGGACAGAGTGGGAAAAACGCATTGTTAACAGCTCTTGTAGTTGGTCTTGGTGGAAAATCTGTAGGATCGTCTTTGAAAGAGTTTATAAAAGAAGGAGAGGTTTCAGCCAACATCTCCATCAAGTTAAGGAACAGAGGGGACTATGCTTTTAAATCTGATCTTTATGGTGACTCAATAACTGTGCACCAGCACATCAGTTTGGATGGGAGTTCAAGTTATGAACTAAAAAGCCATTCAGGAAACGTGGTTTCTTCTAAGAAAGAGGACCTTATTGCCATTCTTGAACGTTTTAAGATACAGGTAGATAATCCAGTGTCTATTTTAAGGGAAGAGTTGAGCAGGCAGTTAATGGATACCAGAAATGATGGTGACAGATATAAATTGTTTATGAGAGCAACTGAGCTTGAACAGATGAGAGAAGACTATTCACAAATTATGGAGAGAAAAGCCAGAAACCAGCATCAGATAGAACAAGGAGAAGAACAGCTAGAGGAGCTCAAGCGGCAGGGCATAGAGATAGAAGAGCATTTTCAAAATATGGTTACGTTGAGGAAGAAATTGGAGGACTTGAAAAATGAAATGGCTTGGGCACTGGTGAATAAAACTGAAAAAGAAATTGACAGTATGATAGGTAATATAAATATGGAAGACCAACGTACTGTCATATTAAATCAGGAACTAGAGGCTTCAAAGATCAAATTTAGTGAAGCAGAAAAGAAGTATCGAGTTGTTCATGAGAACATGCAAAAGTTAAGTGAAGAAGCTGCTGAATTAGAGCCCAAATGCATGCAAGCAAATGAGGATGCCATGAGAACAGACAGGGCTTATTGTCAAGCAGAGGCTTTCTATAATTATTCCGAAAATGAATTTAACAAATTAGACAAAATTTCAGAACAGCTTCATAACCAGATTGATGAAATGAAAAAGAACGTAGAACTAGCAGAGTTGGAAAAACAGAACAAAATTTCTGTGTTGAAAGAAAAGATTAGGAACTTTAAGGATCAGGAAGATACACTTGTTGAAGAAATAAAACAGCTTCATCAAGCTATAGAAAAAGACGATAAAGAACATACTCAAATCAGGGAACAAGAATCATACATGCAGCAAATACTAAATGATGAACAAAGACAGCTAGAACAATTGAAAGACTGTAAATCTGAGCCACTAAAACGATTTGGAGCCCAGATTCCAGCCCTTCTTGAGGCTATAGAAGATGCCCATAGACAGGAGCTCTTTACTTACAAACCTATAGGCCCACTGGGAGCTTGTATTCGTGTTCGGGACCCTGAATTTTC
Source organism: Pseudochirops cupreus (assembly GCA_028627135.1). Classification (NCBI taxonomy): domain Eukaryota; kingdom Metazoa; phylum Chordata; class Mammalia; order Diprotodontia; family Pseudocheiridae; genus Pseudochirops; species Pseudochirops cupreus. The sequence goes on from CM053582.1 coordinate 10,506,837, forward strand.
TTTGGCTATTGAGTCCTGCTTAAAGGGCCTTCTTTCTGCCTTTTTTTGTGACAACCACAATGATGAGCAAATCCTCCAGGGGCTGATGAAAAAGCTTTATCCATCAGGCTCTACACGACCACAGATAATCATTTCAGCATTTGATTGTGAAGTTTATGATGTAACAGATAGAATGGCTTATCACCCAGAATTTCCAACAGTCCTCACTGCTTTAGAAATAGACAGTGCAGTGGTGGCCAATACTTTAATTGACATGAAGGGCATAGAGTCAGTGCTGCTTATTAAAAGCAAGTCTTTGGCTTGTACAGTGATGCAGGCTCAGAGGCCCCCCAAGAACTGTACCAAAGTTTTAACTGCTGAAGGTGACGAAGTGTTTGAGCGACACTATTATGCATGTGAAGGATTGAGGCCTGTTTTCTTGGGTGATATAGAAAGAGAAATAAGTAATTTGGAGAAAGATGTGGAAACTAAAGTAGAACAGTTGTCAGCATTTCAGCAGCACGTGTGTACACTTGAAAAGGATGTCAGGAAGAATCGAGAAACTATCGATAGTCATTATCAGCATTTGAAAGAGATAAAGATTAAAGTAATAAGTTTCACTTCAGAAATGAAAGATCTTGAGGATGAAGAACAAAACCAGTCAATTGATATCTCAATTCTAGAAGAGGAAGCTCAGGAAATTAAAGAGGAGATAAAAGAAGTTGAGGAAAAGATGAAAATTCGAAGGGAAGAGATGGAGAAATTAAGGCAACCTAAAATAGATGCTGAACAGAGACATGAAGAGCTTAAGGAGAAGTATAATCAAGTTTCGGAGTTAGTGGAATCCATCAGGGGAGAACGGAACCGGGCTGCTTTAGAAGTGGACACCCAACACCAATCCGTGCTGCATTATGAAAATAGGCTCAAGCAACACCTAGATGCCCTCCAAGTGAAAAAAGAGGAGCTGGCCATGAAAGAGAGAGAACTTGAAAGGGAGACTGCTCAGGCCAAATACATCTGCCCAGAGCGTAAAGAAGTTACACACACTGCCTCCGTTCTCGACAGAGAAATTAATCTGTTAAGACAGAGGATACAATCAGAAAACTACACTCACAGAAGCCGAGAAGATATAATGAGACAGTACCAAGAAGCAAAAGAAAGATATCTAGATCTAGATAGTAAAGTGAAGAATTTGAAAAAGCTTATTAAAACCATGGAAGACATATCGAAACAGAGATACGAAGCCTATCAGAAACGTAGAAGGAATCTTTCTATACAAGGTAAATTGTACTTTGACAGCTTACTATCTCAGTGGTCCTTCCATGGGGAGATTCACTTTGATCATACCAATGAGACACTTTCTGTAATGTTCAATCGTGGAGATTCAGCTTATAATGACATGCGAAACTCAGCAGGAGATAGACACTACTTTTCAAACTTCTTGCTCATCGTGACTTTGTGGTCCATCACAGAATCTCCCTTCAGATGCCTGGATACATTTGATGTCTGCTTGGACAATGACCACAGAAAAATTGCAATGGACATGATCCTCAGGATAGCGCATTCCCAGGAACACCTCCAGTTCATCCTGATCACTCCACAATATGTGAACGTTCTTCCCCCAAATTCACTAATTGAAATTCTCCAAATTCCAGAACCTGAAAAGGATGGAGCAGTCCTGCCTTCCAAAGCAGTCAGTCCAGAAGAAGAAGATTGAATTTTTAATTTAATGTGATCGTGCTGTCTGCTCATTGTGGTGTTTTATATTTTTTTTCTCAAAGTGTCTGCAGTGTAGTGTGAAAAATCTCCCTACTTTGAAGAAATAATGTTTAATAATTAAAAGTATTTCAGAGAGGCAGTCAAGATGGCGGAGTAACAGAAAGAATAACTCCTCCACCAGGACTCCTCCACAAAGATCTAGAAAACACACCAGACCAAATTCTGACCAGGAAATCCAAGAAAAAGTCACCAGCACCGGGCAGCTGAAGGAGAAAGACAGAGATCTGTGGACATTGGGGATGGGGACTTGCCAGGAGCATCTACAGCACCCAGGGACTGAAAGAAACTCGAGACTGGGCACCTGGGCAGGAAGCACCAGGTGAAATGGGAATAAGTTTGTTGCCCGTGACGTAACTGACTCCATTTTTTATTAATCTACTGTTTTGTGTTGAAGTGGTTTGGTGTTTGTTTTTCATAACTTGTTTTTCAGTATTAAAATAAGTTTATGTGTAGTATAGGTTGTTAAACAATGTTTGTGTTTATAAACAACTGATAAACATATGGGATGCCCTTATATGACAGCCCACCAATGGGGAAATTTTGTAAGCAACCTCACCATTAACTTATGTCATTAGGTATCAATGAAACCAATTGATAAACAAATTACTTCACCAGCCACCAATCCAAACTTGGGTATGACCAGCTAAAAACCCATAGCTAGACCTATGAGAAACCCACTGGAGGCCGCAGTCTTCATCCTGCCCTTGGGTTGAGACTGAGCCTGGCTCCTGAGAGCCAACTTGAGACTCAAACACCCACATCATGTTTGCTTGAAGACACTGCTGATTGACTGACAGGGATTTGCAGACTTGCCAGCCAACCACCACATCCGGAGACAGACAACTTCTATCTGGGCTGCGAGAAGGAACTTTTTCATTGAATACCAGTTCGAGACATACTAAGTGGCAAGCCCTACAAAATCAAGTAAGTGGTTTGTTCATAGTAGGTTCATAGTAGGTTTTTGTTTGGTTGGATTTTTACCTAAAAGGTAATATAAACCAGGGGTTGGCACATTATGACCCCAGGGATCCAATCTGGCCCTCCTTTCTTTTCCTCCTCATCACTATTTTCTATCAAATTATTAGGGATAATTTGAACTTCAGAGAGAGTCTCTTTCTCAGCCAGAAGGGCTAGATTTTGTTCTCAGTACGTGAGCAAACAGAGACTCCCCTCTTGAAGGACTGGCATTGTTAATTGTTCATTATGTTCAGACGGTAATGATTGAGAGCAGTCACAGATCATAGTTCTCAGTCCATACAATCAAGGACTAGGCTAAGACTTAGGCCGGGAGGGGGGGGGGGGAACCTGCAGCCTCAAGGCCACATATGACCCTCTAGGTCCTCAAGTATGGCCCTTTGACTGAATCCCAACTTCACAGAACAAATCCCCCTAATAAAAGGATTTGTTCTGTAAAATTTGGACTCAGTCAGAAGGCTATACCTAAGGACCTAGAAGGCCACAGGTGGCTTGGAGGCTGAAGATTCCCTACTCCTGACCTAGGCCATTATGTGGAACTTCCACCTATCTTTGTAATCCATGGGCTGCAGGAAAGATTGAAAAATACTTAAAACTCAAGTAAAAATCTTTAAGAATACAAAAGCTACTGACTAGAAAGCAGTCATTAGAGAAGCTGTGAACTAGTTGAATAATAGGCTAAGGAAAATTCATTCTGGATTGCTGGATAAGTTTAAAATTATTGTTCCACCTTCCATTGATTTGAAAAAAGAGGCAGCAAATTCTCACAGAAAGAGCCAGAATGTAGTAGAATAGACCACCACCACCACCACCACCCTCCCCCCCTTCCCAAGACCAGCAGCTAGTTCCAGTAGAGATCAGTGGGGTGGGGAAATAGAATACAATCTGGATCACAGATGGGCTTGGGAAATGGTTTCAGGTCCTTTGAAGAGACATTACATACAAAGATCTGCTAAGCTGGGTTTTTAAAATTTTTTTTTCTGTTTAACAGATGTGTATGTGCTGTGATTTCATCATTGGTGCCTTCGTGACTCTACTGCTGCTCATCCTTGCATATCTCATCACACGCCCTATCCTGTGTATCACCTCAAGAGAACCTTCTTGCAGCCCTTTGCAACCAAGAATGACTTCACCCTCTGGTTGGTTGTTTGATATCCAACTGTTCCTGTAAATCACAGTTGTGAAAGCAGGATATACAAATACAAAACATTGCCAATATGAGAGTGGGAACTGCCACCTACTTAGACACCCCATTGGAATTAGAGGGGTTACAACCTTTGGACTTGCCAGAGACACAAGAAAACCTCTACAAGATTGCTTAAGCACCACTGAGAGGTTGTGCTGGCAATCAGAGACTTTAGCCATGCCTGGCCTTATGAAAAACAAATGATGGTGCTCATGATAGTGATCACCAGACAGAAAATCCCAGGGCATTGGCTTGAAATGAGGAGAAATTAAGAGGCCTTGTAACGTGTTCTCTTCTAGCAATTCCTGGCTTGGTCTTGCCATGAGAAAACATGGGCCAAATAAATGGAAAGACCTATTGTCACTGTATTAAGAACATATTTGAAAATGTGTTAATGCTAAATGTAACATTGATGCTTGTGTGTGCCATATGTTCTAACTCTAAACGATATAAACATTGAGTGTTTGGAATTGCTGTTTGGATTATATAAGTAGTAATTACAATCTTATTTATAGACCATCCCAGATGGCTGCTGGGATAGCCAGCAGCCAGAGGGTGGATTGTAGTGAGAATACATTTGTTACCTTGATATAACTTACTCCATTTTTTATGAAGCCACCATTTTGTGATGAAGTGTTCTTATGTTTGTTTTTTGTAGCTTCTCTTTCAATATTAAGATAAGCATATTGTGGTATGAGTTGGTAAACAATCTGTGTGTGTGTTCATAAACAACTAATAAATATATGTGACCCCTATTTAGGACAGACCACCAATGGAAAAATTTGGTAAACAACCTCACCATTAGCTTGTGTCATCAGATATCAATCTGTGGATAAGGGAAGAGTTCATGAACAAACCAGAGATAGAGTGGATCATGGGAGGTAAAATGCATAGTTAAATGCATTTACATTAGATTTAAAAGGTTTCATACAAAACAAAACAAACCAATGCAGCCAAAATTATAAGGAAAGCAGGAAACTGGGAAAAAAATTTACAAGTTTCTCTGATAAAGGTTTCGTTTCTTAAATATGTAGGGAATAGAGTGAAATTTGTAAAAACAAAAAAAAAATAAGAGCCATCCCCCAGTTGATAAATGGTCAAAGGTTATGAACAGGCAGTTTTCAGATGAAGAAATCAGTACTATGCATAGTCATATGAATAAATAAGTTATTAATAATTAGAGAAATGCAGATTAAAATAGATCTGAGATACTCCCTCACGCCTATCAAATTGACTAATAGAAAATCACATGCTGAAGGGAACTATGGGAAAATAAGGACACTGATCCAATGTTGGTAGAGTTGTGAACTAGTCCAACCATTCTGAAGAACATTTTGGAACTAGGCCTAAAGGACTATAAAATTATTCTTACCCTTTAACCCAGCAATACCACTACTAGGTCTGTACCTCCAAGACGTCAAAGAAAAAGTCAAAGGACCAAAAATCTATGTACCAAAATATAACAGCTCTTTTTGTGGTAGCAAAAAAATTGGACACTGAGGGAGAGTGTCCATCAGCTGGGGAATGGCTGAACAAGTTGTGATATATGATTGTGATGGAATGCTGTTATACTGTAAGAAATGATGAAGAGGATGGTTTCAGAAAAACCTGGGAAGACTTATGTCCTCATTCAGAGTGAAGTGACACTGTAGGAGAACATTGTTCAAAGTAACAGTAATATTGTAACAATAACCAACTGTGAAAGACTTAGCTACTCTCATCAAGACAATGATCCAAGACAATTCCAAAGGACTCATGATGAAAAATGCTAGCCACCTCCAGAGTGAGAACCGATAAACTGAGTGCAGATTGAAGCATATTTTTTCACTGTTTTTTTCCCTTTTCCACATCATGGCTAATGGGGAAATATGTTTTGCATGACTTTCTGTGTATAACAAGGCAACTCATTGGGTGGGGGGAGGGGGTGGAGGGAGGGAGAGAATTTGGGACTGAAGAAAAAAGTTTCAAAAACAGTTAATATACTAATGTTTGCATGCTGTTAGTGAATAAAGTTTGTTAGCATTGAAAAGTGTCTCGTGTTTCTGTCACACTGGTTAGCATATGTAATGGTAAATTGGTTGGCCCCCACACTGTGCATTCCACTGGGGCGGAAGGACATCCCAGGGGATCCCTGAACTAGTTTGAGGTGTAGGGATGGGGACCATCTGGCAGCTCTGTCACCCACTACCCTAGTCTGGGTCAGACTGAGCAGGGAGATAGGCACATTGGGGTGGTGGAGAGGAGTCATCACTATCTGGCTGCTCAGCATGGAGCCAGTTCAGGAACAAACAGTAAGCCTGTGGCTCCAATACCAGGAGCAGATGGGGGGCTTGCTTCTAGCCTCTAGCCCAGGGTGGGATAAGCAGACCAAAGGGGAGCCTGTAGTCCAGTTGCTGTGAACCTGTGGAGCCTCCCAGCCAGCTGAGTCCAGCAGCATTCTCCTGAAACTCCCAAGCAGGGCCAAGCCAGCCATCCCCAAGCTGGGTCAGGACCTTGCCCAGCTCAGAAGTGAGCAGATTTTGCCCTGGATCACATCCCTTTGGGAGCACTGCAAGCTTGCAGATCCTCAAAGGATGCCTATTGTCTCCTGAGGTCTTTCAAACTTTTAACGCTCCCAGAGTGATGTTGCTTTGTCTAAGATCACGATGGCTATTCCTGCCTTTTTACTTCACCTGAAGCACAATAGCCCCTCCTCCACACCCTTATTTTAATTGTGTGTATCTCTCTATTTCAGATATGTTCCCTGTAAACAATATATTTTTAGATTTTGGTTTCTAAGCCATTCTGCTATCCTCTTCCTTTTCTGGGGGGTGAGGTTCATCCCATTGACAATGAGTTATGATTGCTCTGAACATCTGTCACAATCCTCCTCTTCCCTCCTTCCCTGCCTGGCTCCAGGAATTGAAGCAGTTTCCAGAAATGGCAGCAGGGGCCACTTGGGAGGAGGGGAGGAGGGGCGTCGGGTGGGATGGGTGGGGTGGCAGGCTGGAGAGCTGGCGGCCATCTCAGAGGGAAGATAAAAAAAGACCTTGCCCTATAGGAGCTCAAATTCAAAATAAGACAACCCCTGAACTTTCACCCTGAGTTGATTTAATTCAGTAGCTACAAGTCTCTCCTTGCTTCCTATTGTAGCCTATTTCTGGAAAGGGCATCTCTTGTTTCAGAGTCCAAAGTCCCATAGACCATCAGCTCATCTAGTACACCCACCTGTAGCCTTGAGCACTTTGTAGAAATAAATCGTTCCCAAGAAATGAAACTAGTTTCATGAGGCAGAAGGATAAAGAACCTGCTATTGGGACCTAGGAATGTTCTCAACAGAACCTACTGATGTTCTCATCAGTCCCTGGATATTTTATTCATTTACATGATTTTTTTTTTTTGGCTTTTTTTTTGGAGGGTGGAAGACAGGGCAATTGAGGTTGTGACTTGCCCAAAGTCACATGGCTAGTGAGTAATTTACATGATTTTTTTTTTAAATATTTTTATTCTTACTCTTGGGTTTTCCATCACTTTAATTTCTGAATATATTTCTCCCAGTTGCTCTACCCAATAAACCATCCCTTGTAACAGATTTTGAAAAAAAAGAAGAAAAAACTAATGCAAATTAGTTCTTTTCATGTACCATTTGGTTTTTTAACTAACATACTTATTGCATAATATTGGATGTCAGAGTTGAGTTTATCTTCTCTACATACTAGACTATAAATGCAAAGTGATCAAGGACTGCATTTCTCCCTGTGCCTAGGATGGTATTTCTGCAAATGGTAACTAAGAGGTCCACCCATTCTGGAAAGCGATTTGGAATCATTCTATAAAAATGATGAAATTTCACAGCTGGAAAGAGAGCACAAAGACTTCAAACAATATCCCTGTATATGGTGACAGTTTCAAGCTGTTAAAGCTTTAATAACTGAATATTTATAGTGTATAAGAAAATATTCATCACAACACTTTGTGTTAGCAAACATCCAGAAACAAAAGATGGAGGAGGACGCTCTGAGTAGATGAGTGGCTGGGGGCCCTGCCTGAAAGAGCAGAAGCATGGCCTCAACTCCAGAGCTGTTCCCCTGAACTGGGACGGTCCACGTGAGAAGCTTGTCCTGCCTCCTGGGTTCAACTTTTTATATAGAACTTTAAGCAGCTTCAGCTGTTGAATCCAACTAAACAACATTTTGGCTGCTGAATTTGGGTTCTAATTTGGATTCTAAAGTTCAGGCTGAGGGAGCTGGGGATACCAGTTCGTATGACAAAGATTTAAGAATTTGAGAGTTATCTAGGGGACGTGGAGTTCAGAAAAGCTAATTTTGCCCTAGCCTCTTACAATAGAAATATAGCGTCCAGGATATAGAAGCTGCCTTCCACCCTCCACCACCACCTCCCAGGGGGTATAGAAATACATCAAACTCACTTTGAATAGAAGGGGGTGGGTGGAATGAGGAGCAGTGGCAGGAGAGAAGAGTCACAAGCAGAATGAGGAAGGGGACAACCTTACTGCTATGTTCTTTCTTGAGAAGCACTGTGTCTGGGTCTGGACACTCTATATTAATGTATTTTGGGGTAGTCTCGTATTTCCTGGTTTACTCTCTTTTTCTCCAATCATTTAGGAGTTATGTGACTATCTAAATTCCTTTGTTGTAATTTTGTCTTTGTATAGGCAACTCCTAGCACACTGACCATCACACAGCAGGACCTTAAGAAATACTTGTTGACAGATACACATTGAGGCTAATTGAACATGTGTACAATGTTTAAAAAATGTAGAAAGTCCATTATTTAAAAACAAATTACAAAAACTAAATGAATAAATAATGAAACAAATCTTCCAGAGGAAAGAAGGCAGGCGTTCATTGCAATTTATTACATGATTTTTGTGCCAACAATTCCAGCTCCCTAAAACATACATTCTTCTCATTTCATGACCTTACAGTAATTTATCCTCATTCTCACTGGATTGAAGGAACTCTAAAAATAATAATTTTGGACAATCATATATGTTTCAATTAAGCATTATGTTTGGAACAGGAATATAACTTTTTAAGGTTCACGAATGTGTATCAAAAATTTGTAGTGTTAGAGATGTTAACAGAGATCTCGAAACATTCTTAAAAAGAAGTCCAAAATTCTGATGTTCCACACAACAATCCCATTTGAATCACTAATTCACTAACACTCAGCACTTCAAGCAAGAAGATGGTTTCATGTTCATTTTACAGATGAACAAACTCGAGATCTAGCAGTGACAAAACACAGTTGCAGATACTCATGGTTCCTTTTTTCCTAGGTTACAATTTTGCCTCTTAGACATATACTTGAATATGGTTCTAGATTCCTTGAGATCAATATTACCATTCAACTGATGCAAATCAACGCCTCTTCTATGCCTCAAAAGTGGTACCTAAGTGGCTCTAATCATGAATCCTTTTCAGTGACAAATTTTTGAGTATGCACTCCCAACATACATCTCTCTATTTATCAAGTATATATGTGTACTACTGAACTATGATATTATATGCATATTAAAATAGAAATTCAAAAGGAAGATAAAATATTTTAAATAATGCAAATCTCAATTTTCACCTCTATAAAATGAGGAGGGTTGGGTCACATTACCCCCAAGGTTCTGGGGGCCTCATGATGTTGTGATACTATAACCCTCTGAGTCCTCAGTAGACCATACTTACTATTCAGACCAAGTGAGAGAACCAGTGTCAATCTATATCAGTGCTTCTCAACCTTCCTAATGCTGCGACCCTTTAATACTTGTATGTGGGCGTATCTGCATGTGGGCAGACCCATCTGGAAATGAATAGAGGAGCTATGTCTTGGTTCTTAAGACCATCAGAAATGTGTGTTTTCAGATGGTCTTAGGTGACCCCTGTGAAAGGGTCGTTCAACCCCCCCCCCCCAGGGGTCGCGACCCACAGGTTGAGAGATGCTGATCTATATAGTAATATTTGGAAAGTTAAGTTTCTTTTCCTTTTTTTTTTTTCAGAAAAAAAAGAAAAATATAGGTTCTAATATTTTCTTTCCACACTTCAGTGGGACTGTATTGCCTAGCTTCCTGGCAGAGATTCCACTTTGGAGACTAGTAACTTAGCAGATGGGCTTTGAGACTTTAAAAACATTCCATTCCTTTGTGGTTAACCTGATGATCATACTCAGTGACCTTGGCCAAACTGATCTTTGAACAATCTGTTACTGCAGTCAGGCCTGAAGACATTCTGGCTGGGTATGACCTGTTAGAACCTGAAACCTGTTAGCATAGCCTCCCGAAATACAATGTCATCTCCCCCATCACGAAGAGCCACTTAGACTAATGCAGAACAATACATTTCAAGAAATATGTAATGTTGGAGACATAATAAAATGCAAAATAGAGCACAAATGTCAACATGAATTATTTTTTATTCTAGTCTCATTTAGAGAAGGTTCCTGTAGGTGATCTCCCATTGGTGGGAGCAGCAAATTAAACTAAACTTCTTTGATAGTTGACTTCATATTGCAGGAATCTGGTGGGGGAGGCATTCTAGAAGGATGTGTTCTTTCTTCTTATCTGATTCAACCCCTTCCTCCTATGTGCACACATAAAAAGACACAAACCAGCAGGCAATAATTCTTGTTAAAACAGTGTAGGCCTGTGATATATCTTGAGATCTTAAGAAGTCAGGCAGTCATTCCTTTGCCTTCAAGTAGTTTAGGTATTATTTTCATCCCTATTTGACAAATGTGTCCAGTGAAACCCAGGGAAGTTAAGAGAATCCAGGGTTACATGGCTGGTCACAACTTGTTATCATGAGGACCAAAACACAGATCTCCCTATTTCTTAGTAAAGTGTTCTTTCTTCACTGTTACAATAAAGCTCATCTTCCTGAGTTCAAATGTGGCCTCAGATGCTTACTAGCTATGTGACTCTGGACAAGTCACTGAACTCTGCTTACTTCAGTTTCCTTATCTGTAAAATGAGCTGAAGGAGGAAATGGCAAACTACTCCAGTATCTCTGCAAAACAAACAAACCCAAACTAAGTCATGAAGAGCTGTTCATGTCTGAAACAACTAAACAATAAAACTTTATCCCTACTAGTTGTGTGATCCTGGGCAAGTCACTTAACCCTGATTGCCTCCCCCCACAAAAAAGAAAAGAAAACAAAAGGAAAAAGAATAACAACTTTATCCATAACTAAGACTTCCCAGAGTCCTATTTTGTGACTCCAAGTTCTGTAAGTTAACACAGTACAATACTTTGTTGACTTAGGTGCTTAAATCCTTCAAAACATCATAGCAGAGGAAATACAGAAAAAATTTTGTATAGCATGTTCATGTAATAGCTGCTCTTTGGAATAGAATAACCTTCTGGGAAATGAGTTCCCAGAGAGGTGGAATAACTCACCCAAGGTCATAGATAGAAATACGGAACAGAACACAGAAATATAACCCGGTAAATAGAAGAGGTTTGGAACCCGCACCTCTCAAAAAACAATATCAAATGAAATCACAGGATCATTTATGTAAATATTTTTAAAATAAATTTTAAAACTGACAAAAAGGAACAATTTATTTTTCAATAAGAACATTTTAAATCCATCAAATAGATAAAATGACTAGATATAAAATAAGTCGCTTGATTTCTGTGAAAATAAAAGTATTTACACAAAAAAAATTCCTATTTTGAAGTCATAAAACGATTGAGAAAAGAATGAATATAGAGAATCGTGGAAAGATTTATACAAATTGATACAAAATGAAGTAAACAAAATCAAGAAAGTAATATACACAAATATAAGAACATAAATGAAAAGAATAGTGCCCCCCACCCCTGCCAAACCAGAACTGAATGCTGTCAAATGATAGTGACCAAAGTTTCGTTTCAAGGAAGAGAAATGAAAAGACTCTTTTCCTCTCCTTTGTACAAGTGGGGGACCACGGGTATGGAATAGTGCATTTAACATCGGAGTTTTCCCATGTGTTGATTTTGCTGAACTGTTTTTTCTCCTTTTCCATTATTTGTTATAAAGGATGGTTCTTTGGAGGCAGGGAAGAAAGATGTTGGGAAATGTAGATGAGGTAATATAGATGGGACAGCTAGGTGGATTATATTTGGCTAAGTAAACTCTACTAAAGCTGTCTATGCTGTCTTTCTGATAGAATTCAAACTCCAGTGATGGCAGGGATTTGTCTTTGTAACCCAAATGGTCTCTTATTTTGAACTGCCTTGTTACTGTGGAGGGCATTGCCATCCTCCCAATCACCCAAGCTCGCCATTTCAGTGAGCTCCTCAGCTCTTCACTCTCCCCACATACTCAGTTTATTGCCACATCTTCCTATTTCTGCTTTTACAACACTTCTCCTCCAGGGCCCCTTCTCTACAATCACTAATTACATCATCAGAAGCCCTAGTTCTAGCCATCAGGACTTTGCACCTGGATTGTTGCAAAAGGGATGGGGTTGATCTTCCTGGCTCATCCCTCATTCTAATCCATCTATCATTGAAATTCTATCCCCTTTGCTCAATGAGCTCCAGTAGTTATCTCAGAATTCACATGTGCCTTGAAGCTACCACATCTGCCTCCACTTTTAACTACCAAGGCCAGAAATGCCAGAGGAAGGGACAGTGGGGGAATGGGGGCAGGGTGTAGGAACTAGAGCAGGGATGGAGAACCTGTGGCCTATTCTGTGAAGTTTGGATTCAGTCGAAGGGCCACACTTGAGGACCTAGAGGGTCACATGTATCCTCAAGGCCGCAAGTTCCCCATCCCTGAACTAGAGATTCTCCATGCATTCAAATACTGGGCAAGGAAGAGTCAGGGAATAAATGTGGTGTTCAGCTAGCCCTGGATCTTCAGTGAAGAACTTTCCCTGTTACTTCCAGTCTTATAGAGGTGCCCAGGGGTACAGTGGGGAGAAGTGAACTCCCAGGGTCACAAGGTATCAAAAGCTGGACTTGAACCTAGGCCTTTCTGTCTCACAGCCATCAACTCTGTCCAAAGCCCCACAAGGTCAGGCATGTGGAATTGTCACCAGGATAGTAAGGCTGTAACAAAGCTTTGAAAGAAGAAGAAAGGGCTTTTTGGTGGTAACTCAAAGCTATTCATGCCCCAGAACTCTCAGCAGGAGGAAAAACCCCATGACAACATGGAAGCCTCTGGTTTGAGACGAGTCAAGTTCTGAATTCTGGGTCTGTGCCTCACCAGTAAGATTTGTGTGCATTAGAGAAAGCCCGAAGCCCATTGCCCCGACGCTGTGGTGTGTAGTGGGAATGAATAAAGATCCTGGAGACTGAAAGGTTGGCTTTAAATCCTGCCTCTAACACTTACACTGGCATTGATGAGGGAGGTGCAGGCTCTGGGAGCCCCCTTGAGCTCTCCTTGAATCTTCCCACATAAGGCATTTGCTTGAGGCCAAAGGCCTTTCACTGCGGCTCTGCCCAAGTCTTTAGCTAGCCCTCTTGTCCAGCAATTTCCCACCCTTGATCCTCCTGTTTCACCCTTGAACTGGCCTAGCACACCTTTGTCTGTGGTCTCCAGGTAGCCTCCAGCAACTTCCCACCCTTAATCATTCGTTACTGGAGTCTGACCTCATCTGATTCCTGAACACCCTCCCCAAACTACCACCCCTAGATTCCCACAACCTTTCTGTATATAAGATCCCGTCTTTCCTCCATGTGGTGTGAGAGCGCCATAGAATGACCTAGCACAGACTTACTTTATCCTGATTGCCCAATGCAAGCGTCGCAGATACCTAAGCTCCTTAAGAGTCTACCCCATATGGCGAACTTTTAGTGAACTTTCAATAAACTTTGTTTTTCTTTGGCTGAGAGAAGACTTGAGTCGAATTCTTTCAGCAGGACCCAGTGTGTTGTTATTTGGGGGTCTCCAGAGCAACCCTAACCCTCTTAATGGGTAACCTCGTCATTTTTATGGTTCCTTGATACCAGGAAACACTGCTAATCTCAAGCTTTTCTCCAGTCGGGACTGGAAGGTATATAAGACTATTGCCTTCTTGTTCTCCAAGTACCTTGGAGGTGTGTTTTTTTTGTGTTTTGGCGGGGGGGACCTGATCTCTCAGGTCCTATTAGGTCAGATAGCTAGGAGACTGTCTTGTACTCAGCCTGACCTCAGGTTCTCAGTCCTGTTTGGTTATGTTGGAGAACATGGACATGGGTGCAGCTTCTGAAAAATGGAGGAAAAGGACAGACGCCCCATTCGGAAGTGTAAGGCAGATTCTTTCAATTCTCCCGGCGCTAGGGAATTGGGAAAACTCAAGGTACTTTTTTGTGGGTTTTGTTTGTTTTTCGAGGCTTACTCGCAAACCTTCCTTTACGGAGGAAGGGGCTTCCAGGCCCTACTCCTGTAGTTCCCAAAAGTTTGCCTTTGGGTTGTCTTTTAAGATGGATAGAAGTTGCCCACTTAACGGCCTTCGTTGAACTTTCTCAGCTTCGGAAAGATTGTGAGACGCTTGAAGCTAGAGCCTCTCCACAAAGGGGCAACAGGGACCAATTAAATGACCCCCTTCCTATGGCTTCGGCCTCAGCCCTTGCCCCCTCAGAGACTCCTGCTCAGGTCCCAATCACCTGTCTTGCTGATGTGCCTCCCTCTGCGGCCCCTCCCCCTGAGGCAACACCCACTCAGGCCTCAGGCCCTAACCCCACAGCAGTCTTATGGGTATCTCCTCTTCTGACCCCTTCCCCTCCTCAGGTGCCAGCTGACCTTCCCCCTTGCCAATAGGTTCTAAGAACTGTATTTCAAAAGCAAGTAAACTATCCTAAGATTAGGGAAGTTACTCAGAGAAAGGGAAAACCCTGACGTTTTCCAAGACCACTGGTAGAAGCTACTGAAAGGTATACAAATTTAGATTCTGACTCTATGGAAGGGGCAGCAGTCCTTAACATGTATTTTATTAATCAGTCTGCCCCAGATAATAGGAGGAAACTGCAGAATTGGCAATGGGACCCCAAATACCTCAGGCCCAATTACTCGAGATGGCCTTTGGAGTCTTTAATTAACAGGGACCTAGTTGCAGCGGAGGAGAAAGAACTCTGGGAACGAACCAGAGACAGAACATCCTGGATTCTTGGCTGCTGCCACGGTCAGGAAAACCCCCCCAGGGCACCCCCATGGAGGAAGATCAGTCACTTGGCCAGTGGAAAAACCTGCTTTCGATGCCACAAGGAAGGTCACTGGTCCAAGGAGCGCCCCTCCAGGGCACCCCCCCAGAGGGTGCCCCAGGAACCAATACCTCTATCACTGTGTCCATCTGACCAGGAGGGACATTGGAGTAAGGATTGTCCCTGAGATTGGAAAAGTGGCAGAGCCACCTCCCAGTACCCTGTCCTCCAGTCTTCTCAAGACTCGAAATGATGGGGAAGCTTGGGGCTTGGCATTGCTCCCACTTTCTCCATATCTTGCTGAACTCTGGGCAAGCATAATGGCTCAAGGTAAAGTTACCCACTTTATTATGGCTAAGTTCTCGGTGCTAAACAATTGGTTCTACCCTCCCCTTGACCAATCAGGTCAGGGGCATGGAAGGGGAAACTAAAGGATGTTTCCAGACATACCCAGTCCCTGCCTACTTGAGGATCTGTTGTTTGAACACTCCTTCCTTATGCTCTCCTCTTATCCCGTCCCCTTGTTGGGAAGGGACCTGTTGGTGAAATTGGGAAGCCAATTTTCTCTAGCTAAGCCTCCCAGATCTCCCCATGTTCCCTCAGGAGTGTGGGAGATAGTTGAGTCAATTGTTTGGGATCAGGAAATTCCTGGGTGAGCTACTTCTGCCATCCCAGCATTTGTTTTTGACTCCTAGGTCCTAAAGTGTCCCCGCCATTGTGGTCTGTATACATTTAAACCCAAGGCCCGGGAGGGACTGCAGCCATTAATGGCTACTCAAGGCCCTGACTCATTCTGTCTAGAGTGGGGCCCAGAC
>CM053582.1:10523172-10533460 GCA_028627135.1 Pseudochirops cupreus
ACCAGGTGAAAGCTTCTGAGACTTTGAAAACTAAATTGACCACCACTCCAGCTTTACCCAATCTAGGAAAAACTTTTATTTTGTGATGATGGAAGGAGAGAACAGGCTTTGGGAGTTACTGCCTGTTTTTGAACACTATTAGATTCTGTGGCTGCTATTGCTTTCCATGTGCTAAATGTCCTTGGAGCAATTTGAAAAGGAAAGGGATATCTGACAGCGTTTTGGCCTTGCCACAGTCATCTTTAATTTTCTACCAGGGAAATTGTCCTTTCTCTATACTTTTTTGTGCCTGTTTTGGGCTTTGTTTGCTTAACCTCCTTGACAGGTTTGTCTCCTCCAGGGTTTAAGCTCCAAGTTCTCCAGCCCATTGGACCTGGTATCATCCACGTTCCGGAGTCTGACCCCTTGGATGTGACACCCTTGAAAAGTACCCAGAGAGGCAGCAATAGCTTTACGCCCATTGCCAGCAGGAAGCACTTTCAAAAGCTGAGACCTTTGCCCTTTACCCCAAAGGAATTTGGGTCCCATTTGTTTGAGGGGGGAATTATGAGGTACAGGCTCTGGGAGCCCCCTTGAGCTCTCCTTGAATCTTCCCACATAAGGCATTTGCCTGAGGCCATAGGTCTTTCATTGTGGCTCTGCCCAAGTCTTTAACTAGCCCTCTTGTCCAGCAATTTCCCACCCTTGATCCTCCTGTTTCACCCTTGAACTGGCCTAGCACACCTTTGTCTGTGGTCTCCAGGTAGCCTCCAGCAACTTCCCATCCTTAATCATTCATTACTGGAGTCTGACCTCATCTGATTCCTGAACACCCTCCCCAAACTACCACCCCTAGATTCCCACAACCTTTCTGTATATAAGATCCCATCTTCCCTCCATGTGGTGTGAGAGCGCCATAGAATGACCTAGCACAGACTTACTCTGTCTTGCTTGCCCAATGCAAGCATCACAGATACCTAGACTCCTTAAGAATCTATCCCATATGGCGAACTTTTAGTGAACTTTCAATAAACTTTGTTTTTCTTTGGCTGAGAGAAGACTTGAGTCGAATTCTTTCAGCAGGACCCAGTGTGTTGTTATTTGGGGGTCTCCAGAGCAACCCTAACCCTCTTAATGGGTTACCTCATCAGCATCACTTGGGGCAAGGCACTTGGCTTCCATTTTCTTATCTTCAAAATGAGGCCATAGGACCAGATGGGCTGAGATTGTCCTCTCCTGCTCTCCGTCTCTGACGGAGTCTTCCCTTGTCTTCTCTATTCACTTCATTCTCAGTTGCCCTGAAAGTTCTTAACCAGCTGTTCTATACAAAAGGCTCAAAAACATTTCTACTTTTTCCATGTGCCTTTGGTTCTCAAATGCCTGCGTCCAAAGTTGGGTATGGATTAGGATAAAACCCCACAATTTAGCTGGATAGCACCTGCCCGTACAGAATGGGGGAAAGGCAGGAGGGGAAAACAGACACCACTTGTTGTTTTGTCCTTTGTTTTCGAAAGAGGGCTAAGCCAACAGACTAAACCAGGCTGAGTGAGAGTAACCAATAGACCTCAGACCCAGGGATGAGTTAGGGGGATGCAACTCTGCCTCACTGAAATCCAATTCACGCACAAGTCAAGACATCACCCCATGATGTCCTCTTTATTACTACCAAAAGTCTTCCCAGACTTCTCTTAAATCTTCATATTTGTCATATCTTGTGGCACAATAATATTTGATTACACTCAGTACCAAAAGATAGCTGGGTGGTGTAGTAGGTAGAGCCCTGAGGCAGGAAATCAGGAAACCTTGAGTTCAAATCTGTCCTCAGTCATTTACTACTCTTATAAGACCTTGGGCAAATCATATAATCTCTGTCTACCTCTGTTTCCTCAACTGTAAATTATGAATTATAATAGTAACAACCTCACAGGGTTTTTGTGAGGTTTAAATGAAACATATTTATAAAGTGCCTGGTGCATAATGAACATTTATTAAACACCATAGTAGACATGGAATACTTATTCCCTCCCTCTCCACAATTTATTAATACATTTTCCAATCAACAGAGATCTATTTTGTTTCTAGTTTTTTTTCCTACCGCAAAGTGTTGGTATCAGTGTTTAGATGCACATCCCAACCTTTAAACCATTCAAGCTTTAGCAGCTGAAAGCTGCATTCAGACTTTTGGGACACTTGGGATATGAACCTGCTTTTGACCTTCTGTGCTCAGCAGTGAGAGGATTAAAGATATCCTCATTTGGACCACCTTTTAAGCATAATTCCAAATGGCTTTCCAGAATGGCTGGACCTTAATAAATATTGATTAAGTACCTATCATTTGCAGAACCACCATTTTAGGCATCAATAAAATACAAAATTTAGATGAAGACAATCCCTGGCCTCTTAGCATTTAGAGTCTATCAGGAGGTTAAGATGAGCACAACTCTGATACCACATTATAGGATTATAAAACCAAGGGTTATATGAACTAAACTAAATTGTGTTTTTTCTTTTTTTCCCCTAAATCTTTGTTGTACGGGATGGTCTGTTAGGCAAAATGGGACGGAATATGTTTAGAAATGAGTGAGATGAAAATACAAACAGTAACAACAAAAACCAGATCAATTTTTAAAAATGGATGTATAAACGAATGACATTTCTGGAGAGTGGTCATGGGTAGCTCCTGCTGAGTGCATCCCGCGGTCACATATCTTCCCTTCACACAGATTCCGAGGCTTAGTGGAGCGGTGTTGGGTTGCACAGTCATCGTTTCCACTAAGAGAATCACAGGGTCGAAGTTTCTTCTTTCCCACCCCACTGCCTCATGAGACTTGTTCTATTTCTCGGGAAAGATTTCTACAAATGGTGGTGGTTGCTAATAGGGGACTCTGTGAGCTAAAGGACCAGGAAACTTGAGACTTCCAAAAGAGGGCTTCTCTTCCTAGAAGGAGGAATAGAAAGGGGAGAAGAGAATAGCTAGTCTGAGGGCTAATGTCAAATGTGGAATTTAAGCTTCTTGAGGGCAGGAGCTATTTTTTTGTCTTGGTGTCACCATATCTAGCATACTTCCTGCCACATAGTAGGCACTTATTATATGCTTGTTGAATTGAAAGTAAAATTCAAGATGTTAGAGACACCTTTCTAAAAGATCTGTGAGTGGGAAGAGAGTCTATACAAATAATCGAAGGCCCATTAAGGGTCATTGTCTCCTGTTAAGAATAACAATTGAATAGGATCTCAATGCTAAAGAACTGTGGAAAAGAGTGAAACCTGAGATTGGGGCGAGAAAGTGTATTCAATCATCTGAGACACTCTCATTTACTTCCATATGGTTTGGTTTTCAGAGACAGCACTTTCCCCAAGACATCATTATTTCCTAAAAGGTGGGAGTTTGCACTTCATAGGTATCCAAAAATTCCAATGCACCAATTTTGATTCTTCAATAGCCTCCTAGAGAAAAGAGGTGCATTTAGGTACTGTCATCCTTGCCTGACTTTTGGGGAAATCCTTAGTTGTATAATGAAGGGATAAGATTGAAAGGGGAAAAAAAGGAACACAGGATGGGAAAGGTCCAAGGAGGATGCTTTCAGTTTAAAAACAACAACCCCCTGCCCTTCCCCACCCCCACCCCCTAAGCTGGGTTCATGTATTGAAGAACTCAGAGGAGCAGGCAGGCTATTGTCCAAAGCTATGATATTTTCAATTCCCTCCCAGAGAAGATTGCAGAAAGAGTTCAATAATTCCAACTTTACTAATTTAAAATTGATGATAATTTATTTTGAGTTGGACATTGACAAGCTCCTAGATTATTTCCAGAATAGGGTCACCAGGACAGACACTATATGAGGACAGGAAAACAGGTGTTTATCATAAGACTTGAGTGGGGAGGAGAGAGGAATTATGGTTCAAATATTTATGAAGCTGCCATGGGAAGAGATGTTGGACTTGCTCCTATTGTCCTTTCAGGGCTGAACTAGGATGAGTAACAGGGACAATTTACAAAGCAAGAGACTTTGGTTTGATGGAAAGCAGAGCTTCCTAACAATAATGGGACTCAGCCAGAGATGGAATGAGATCCACGAGAAGGAAAGAGCTCCCATCTCTTAAAGACTGGACATCTTCCAGCAGGGGCTCAATTGATTCATTACGGGGGATGATGTAAAGGAAATTCCTGTTAAAGCTGGACTAGATGACTTCTGAGATCTCTTCCAATTTTGAGATTCTGTCCCTGAAGTTAAAACCTTATACTATTCAAGAGAAAGGGGATTGCTAAGTAAAAAATAGAAAATATATACACATACAAGTGTATATGTAAATGTATTCAAATATATGTAAATACATGTAACTGTGGGGCTCCTAGCCCCCTCCCCTATGTGGAAGGTATAACTGTAGTCTGGGTCTGTTTAAATGGACAAAGAACAATATACATATTTCTACTAGTTAGTGACAATCTACAGGTTCCAGAATTCTCACATTAAGCTTATTATTCGGATTTATACAGGACTCAGTAATATAGAACTTTTCATGAGGTTGGATGTGTGTATGTGTGGTCTCCCACCACATGAGGTTCCCTTGACCTCTTTCAGCCCTTCTCTTTAGAGGTATATCCTGGCCTTCAACAGTTAAACCAATGAAAACAGCAGAAGCCTCCTTTCTGTGAAGCAAGGATTAGCCCAGGGGTTGAGGATTGTTGAATTGAGGATTCAATCTAAGGGCTGCACTTGAGGATCTACAGGGTCACAGGTGGCCTTCAAGCTGCAGGTTCCCCACCCCTGGATTAATCTATCAAGTACTGGAAGCAGGGAGGTTTTCCTCTGTTATTCTACCTACTCTCTAGGAAAACTCCCTTTTGGAAAGGAGAGACTGCAATAGTGAGTAAGAAGTAAGTATAAGCTCCTTAAGCATGGTAATAGCTTTTTGGCTTTGTGTCCCCAATCTTAGCCCATGGCCAGGCACACAATAGGTGCTTAATAATGGTTTATTGAATTGAAAAATCCAATTCATTGGATTTTTAGAGCCATCTCTGGAAAAGAAGATTGTTACTACTGATAGTGCCTTACTACCCTTGATGGTTACCAGGATTCCAGTTGTGCAGATCTTTGCCATCTTTCAGCAGTGTCATCACCCTTCCAGTTCTATCCTTCAGTACCCTCCTTGTTATTTCACTTAGTTGGATCCTTCCACTGAACTTGCCTTAAAACTTCCACTATTTCTGTGTCTCTGAGACAATACATGAACACTCACATTTATGAATGTGTATATAGAGAGAACTTCCTCGTATTCCTGTCTATGGAGAGAATATGTGAATACTCACACATGTCAATATACAGAGAGAATGTAGGAAACCTCATCTGGGAGGAGATATGTCCCAATCTTCCACCACGCTTTTCCCAAGAGATTTTAGAAATGATTTCCTGTTCTAAACTTTTTTTTTTGCTCTTGGTTGCCAGATCTCAGTAAATTAGTAGATTGTTTGTAAGACCCATTTTTGATACCCCCAAATTATTTATATCGCTTATAATTCTATATGAAATGATTGTATTAGGTGTATGACCTTTTCATTTTTCAATGCCCGAATTCCTTTTAATCATTAATAACACACTCAAAAAGATCAGGTTGCAATGAGTTTAATGTAGGCCACAGAGTTTTAAGTTTATGCTAATGTAAGTCTTTTCACAATTAAGTCATAGCTTAACTGTCTAGCCAGTGAGGCTATTGATGAAGTAACTGTAGTATAAAGGTGTTATCCTATATATGTGGCATTATTTTTACAGACAATTGAGTCAACTGTTGGCCTCATGGTCTTTATGATATTTGCAGCAGAGAGACGATCTTAGTGATGTCTGTAAGGCTTGTTTCTGCAGGCTCAGGAACAACCTTGGTCCTCTGCGGTGACAAAACCCGACAGATCTGCCCAGGGTGAGAAAGAAAAGGCACATGAGTTCTCGTCAAGGAGTTATTGGGGCTTCCTTTCCCACCCTGATTCCCAGAGTCCCCTTCTGTAGCCCAAGCAGGTCCCTCTGCACAGTTGAAAATTCCCCCCCCCCCCCACTTCTGTTGTTAATCTGTTCCTTCCTTTCCATCCCTGAAAGCCCAACTGCCACCCAGCCCACCTCCAACAAGCTGTTCTTGACCCCTGCCTCTCCAGGGCTTGCTTCCTTTGGCCAGGGCTTTGCCACCACTACCACATGGGCCATGTCCAAGGCACACCTTTTTCTTCACTACACGAGTTCTCTGAGGGCAGGAATCAGGGACCTTGCCTAGGCTAACACCTCCAAGCCCCAGGAAAATGTTCAAGGAGGGCTCTGAGTGATACAGCTGGGGAGGTCATTCCCCCTTTTGAAAAATGGAAGAAATCCATTCAGAGAAGGAAGGGAATTGGCTCAGGTTCCCCCTGCTAACTATGTATCCCAGGCTGGCCCAAAGCCAAGGGGCTTTTTTTCTAACCTCCACTTAAATAGATCATCATCATAACTCTAAATCCCAACCTCCAAACCGTTGGCTCTGTGGATAACCTGCCCAAATCTCACAGTAGGCAGTAACCTGCTTCTGGGGAGTCCCTTCCCAGGGACCCTTAGCCCATGAAGCTTGGCTGTCAGAGGAGGGAGAGGCCAAGATGGAAGCCAGCTAGCCAGGCAGGCAAGAGAGACCCTGGCTCTGTGACCTTGGCCATGTCCTTGCCTCCCCCCCTTGACCTCAGTAACAATTTCTCTCCAATGAGGAAGTTGGACCCCATAATGTAGCCCTCCATCTTACCCAAACCTACAATCCCATTCGGACTCCATCCCCATATCACCCCTCCCCCAACCCTAGCAAACCCTATCATCCCCCTACTCCCTCACTCCCAATTCTCGCCGAGAAAACCCCGCTAGCGTAATGGCGGCAGCCCCCCAATCAGCAAGTTCTATCCTTATTCTAACCTTAAAGACTGGAATCGAACCCATGATTCTTCCTGGACTTGCCTTTTGAATCAAAGGCCTCCCTCCCCCGCCCCCATCTCAGAGACTGTCCCTCCTCAGAGCCCGGGAGTAGGGGGGAAGAGACCCCCATAGGGGAGCCCCCATAGGCACCAGTTGGGAACCGTTGCCCTACCTTGGGCGCGGGTCCAGGGTTCTCGGGGTGGATGAGTCGTGGACGCTTTCTGCCCCTCTTAAAGCGTCTGAATCTCCGCTGGGCGTTGGTCTGGCCTCCTGGCATTTCTAAAACCCCTAGATATTCGCTCCCAGACGTCAGGGTGGGGTACCGAAGGAGTCACGAGCAGAGCAGAACTGAGTCTGGGCGAGGCCAACCCCGGGTTGATATCTGTCTCCCTGTGACGTCGAGGCCCACCTTTGTGAGGCAGTAGTCCGGCACCTGGCAACCCTGCCCCACCCCCTCAGACGCCAGGCGCCCCACTCACCGTTGGGCTGGGATCAGCTCCCCTGCCCCTCCTCTCCTCCCCCTCCCACACCCTCGGGGGCTAAATTTAGCCCGCTTCTGTCCTCCACCCCTCCGCCCCCAAGCCTCCCCTGCAAGTGGCCCCCACTACCAGTGGGTTTATCTGCCATCTGCCATTCCTGGCAGCCAGCAGGGACGGAGGGAGGAGGGCCAGTAACACGACAGGTGTCCTAAGAGGAGCATTCATATATATATATATATACATGAATGTGTAGCAAGAATCCAATAAAAATCAATAAGAAGAACACGGGGTTGACTTAGATCTTCATATTCCCGGGTACTCATAGACCCTCCCTATCCATATATGGTAGTACCTTTGGATTCTGGCTACATATTCATATATATATGTATATAGGAGTACTAATATTGTCATATTCATATGTATAAATTCTCTTTCCATTCTTATGTATGAGTATTCTCTATGCATATATCAGCACTCATATATTCTCTCTGTTGACATGTAAGTATTCGTATAACCTACAGATTCTCATGTACATGCTCTCATAAATCCTCTAAATTCTTGGGTATGAGTACTCACATTGTCTCTACACCAGCGGTTCTCAACCTGTGGGTTATGTTCAATTTGTAACAATGAAAATACATCCTGCATCTCAGATAGATTCATAACAGTAGCAAAATGACAGTTATGAAGTAGCAACGAAAATAATTTTATGATTGGGGGTCACCACAACATGAGGAACATATTAAAGGGTCGTGGCATTAGGAAGGTTGAGAACCACTGCTCTATACATACATTCATACATAGGGGAACTCAAACATTCTCTCACAAGGTGAGAAGTAGTGGAGGTTTAAAGAATGCTCAGTGAGAGATCCAGCCAAGCTAAGCCCTCCTGTGGGCATTGAAGGACAGAACTGGAAGGAAGATGGCAAAAGGAAGAAAGGTAGAAAGAACTGCCAAGGTTTTGCCTGAATTGAATTGGACACTCTAGAGTTGGGGTGGGAAACCTTCAGTCTCAAGACCACATGTGGCCTTCTAGGTCCTTGGGTGTATCCTTTTATTAAGGGGATTTGTTCTTTGAAATTTGGACTCAGTCAAAGGGCCACACTTGAGGACCTAGAGAGCCACACATGGCCTTGAGGTCACAGGTTCCCCACTCCTGCAAAGGGTAGCAGTCCACTGTCCGTGGAAACCTTTCTTTGAGATAGGGGGTTCTAAGTGCTTGACAACAGCAATGTACACCTACTCTGTGCTGCGCGTTGTCCTCAGGTGGGAACTCATACAATACTCATACAAAGACAGAAAATAGTTCCTGTGCCCCAGGAGCTCCAGTCCCCTTTAGGGCATTCACCCCCTAGATTTTCTCCCTGAGCCAGTCTAATCTAGGAGCTAAAATTCTCTTCCTACTTGTTATTGCAGTCCCTCCTTCTGGAAGGGGGAGTCCACAGTCCCATGGACCATCAGCTCAAGGTTTCCCCTATCAGCAACCTCCAGCACTTTGTAGAAATAAAAGTAATCTGTCCCAAGAAATGAACCAAGTCCCATGAGGCTGAAGGGAGGTGAATGGGTTACTGGGACTCTGTGATTCTTTTTGCAGAATCTGTGACTTGGAATATAGACATAGCCCTACTAGTCCTCATAATCTGTAAAACAGAAAGATGTGGGACCCAGGGATGTTCTCAGCAGGAGCTACCCATGATCAGTCCTCAGATCTTTTATTCATTTATATATTTAGTTTTAAATTTTTATCATATTTCTAGTGTTCCTGTTGGTTTTTCCATCACAGTAATTCCTGAGTGTACTGCTCTCACTTCTGCTACCCAAGATATCCCATGTAACAGGGATTTTGCAAAAGAGGAAGAAATAACACAGATCAGGTCAGTTCAGTTCAGAGCCCTTGGATTTATGGCTCTCTGATGTACTCATTGGGTAATAACAATCATAATAATAAAAACTCATTGGGTATTTGAGCTGTGTTTGGCCTTTCCTACTACCAGTATCTAGTAGGTCTAGTGACTAGAGCCTAAGTACTACGAGGCCTAAGACTGTCTTCCCTATACTTTGTATTTCCCCCAGTACCCAGAAAGACATTTCTCCAAATGGTCCAGCTATTCCAGAAAGCAACGTGACTAAAATCTCTGGAACATGCCTTTTGTTCCAGTGATTAAACTGCTGGGCATTTACCTCCAGGAGATCAGAAAGTGACCCACCTACAGGGCATCCTGGAGGGCCTAATACAAGTACAAGCGCTTAAAGCTTTAATAGCTTAAAGTTTGGGGGATGTAGTAATATATTCTTAGCAATACTTTGTGGTAGCAAAGAACTGGAAACAGAATGTGATTGATTAGGAAATGGATGAATGAATTGTGGGGAGCAAAGGAGGGGATAAGTGCTATCATAATCTCCATTTTAAGTTGTGGAAACTGAGGTAACCAGGCAAAACCTGACTTGCACTGGGTGTTACACCAAGTGAGTGTTTAAAGTCCCATTTGAACTCAGGTCTTCCTGACTCTGGGGCTGTTAGGTGATGCAGTGGATCACTGGGCCTGGAGTCAGGAAGACCCATCTTCCCAAACTCAGATCTAGCCCCTGACACTTACTAGCTGTGTGACCCTGGCAAGTCACCTCACCCTGTTTGCCTCAGTTTCTTCATCTGTAAAACAAGTTGGAGAAGGAAATAGCCAACCACTCCAGTATCCAATATACCATGAACACCCCAAGTGGTGCCACAAGGGATTGGACACAACTGAAAAACACCTTGGCCACACTTCTATATTTGTTTTTCTTCTTTCATATGTGAGTCCTTTTTCTCTATATGTTCAAACGAGTATTCCACAGTTTCTCTCCATGTGAGAGAATATGAGGATTCATATATGAATAGAAAGGATATGACTATTCATATAACAACAATACATA
>CM053582.1:10539505-10611385 GCA_028627135.1 Pseudochirops cupreus
CCCCAACTTTCTCTCGCTCCTTCCCCCTCCCCCACCGACGTTACAAGGGTCTCGAGCTACCAACGGGACTGTGGCCATCGGGGGAGCAGGGGGAGGAAGGAGGGAGAGGACCCTGGGGACCGGGACTGATGCCCAGAGACCCCCTATGTGTCCATGCAGCCCTCTGTCCCCCTCTTCAAAACCACCGGGCTCTGTGTATTCTTGTCCGGGAGGGCTCGCATCTTTCCTCTGCATGTTCATGTGAGGGAGGGACCCTCCATTCTCTCTCTATTCCTCTTTGAGAGACTGAATGACTCTCTATATAAAGGTATATATGGTAATATATATATATAATATATATTATATATGGTTACATAATCCTATATAGAGGAAAAAACCCATATATCTCCTTTATATATATTCTCAATATTCATCTATGAGTATTCATATGACTACAGAATCTCTACTGTAAAATATAAATAATTCATATTTGTATAAATGAATACATAGAGATTATATAGCTCAGAAATATGAAGAAAGATGATATATACATTTATGAATATGTAAACATACACTCATGTCCTTTCTCTTCATTCCTATTTACAGAAACCTTTATTTTTGCTAGAAATTCATTCATATCACTTCTACATTCTCCTCATAAACATTAACAATCAAACTCTCTCTTCTTACTATCTTGAGTACTCACACATTCATTTTCTCTTCATCAATAGCCAGGGGACTTTCCATGCCATTGAGTCACCTCCACCATGCTGGGCTCCATCACCTTAAGAGGAAAATCAAGGGTGGAGGGCCTCTAGTTAGCTTCCCGTGATCAAGCAAGTGAACTTGCCATCTGCACTTCACAGTTTGGGGCCTAATGTACAGAATTTTTAGTCACTACTCCTATGGAATCTTATCAAACCAATTAATACTGATTGGCATAAAACAGGGGTCCAATTAATCTATCACATACCTCCAAGCCCCAAGAAAATGTTCAAGTTGGGTTCTGAGTGAAGCAGTTAGGGGTCATCTCCCTTATTCCCCATTCAGGAAATTTTGCTCAGGCTCACTCCTGCTAAATGTATGTCCTAGACTGGCCCAAAGCTCGGGGGATTGGGACTGGCTTATGTTTCCTGGCCATTTGTCTCCCATGCCCAGAAGCTTGAACCTCAGGTGGGCTTTGGGCTAGTCCCCTGGTATCCCTCATCCCTCAGATGTCCACTCCCCTGCCTCATGGAGCCACCAGTCAAACCGAGCTGAGTCTGGGCAAGGTGGACCCCCCAGTGAGGGCCAATGGCCAGCGACATCAGTGCCTACCTTGGTGAGGCAAGAGTACCTCTCCTGCTGACCATGCCCATTCCTCCACTGATGCTTACCACACATCCCACTCATTACTGTCTCCAGTCAACTCCCCTCCTGCACACCTTCCCTAGGGCTAGTTTACCCCTCCTCCAACCAATGCTGCAACTGGCCCAAGCTGCCATCCAATTTATCTGACTATTGCCAATCCCATAGCCAGGCACAGGGAGAAAGGACCCCCTGATGGATGCCCATCTTCCCAGTCCATCCATACTCACATCCATCTCTGTGACCCTAATAAAACTGATCAAATTTCTATATTCTTATTCACAGGTACACATATTTTCTCTTTATATTCATATGATACTCTTACATTATCTGTTATATTAGCATATGTAAGTACTCATGTGTTCTCTCTACAATCATATATAGAAAGAGTTCATATACATTTCATATATTTTCATATATTCATATACATAAGTACATAAATATATGAATATATGTGTAGAATGACAACTCATATATATGATTCGGATAATACATTCGTATTAAGTCCTCATACATTCTCTACATTTATATATATGTATATATATATAATCATATATAAATGTAAGGACTCACATTTATGAATCAATTATTCTCTTGTCCTATATACAAGAACTCATTCTCTATATTCTTATACATAGAATTATTCATATATTCTTTCCATATATTCATATATAGGAGTTCTCATATATTCTCTCTTTGTATATGAGTATGCTACTGTTCCTCTCCCTGTTGGAGAATATAAGAGACACATATGAGATATGTACCAGTCTTCCACTCTCCTTTCCCATGAGATTTTACAAATGAGTTTCTATTCTAAATCTGTTTTGCTCTTGGCTGCCAGATCTCTCCCATTAGAAAGTCAGTCAAATGGCGGCCAAAGCATGTTGAAGATTCCCTTTCGTCTCCTCACTATGAGAAATGATCGATAGCATTAAAAATTCTCCATGAAATGATTGTATAATGTGTGTGTGTGTGTGTGTGTGTGTGTGTGTCCTTTCCTCAAGTGCATCCCCTTTTTAATCATTAGTAACAGGCTAGAATAGGTCACGTTGGAAGGGTTTTATTTTTATTACAGGACACATAATCATTCTGTTTTGCTTTCTTTTATCTTTATACTAATATCAGTCTCTTCTCAAATAAATGAGTGGCTTAAGTGTCTAAGTGCAGTGGTTTTGGATAAGGAATTGCGTAGTTCTCTCCTGAAGCGGCCATCTTATACTCATAGCATAATTTTTACAGATAATTTGATTTGTCTTCTGTCCTCATGGTCTTCCTCTTCAGGCTGTATGCAGCAGGGACACAATCTTACTGAAGTCCTCGAGGCTGATCTCTGCAGATTGGGGAAGAACTCCTTTCCTCCTGGGTGGCAGAACCCCACTGACCTTCCTAGGGAGGGAAAGGAAAGGGCACATGAGCTCTGTCCAGGGTTTATTTGGGCTTCCTTTCCAATCCTGACTCTCAGAGCCCCCTTCTGCAGCCCAAGCAGGTCCCTTTGCACAGCTGAAAATTCCCCCCTCTGTTCTGTCAATAATCTGCACCTTCCTTCCCATCACTGAAAGCCCAACTGCCACCCAGCCCACCTCCACCAAGCAGTTCTTGACCCCTGTTTCTCCAGGGCTTACCTCCTTTGGCCAAGGCTTTGCCACTGCTACCACATTGGGCATGTTCAAGGTACACATTTTTCTTCACCAGACCGGAAGCTGTTTGAGGGCAGGAAACAGCGACCTTGCCTAGGCTAAAAGCTCCAACCCCCAAGAAAATGTTCAAGTAGGGCTCTGAGTGAAGCAGGTGGGGGTCATCTCCCTTGTTTCACAAATAGAAGAAACCCATTCTGGGAAGTCATGGGATTTGCTTAGGTTCACCCCGCTGTAGATCCCAGGCCTGCCCAAAGACAAGGGCTTTTTTCTCTCTTCTCTTAACCCCATGGCCAAAACTGAAGACTCTCAGAACTCCTAGTTCTATTGATAACCTTTCTAGTCTCAATGAAAGTGATAACCATCTGGGGTGTGCCTTCTGAGAGGGATCTTTAACCCATGAAGCTTGACTATCAGAGGAGGGAGATGCTAAGGCCTGGCAGGCCTGAGAAATTCTGGATCAGTTCTTCATTTTACCATTTACTTACTGTGTGACTTTGGCCATGTCTCTGCTCTCCTCTTGACCTTAGTTTCCCTTTCTCTCAAATGAGGAAGTTGGACTGGACTTTTAGCCCTACAAGTCCTTTTAGACTTTACCCTATGCCCCCCTCCCAAGCTATCACTCCCTCCCACTGAGAGAACCTAGCTAATCTAAGGCTTACCCTTGGAGCAGCCCCCTCCCAGGAAGTTCTGCTGGTGGTCTGACACTGAAATATGGAATAAAACCCCTGGGTCTTTCTGGACTTGCTTTGCCTCCACAGCCAGAGATGCCTCCCAACCCTACAATGGACCAGCCATCCTTGGAGCCAGGGGACTGAAAGGTGGAGATCTGGTGAGGACTAGTTGGGAACCACTTCTATAAGTGACCAGAGACATGTGTTTCATGACTGCTTGTGGCCCTTGCTTAAGAGATTGACACTCAGGTGGACTTTGGGCTGATACTCTTACATCTCTCCATCAAGACCCAGACCTCAGGGCTCCTCAGAGCTGAGACTGAGATCCCCCGCTGTGCACCGATGACCTGTGCTGGCAGCGCCCACTTTTGTGAGAAGTCCCCCTCCTGCCAATCCAGGTCCATCCTCCACCGGCCTCCACCAGGCATTGCACTCACCAACCTCTTCTTCCCCTCACCCACATGCCCTCTGTGGCTCATTTTAGCTTTTTGAAAGTCCCTGTATGTGGCCCAAGTTGCCTGGCTGGGCACACAGTGTGACAGGACCACAAAGAACCATGATAGATGCCCTCATAAAAACCTTTGTATATTCATATAAATGAGAGAGAGAGAGAGAGAGAGAGAGAGAGAGAGGGAGAGAGAGAGAAAACATGAGTATTCCTATGTGTAGGAATATATATATGGAGAATGAGTGTATGTATA
This sequence comes from Pseudochirops cupreus, assembly GCA_028627135.1. Lineage (NCBI taxonomy): Eukaryota > Metazoa > Chordata > Mammalia > Diprotodontia > Pseudocheiridae > Pseudochirops > Pseudochirops cupreus. The sequence continues at coordinate 10,543,841 of CM053582.1, forward strand.
TTAACGTAATATAATGTATTGTATATTAATGTAGGGAGAATATAGGAGTACTCATGGGAATATAAAGGATATATGAGTATACAAATGAATAGCAAGGGAGAATATTGGCATACAGTAATATATAGTGAATACATGATTGCTTATATATGAATATAGAGTATGAGTACTCACATATATGTAGAAATATATAGAGGATACATGAGTATTCATATATGTAAAGTAGGAGATGATATAGGAATATGTGAGTACTCATAGATATCAATATACAGAGAGACCATAGGAATTGCCATCCACGAGGAGATCAGCGTTTTCCACGAGATTTTACAGATGAGTTAATGGTCTCAATCTATTTTGCCCTTGGCTGCTAGATCTCTCTCCTTAGAAAGTACATCAAATGTTGGCTAAGACACTTTGGTGTTCCCTGGCTCCCCCTCACTATGAGAGACAAATGATTTCTATTTGTTAAAATTCCCTACAAAATGGTTGTATTAGGTGTGTGTGAGCATTTCCTTTGTTCAGTGCATATCCCCTTGATACTCATTAAGAAACACCACTTTGGGACAGGTCAGGCTGGAGTGCATTTTATCTTTATACCAATGTCAGTTCTCTAAAAATTCTGTGTGTATCCATTGAGACTGTTGAAGGGATTGTAGCACTCCTGGTGAAGGTGTTGTCTCATATTTCTGAGAATTTGTTTTGGCTTCTGGCCTAATGGTCTTCGACTTCAGACTGTTTGCAGCAGGGTGATGATGTGAGTGACGTCTTTGAGGTAGATCTCTATAGGACGGGCTGGTGCCCTCCTCCTCCTCCTTGGGACAGCTTGACAGACCTGCCCAGGGTCGAAAAGGAAAGGATACATGAGCTTTGGCCCTATCCTGATCCTGACTCCCACAACACCCTTCTGTGGCCCAGCCTGATCCCTTTACTCTGCCTACCATTCCTGGCTCTGCTCTGTGAACAACTTCCTCCTTCTTTCCCACCCTTGCAAGCCTAAATCCTATGCTGCTCACCTTCAGGAAACCTCTTCTGCTCTCCATGTCACACAGGACACCTTGGAGCCCAAGGGACGGGGAAGGCGAAAGTCTGCTAGGGACCAGTTGAGGATCATTTCCTTACCTTAAGGGAAGGTCCAGGGGCTTCAGAACGGGCGTCTAGTGGTCCACTGGGTCCTCTGTTGGGGTGGCCAAGCCTCAGCGGGGCGTTGGTTCGGTCCTCCGACATCTCGACACCTAGATATCTATTCCTAATCCCGGGTGGTACTCAGGGAGTCAGTCAGGAGCCAAGAGGAGCTGAGTCTGGGCTAGACGAACACTCCCCCACCCCCTCAACAGCTGACAGCCAGTGACGTAATAACCTACCTTTGTGAGGCAGTAGCCCCTCTCCAGCCAATCCAGCTCTCACATCCTCTCCCCATCCCCCTACGGCCCTGGACTTGGTCTCGGGCGCACCACTAACAGTTGGGTTGCCCGTTCTCTACTATTCCTTGCCCCCACTCACCCCTCCCAGGCTCATTTTCGCTGCTACCGCCAGGGTCAGCCCCAAACCAATCTCGGCAAGTGGCCTCAGGACAGTTTCTGCCTTTCCGGGAGCTGAGTGGGGCGAGAGGACAGAACACCAGGACCAGGACCAGAACAGATATCCGTTGTCTATCCATCCATCAGTCCGGTCATCCCTCTCTGTGTCAACCTCTCCCTGATGCCATGGTCCCCTTCGAGGACGAAGGACAAACCACAACCTGTGAGTGGTTCCGGTTGCCTGAATGGGGACCCATCTGGCCAGTTCCGATTGGCCAACTCAGCTCCTCCTCCCCTCCCCTCCCCTCCCCTCCCCTCCTCTCCCCTCCCCTATCCTCTTCTCTATGCCCAAAGGAGGGTAATTTTTGGTGGCCAGAAGCTACCTAGTTAACTTGGGGTTTACTGGCTAGATTTCTTCTCAAAGACCAAGCCTTAAATCCAATTCACTCTGGATCTCATGGACTGGATAACAATAGGTCCTTGCTCACCTACCACTTAATGGTTATTTTGAGATCCTCCTGGATCAGAGTAAGTATAAATAGTAACTGTTTCTTTTTTGGCCAGAAACTCTGAGGGTCCTCCCCTCCCAATTTGATTTTTAAATTTTTTTTATTAAAGGGGCCATGCCTTGACTCACTTCTTCAAGAGGCCTATTCACTGAATGGGGCATTGCCTCACTCAAAGGGAGAATCTGGATAGACCTTAGCCTAAAAGCCCACTACATCCTGGGCCATCTTCAGTTGTACTGAACGATATCTGGCCACTGGACCCTCAAATCAAAGTCAACTGTAAGTCATGTCATCATTTCCCAGCTGTCCTTTTGGGGAAAGAAGGACAAACCACACAACCATCCTTCAGTCCACTTAATAAAACCTGGCCATCTTTGTAAATTCATAGGCATGAATATTCATATATTTTCTCTATATTCATATACAGTAGTACTCATGTATTCTCTCTCTCTATTCATATGTACCAGCACACATAGAATTCATATATACATATAAATACTAAGTATTTTATTTATTTGATAAATTTCTCTACAATTCACAAACTTGCATTTTTCTATGTATTATATGTATATATTCTATGCTTTATTCTCTCTTCCTATATTCTCTCTATTCTCCACGTTCATATATATAAACATATCACATATGTGAATACACACATAGACATACATACAACCCAATGCAGGAGACAATAAACAGAAAGAGTAAATTATATGCAGGATAAATGATTAGCAGAGGGAAGGCCCTAGAATGAAGAGGAGGGAAGGCCTTAGAATGAAGAGGGTTTGAGAAAAACTTCCTGTAACAAATGGGATTTTAGTTGGGGCTTAAAGAAAGTCTGGGTGGTCATTAGAGTAGAGGAGGGGGAGAGAGTTCCAGACATGAGGGACATCCAGATAAAATGCCTTGAGCTTAAAGATGGAGTCTCTCCTTTGTGGAACAGTCAAGAGGCTTTTAACATTAAGGGTATGACCATGTTTGTGTGTGGTTGAGGTGGGGTGGAGAGGTTGATCATGGGGAATCAGTAGGTTAAAGAAGTAAGTAGTCAGGGTGTTTGATAGAGTCAGTATATAAACTGAAGTTCCCTAGTATGAGGGCAGAAGTTGGAGTGGAGAGAAAAATTGGGAGCCAGGTACCAAACTCACTGATGAAGGAAGAGGAGTGACCTAGAAGTCTGTAGACAACAGCCATCAAGATTTGGATTGAGTGGTAGAGATGAACATCACGAACCTCAAAGGAGGAGAGGTTACTGAGTGATGGAGGTAAGGAGAGAACCTGGAAGGGGCAGTGGGGAGCAAGGAATATTTCTCTTCCTGGGTCAGTGAGTCAAGGGGAATTTGTGAAGATGCAGCCAGTACTGATTGGCTACAGAAGTTGTGAATTTGGGGAGAGCCAGGTTCCAGCGATTTGCTAGGAGATGGAAGGAGCAGAAGAGGAAAAAATTTAGGATGAAGGGAAATTTGTTGCCCATGGAATTAGCATTCCAGAAGGCACAGTGGAAAGAAACACAGGGTGGTGATTGGTCAGAACTTTGTGGTGGGAGGGTTGAAGGGGATAAGAAAAAAGTATCAGGTAGTGGGGGATGGGGAATGGGGTTTGGATAATGACCTACAGGGATTCAGAATCACTGGGATGCATAGAATATGACTGGCTATGAGGATGTTCATCACTGAGTGGAAAGTATCACTCCTCTTCCCAAAGAAGGATGGAGTTCAGGCTAGAGACAAGAACAGTATGAGGTAGAAGACATAGAGTAAGGTGATCAGATTTTACTACTCCTCTTCACTCTGGAGGATGGAGATTAGGTAGTAAATGGCTCAGAAGGAGAAAGAAATCTTGTTCCTCACTAACTTTCTTCTTTTTCCCTCAACAGAATAAAATTGGAAGCCTGAAGTCAAGTGGAAGGTTACTCCTCTTTGCAGAATGATTTGGTCTCAGGAAACATTGATTAATTATCTACCATTTGCAGAAGCATCATTGGAGGCACAAGGAGAAATACAAAATTTAGATCAGACAGTCCCAGACCTCATGTAACACTCATGGTCTAGGCCGCGGGTGGGGAACTTGCAACCCCGAGGGCACATGTGGCCCTTTAGATCAGTGGTTCTCAACCTTCCTAATGCCTCGACCCTTTAATACTCATATGTGGGCATATCTGCATGTGGGCGGACCTGCCTAGAAACAGATAGAGGGGTGGTGTCTTGGTTCCTAATACCATCGGAAATATGTGTTTTCCAATGGTCTTAGGCAACCCCTGTGACCCCTACAAAAGGGTCGTTTGACCCCCAAAGGGGTCACAACCCCCAGGCTGAGAACCGCTGCTCTAGATTCTCAAGTGCAGCCCTTTGGCCAAATCCAGTTTGTTCCATGAAGTTTGGATTCAGTCAAAGGATGTCACTTGAGGACCTAGAGGGCCACATGTGGCCTTGAAGCCACAAGTTCCTCACCTCTGATCTAGTAGGATGATAGGCCAAACACAATTAGAAGACCCAATATTCCATTAGAGAGGCGTGAAACTAAATATGATGTGAACTGAGCTACATTGCATCGTTTTTTTCTTTTTCCAGGTGGTAGAAGTGAGAGAAATACATTCAGAAATGAATGTGGTGGAAAAACACAAGGTATCCAAAAAATGAGACAAACTCTTTAAAAAAGAAAGAAAACAACATTTCTAGGGAATGGTCATGGGTAGATCCTGCTGATTGTACCCTCGATTACATATCTTCTCTTCTGACAGACTAGAGGCCTGGTGGAGCTCTGCATGGATCCATGGTCACAGTTTCTACAAAGAGAGTCACTGGGTCCCAGGTCCCCTTCCCTGGCCAAATGAGTTAAGATTTGTATCAAATCACTTAGCATAGTGCTTGGTCCATAGTAGGTGCTATATACATCCTTATTGCTCCTCCTCTTCCTCCCTCCCTGCCCCACAAGACTGGTTTCATTTCTTGGGACAGATTAATTCATTTCTATAAACTACTGGGGGTTATAGATAGGGCCTGATAAGCCTTCTGAATTGGGATTCCCAAACCAGAGAATCCCCTTCCAGGAGGAGGAGTTGCAACTGAGAGTAAGAGAATTGCAGCTCCTGAATGAATTTAGCTCAAGGGAGCAAGGTCAGGTGTGGGATTTGAGTTCTTCGAGGGTAGGGACTGTTTTTCTGTCTTTGTGTCCCAACACTTAACTTTATGTCTGGTAAGTGGCTGTTTTCCAAAAACACTCCCCCAAACAAACAAAAAACTCCTATGTTTGTTGAATTGCGAATAAAATTGAAAGATTCTAAACCCTTTCCTAAAAGAAAGTTGTGTCAAGAGTAACAGTGTAGAACTAAAGCAAAAAATAGAGTCCATATTGGTCATCCTCTTGTAGTAAAACTACAGTTGAATAGCATCCTCTCTGATAAATACCTCCTAAAAAAATGAAAATGTAAAGAGGTAAGAGGGAAGAAAGGATGATAAGATTCAATCATATAAGACTCTTATTTACATCAAGATGTGCTTTTCAGAGGCAACTCTTCACCAAGACATATCCTCCTTAGGTTCCAACCAGATGCAAAATTAGTATGCTCTGGGGTCTCTGTCTCTGTCTCTATCTCTCCCCTGCTTACTTTCTAACTGCATGCTACCTGATTTAAGAAATTACTAGAGGATGGTAAACTTTCAAAAAGGATTATTTCCTTTTAACAATAATCTAAAAATTCACATACAACAATTTTGATTCTTTGGTTGTTTTCTGGAGAAAACAGGAATATGTTGAATGTTGACAGGTACTGTCACCACAGGTGGGCTTCTTAGAAAGTCCTTAGTCATGTAAAGAAGGGATAGGATCCAAAAAGAAAAGGAAGCATAGGCTGAGACCTTTCCAAGAAGGTTGCTTTCATTTTAAAAAACAAAGCAAAAAAATAAAACCATCTGGTAGGCTCATATATTGAAGAACCCAGATTGGTATTCAGGCTATTGTCCAAAGCAATGACATTTTCAATTCCCTCCAGAGAAAATGAATGGAAACTTCAATTATCCTGACTTCACTAATTTAGAATTGATGATAATTTAGTTTGCCTTGGACACTGAGGAGTTCCTGAAGTATCTCTAGAATTAGATGAGCAGGATAGATTATATGAGGAAAGGATAAGGGATGTTATGTTGGAGAAGGGCTAGAGAGAGGGAATTACGATCACAGCTTACAAGTATTTGTGGGGTTACAATGGGAAGAGTAGACTTTCTCTTCTTGGACTTAAAGAGTTGATCTAGGATAAATAACGAGGATAACTAATAGGGAAGCCGATTTTGGCTTCATGGTCAGAAGAGCTTTCTAGGAATAACAAGAGTTGTACAGAGATGGGATGAGGTGCCATGAGAGGTGATAAATTCCTATTTGTTCAAGACTGAAAGACTTCCAACAGACATTAGTCTGCTAGGGATGGTGTTGAGGGGATTCTTTTTTTTTTTCTTTTGTTACATTTTAAATACCAAGTTGTCTTCCTCCCACCCTCCCAACCCTGAATTAGAGAAAGCCAACATTTGATATGGATATATATGTGGAACCATATAATACATACTTCCATATATCACTTTTTTCTCTGGAGGTAGAGAGCATTTTCCTTCATAAGTCCTTCATAATTGATTTGAACACTCAGAATACTCAGAATAGTTTAATAATTCATTTACTCTTAAAACAATTTTGTTGTTATTGTATACAATGTTCTCTTGGTTCTGCTTGTTTCATTTTGCATTATTTCATGTAAGTCTTTCCACGTTTTTCTACAATCATTGAGCTCATCATTTCTTATATAGCACAGTACTATTCCATCACAATCATATACCACAACTTGTTAAGCCATTCCCCAATTGGGCATTCCCACAATTTCCAACTCTTTGCTACCACAAAGAGAAGCTGCTATATTTTAGAACATATATGTTCTTTTCCTTTTTTCCCTGATCACCTTGGGAAATAGAGCTAATAATGGTTATTTCTGGGTCAGAGAGTAATTCACAATTTATAATTCTATGAGCATAATTCCAAATTGTGCTCCGAAATGATTGGATCAGTTCACAGTTCCACTGACAGTGAATTAGTGGACCTATTTTTTTTTCCCACATCCTCTCCAGAATTTGTCATTTTTCCCTTATATAATTTTAGTCAATCTGAGGTATGGGATGGTACCTCAGCATTGTTTTAATTTGCATTTCTTTAATCAATAAAAAAAAATAATCAGCAAGATGTATGTGCATTGTGATAATAATCCAATAAATTAAAAAAAAAACTTTATAGATCATATGTGGCTTTAGAACTAAAAATGTCGTATCTTGGAAGGTCCTTAGGAATACTGAATGTCCGGGCTTCCAGGTGCCATTCAAGGGAGAATTTTGGAGCTGGCTGAGAGCTTGGATACAGAATTTCCCAGCTAGGACGTAAGTCCCTCTTCTAAATGCCCCAATTTGGAGGGGGAAATGAAGCCAGAATATCAGATCAGGCAAGTGACTTAAAATCTACAATGACTGAGCTTGAAGGAAATGTTGAATCCAAATCCTGAGCTGGCTGAGTCTGTAAAATCTGCAAGGTCGGTGTCATTAGGGGTTAAAACAGAGAGTGGGAGATATTCAGAGGTGGAGAAAGGAAATTGCCAGAAGCAGTAGCACAGGCTTTGTGGTTGCCATGGAGAAGAGAATGCGAGAGATAGGGGAGCATTTCAAGGAAGGGATATCAACGTGAAGAAAGCCCTTGGAAAACAAAATGTCAGCTCTTGGAACGTGCTAAAAACCATCGTGAGTGATAACTGGGAGTGCTCTCAGCACATAAATTCTGAGAAAATCTCAGAAATGAGAAGATTTCTTTTCCTTTCTATTCTTAGTGGACCAAAATATTAGCCACTTGTAGGTAAATGAAAAAACAAGAAATAGGGGTTTTTTTTTGTATGAGAGCAATAATTTATTTTAATTAATGTCACACATTGGTGAGACTAAAAAAATCTCATCCTGAACCACGCAGCCAAAAGGGTACAATGAGAGTACTATTTTTTTTTTTGGTCGGCCAAAATTCGAGAAAAAAAAAAAACCCTTCCCACTGAAACAAACGCAATAATGAGCAATGACTTTTTTGGTAAAAACAACTGTTGTTAAGATGGTTGGATTGCATGCAACCCAGCTGAACAATCTCAATCTTAACATTCTCCTGCAAACAACTTAAAAAAATTTTTTTAATTTTGAACAAATACTAAAACTTAAATACATAATAAGAAAAGAAAAAGAAATATTATAAATTTAAATATTAAACAAATATAAAATAAGAAAAGAAAAAAACATGCTATGTACACAGCAGAATACAGGAGAGGATTCGGAATATATAGCAATAACTTTCCCTTTCAAGAAAGCCTACGTATTAAATACTACACGTTACGTTGAAAGCTGTTCATCTTTTCTTTGTTTCCTTGTACATTTCCTTTTGTTCTCTGCTGTGCACTTTTTACTTTGTTCTCCTCCCACACACACAATTAAGAGTGGATATACAATACTATACATATATGTGTGTGTATCTAAACATACGTATATATATATATATATATATATGTATACTCTCCCTAAGAGATTCCATTCCTAATCTTTATTTTTATGTTTGTATCTCTTTTTTCTATCTCGTCTAACTCCTCTACTTTACTTCTCTGCCTGCTACCTTGCCCTCCTCTTACTTAACCTACCCCCACTACAATTCCTTATCCTCCCCTTCCCATAAATCAAAACACTCTTTTGTACAACCCTTTCACCTACTCCCTCACCCTCCCCTCTAAAGATCCCTCCCTTATCCTCCCATTCCCACTTATCTAAATACCCTTCTAATATTCCCCTTTTAACCTATTCCCTCACCCTCCCCTGTAAAGATCCCTCCTTTATCTTCTCCCCTCTCCCTGTCCCTTTAGAGTTTTATTTCTTTCTGTGTTTCAAAGACTTTTATACTCTTCTATGTATTTTATACTCTTCTATGTATTTTTCCCTCTTGAACCCATTCACGATGAAAATAGGTTCCCAGAACTAACAGCCCTCTTCCCCATCTAATTCCTCTGTATTGGTTCTTCCTCTCGTACCTCATTTGTATAATTACTCTTTCAGCTGTTCTTGAATGGTTTTACTTGTTGAAGTCATATCATACTCAGGTCTGCCCCAATCTTTCTTATAAGCTTCCTAATTACTAATAACAATTTTAGACATAGGTTTTACATTTTACATACATAAAAGGTAAGCAGTCTGTTCTTATTGAGTCCCTTTTAATTGATGCATGTACCTTATACTTCTCTTGGCTCTTGTATGTCAAATCTTCTATTAAGTTCAGTTTTTTAAAACAAAGTCCTAAAAGTCTGATAATTCATTAAACATCAATATTTTTTTCATTCAGAATTATGCTTAACTTTGCTGGGTATGATAATTTTGACCAGAAGCCCAGTATTTTTTTTGTTGTTTGATATATAGTGTTTCAAGACCTTTGATCTTTTAGTGTCACCAATGCTAGGTCTTGTGTGATTCCACTTGTGGTATGTAAATTGTTTTTTTCTTATTGCTCATAATATTCTTAAGCTGGGGATTTCAAAATTTAACTATAATATTCCTGTGAGTTTTCCTCATGGGATATCTTTCAGGTGGTGATCAGTAGATTTTTCTTATTTTTACTTTCCCCTCTTTTTCTAATGCTTCGGGACAATTTTATATAATTATTTCTTGTATTATTGTATCAAGATTTTTTTTTTGATCATAACTTTCAGGTAGTCCTATTATTCTTATAGTTTCTTTTCTTGATCTGTTCTCTAGATCAGTTGTTTTTCTTATGAGATATTTCACATTCTCTTCTATTTTTTCATTCTTTATATTTTCTTTTTTTATTTCTTGATCTCTTAGAACTTCACTGGCTTTTCCTTGCCCAATTCTGATTTTCATGGAGCCATTTTCTTCCTTAAGAGTCTGGATTTTCTTTTCATAATCTTGTTTTTCTTGGATTATTATTATTTTTTTTTTAGTTTTTCCTTAATCTCTCTCATTTGATTTTTATTTATTTTTCTCTCATTTATTTTTAAAGTCTTTTTTAAGCTCGTCAATGAATTCTTTTTGGGCAGGTGACCATTTGACACCACTGTTTGAGGTAGAAGAAGGTTTCTTTGCTTCAGTGTCCTCCTCTGAAGGTGAACTCCCATCTTCTCTATTCCCATAGTAACTCTCTATAGCTGGATTCTTTCTCCTTTGCCTGAGCATATTTTTTGTGTAATAATTTAGTTTTTATAATCACTTCTAGTCCTGAGGTATGGGGAAATGGCGCCTCTGGCCTCAGATCCTCTTCAGTTCTCCCCTCTGACCTTAAACTCAAACCAGGACCTTCAGCCTCCTGTGAGTGCCCACAGCCAGTAGTGTCCCTGCCCTGCTTCTTCTGTACTCACCAGGCCTGTGCCGGTTCCTTCTCACCCCAACCGTTCTCTGCAGCACAGCTGGCTCTGGTGTTCCATGTCTAGATCTTCCCCAACTCAGACTTCCAACTCCCCTCATTGCTGGGGTAAAAGTTCCTGTGTCTGGGGCCAAGGCAGCCTCCCAGCCCAGCTAACCCCAGGGCTTGTAGCTTGTTGTTTAAGCCAATCCAGGCCTGGAGGTGTTTACTCTTCACAGGGACTAAACTTCTTCCTGGGATTTTTCTTCAGATCTTCTGGGATTATCCCAGAATCCCTGTTTTGTCCCTATTCTTATTTATTTTTACCTGCTCTATTTTTATTTATTTATTTTTACCTGGGGTGCTGTTTTATGTCTTTTGTGGAAGAAAATCTTGAGAGCTCGAAATTTTCTGACCTTCACATATATTTATACATGCATGCATGCATACATACATGCATACATACACACACACACATCCAGTTGGGTACAGAAATCTATCTCACCCAACAGGAAAGTAGGTCATTGTGGAGGAGGTTGTAAGGTAACTAAGACAAAATGTCTAGCCCTTACTCTGCCATCTTGAGAAGGGGACAGGGCTTGACAACAAATTGGATATGGGGGTGGAGATGGGGGGTGTGTGAGAGATAGTGAGGAATCCAGGATCACACCTTGGTTTTAAACATGAGGAACTAGGAGGATAGTGTTTGCCCTTGATAGTAACAGGGAAGGTTTGAGGAAAAGAGAATGAGTTCTGTTTGGGGCATGTGAAGTTTAAGATATCTACTGACATCCAGTTCTAAATATCTGAAAGGCAGTTGGAGATGTAAGACTAGAGACCAGCAGAGAGGTTGGGGCTGGGTAGAGGTGGCTTTGAATCATGAAGGATATGATATTGATCACTAGACAGCAAATCACAGAGTGCCAGTATCAGTGGGAAGAGATTGAGATAAGAGGCCATGTAACATGTTCTCTTACTTCAGCTCCTGGCTTGGTCTGTAGAGGACTTGCCATGAGAGACCATGGGACAATTGGAAAGACCTAGTGCCACATTGTATCAAGATCCAATTTTCCAATCTATGAATGCTATGTATAATATTGATCCTTGTGTGTACCATATGTTCTAAACCTAAACAATGTAAACATTCCAAGTTTGGAATTGCTATTAGTGATAATTTAAAATATTGTTTGTAGACCTTTCTAGATACTGCAAGGATCCCCAGAAGTAAGAAGGTGGAATGTAGTGAGAATGTATTTGTTGCTTTGACATAAATCATTCTGTTATTCAGTAGGTCACCATTTTGTGATGAAGTGTTCTTTTGTTTCTTTCTCATAGCTTCTCTTTAAATTTTAAGATTAGCACATTATAGTATAGGCACATAAACAACATGTTTATGTTCTTAAACAACTGATAAATAAGTCCCATATAGGACAGACCACCAATGGAAAAAAACTGGTAAATATTCTGACCATTACTGATTTACATCATTAGATATCAATGATTATTTGGTAAACAATTTAGGTCACCAATCACTGATCAGAACTTGTGTACAAATAGCTAATGTCAAGCTAGAGCTCTAAGAAACCCATTGGAGGCCCTAGATCAGGCCTGCACAACCTGTGATCCATGGACCGGAGCCTCAGGCACGACAAAGGATTTCAGGGGGCTTGAGAAAAATGTCGAGGAAAATATCCTCAACCTTTTTCATGGCCCTCCAGAAATTCTTTGGTGGGCTGCAGGTTACTCTGGGGTCACTTGGCACCTGAGTCCTCCCCACCTTCATTTGCTTGACTGATGGAAATTGACCACCTCTGAAGGAGACACTGGCTGGGCAGAGAGGGAGCCTTGTTGCTGAGTATTGGTAGGGGTCACGTGATGTTGGTAATCACTAAGAAATGAGATGGGGGGTTTTTAATGAGGTTAATATTTGTGTTGTCTAATAGTTGATATAAACTAATATTTGCATGCTCTTGGTGAGTAAAGTTTGATTGCTAGCATTGAGAAGTATGAGCCTAATTAGTGTTTCTGTCCCACTGATTAGCATATGTAATGGTAAATTGGTTGTGAATGTGTACTGTGCATTCTACTGGGGGCAGAAGGAGATGCCAAGGTATCCCTGAAATAGGGCAGGGTGCAGGAACTGGAACCATCTGCCTTCTCTCTCATCTACTACTTTGTTCTGGGTCAGACTGAGAGGGGAGATGTACACATTGGGCTGGTGGAGAAGAACCATTACTAGTGGGCCTTAGCTGTGTACCAAGCATGGAACAAGTTCAGAAGCAAACAGTAACCCTGTGGCTCTGATCCTAGGAGCAGAGCAGGAACTCAGTTCTAGTCTTCAGTCCAGGGTAGAAACCTACAGCGGACTAACCAGGGCAAGAGTCCCAGTCCAAATGGGAGCAGATAGTTCAGTTGTTGTGAACCCATAGAGCTTTCTAGGCTGGCTAATAGCAACTGAGCCCTGAAGTTTACTGAAACTTTCAATCAGAGACAAGTCAAAAGATCCCAAACTGGGTCAGGAACTCGAATTGTCCCAGATCATATCACTCTGGCAGCACTGTCCCAAGTGATGCCTACTGCCCCCTGGGGACCCAAGTGATATCTCCTGCCCCCTGGGGACTCAAAGGATGCCTGCTACCCCCTGGAGACTTAAAGGGTGCTGCCTACTGCCCCCTGGGGACCCAAGTGATACCTACTGCCCCCTGGGGACCCAAGTGATGCCTACTGTCCCCTGGGGACTCAAAGGATGCCTGCTGCCCCCTGGAGACCCAAAGGATGCTTACTGCCCTGGGGACCTGCAAGCTTTTAATGCTTCCAAAGTGATGTTGCTTTGGCTAAGTAAGATCATGATGACAATCCCTACCCTTTTATTTCAGTGGAAGCATAATACATTCTGCCTAGGACCTTATTTTAATTGTGTGTATTTCTCCATTTCATATATGTTTCTTGTAAACAACATATTAGATTTTCCTTTCTGGTCCATTCTGCTATCTTCCACCACTTGACCAATTCTGCTTTTTAAGAAGGTCTTTTCTTCAGTGAATTTTTGTGCCCCTTTTTACTATTTGGCCAATTACATTTTAAGGTGTTATTTACTTAATGTATTTTGTGCCTCTTTTACCAAGCTCTTAATTTTCTTTTCATAAATTTCTTGTATCACTCTCACTTCTTTTTCCATTTTTCCTCTACCATTCTTATTTGATTTTTGAAATAACTTTTTTGCTCTTTCTTTAGCTCTTTAATGAAATACCCATTGTTTCTATGATTTGTCCTTTAACTTAACAGTTCTTTAGGATTGTTATTTGGTCTCCAATTAAAAGCTTGAGCCATTATCTCAATGGCCATTTATGAAATATAGTTTTTTATTGCATTGTGGTCTATAAAGGGTATGTCTAATCTTTTTGCTTTTCTACATTTATTTGCAAGGCTTTATGCCCTAATTTGTGGTAATTTCTTGTAAAAGTGCCACACACAGTTGAAAAACATGTATGCTATTTTCTACTAAAATTCAAAAATCACCAGAGATCTATCATATCTATTTTTCTCTAAAATTCTATTCAGGTGCCTTCTTTCTTGTTTTTGTTTCTTTGAGTTACATAGCTTTGAAAGGAATATATTGAGGTCCTTCATGATTAGTTTTACTATTTCTCCCCATAACTCATTTAGCTTTTCCTCTAAGTATTCATGTGTTCTACCACTTGGTCATGTGTACCAAGTGTCAAAATTAATTCCCTGTCCATGGTATCTTTCAGCAAAATAGCATTTCCCCATTTCTCTTTTTATATCAAATCTACTTTTGCTATTGCCTTGTCTGAGATCATCTTTGCTATCTCTACTTTTCCAAGTTCAGCTGAAACACGATGGATTTTGTTCCAGCTCCTTATTTTAGCTCTGTGAGCATCTTAATGTTTCAAGTGTTTCCTGTAGACATGTTAGATTCTACTTTCTAACCCATTCTGTATTCCTCTTCCAGTTTTATTGACGCATCCCTGATTTAAAGACCAGAGCGGAATTGAAACAAGCTTGAATCGAATCAAGAGAAATATAAAGAGGTAAGTATAGATGGGCAACTGAAAGGGACTTTATAAGAATGAAGTATTTGCATTCAAATGGAACGGAAGGTGACCTGAAGTCAGGAAGATTTGAGTTCAAATATGACCTTACATAGCTATATGAGACACTGGGCAAGTCACTTGGCTTCTGTCTGCATGAGGATCACACCCACCTCACAGGGTTATCGTGAGGGTTAAATGAAATTTTATATATATATATATATATATATATATGTGCGTGTATACATATATAAACTGCTTAACACAGCACCAGGCATATAATGGGTGCTTAATAATTGCTTACTCCTTCTCCCTCCCCCAATACAAGTGTTTCCCAAGAACCCTGCCATCAGGAGTCATAGAAGGAGTAAAATAAGAGGGCCTCAGAATGATTTTCTTATGTTTTTATGATTTTAAAAGAAGAAAAGAAAAGTAGGGGAAAAGACTATACAGTTATCCCTTCTACATCATGGGGTATGGTGTCCTCTCGATCTGGAAAATCCAAGTAAAATTTTTTGACCCCTCCCCCCCCCCATACCAGAGAAGAAGTCTGAATTTTTTCTTTTTCTTTTATGGGGTGTTTACAGTACTATACTTATATTTTATGCATTTCTGAGTTTCTAAATTTTTTCTGTGTCCTCTGCTGGCCTTTGCCTGTCATCTATGACTTCTGCAAAGCTCCCCCCAAATTCCCATTAAATTTCTTATGCCAACCCATTTTATATACATACATATACATATACATATACATATACATATACATACATACATACATATGTATATATATACATATATACATATACATATATATATATATATATGTCTGAGGCCGAATTTGAACTCAGGTCATCCTGACTCCAGGGCTGGTCTCTATTCACTGTGCCACCTAGCCACCCCCATGATATATTGAAAGCACAATGGGGAAAGTCTCCATGTGGAAGGGATAACTGTACACTGAGGAGGAAAAGGCAAGGAAAGGGGGAATTTATCTCACATAATGGTGGGTGGTACAACTAGAAATCTATAGAAACAAGTAAGGGGTCACTTGAATGTCATTTTTATTTGAACTGGTCAAAGGTAGAGGTTAGTATAGCAATGCATTTACATCAACAGGAAAACCGAACAGAGAGAGGAGAGGCAGGAATACAAAAAAGGCAGTCATAATTCAGGGAGGGATTAGTCATAAGCTAAACAAACTCTAAGCTCTGAGCCCAGGTTGTAACAAAGATGGATTTTAAAAAGTAAAGAAAGGCAGGAAGCCATGATTGGGGTCTGGCTAAAGGGAAGAGAAGAGGGGGAGGGGAGGGAAAGCTGAATGCACCAAGCATAGGGCATTGCTGCAGAACTCATTTCTGGTCCGTGTCAAGGAGGAAAAAGTATACTAGAATAGGATGGAGGGAAATACACAATCGGTGTTCAGAACTACAAACATGAATGGAGTGACAAGTTTGGAAATCTCTGTAGATTTTCAGGATGGAAGCGCAGGCTGAAACAATAACGTTCATAACACAAGTATCACACCCTTTGTCCCAGCAATTCCACTTTCAGGTCTATACCCTAAGAAGGTTAGTGAAAGGGGTAAAAAGACCCATCTGAACAAAGATATTCAGAGAAAAAGCAAAAATTGGGAACAACCTATGTTGTTAACCAATAACTGAGGAAGGGCTATATAGATAGCGCATGATGCACAAAAAGTATTGCATGACAATAGAGGATAAACATGAAAACGAAAAAAATATGGAAGTCACTCAAGTGACACAGAGTGGCAGAAGCAGAGAATACAAATATTGACTTCTATTATGGAAAGCAAATAGAGGAAACAGCAGCATCGCTCCTAGCAAACAAACACAGCTATCCCCAACAAGTTAATGCCCATGCTGAAAGTTTGAAAGACCAATTGGTAAATGACAGAAAGGTGCAACCATCAGAAATAATTTTTAAAATGCTGTTTTTGCTGAATTGTTCAGAGGGTTTGGAACTCAGGGGTGAGGAACCTGCGGCCTTGAGGCCACATGGTACCCTCTAGGTCCTCAAGTGTGGCCCTTTGACTGAATCCCAACTTCATAGACCAAATCCCCTCTAGGTCTTCAAGTGTGGCCCTTTGACTGAATCCCATCTTCATAGACCAAATCCCCTTTAGGTCCTCAAGGGCTTGGTAAGAAGGTCACATGTGGCCTCAAAGCCACAGGTTCCCCATCCTTGGTTTAGGTTTTGTTGTTGTTGCTTTTGCTTTATTATAGGTTTCATCTCAGAAAAGCTTTTTTTTAAATGAAGAGGCTAAATGAGACAATGTCCAAGGTCCCATCCAGTCCCAAAGTCTGTGACTGCAGAACTAGAATACTCAATACATTTTTAGGGGACACCAAACTAGGAGAGAGAGCTATCAAACAAAATGACAAAGTCGGGATTCAAAGAGATTTTGTCAAGTCAGAGTCTTGGGCTGAGTTTAATCAGATGAAATTCAATATGGATCAATGTAAAGTTTTCCAGTGGGGTTTAAAAAATTATCTTCACAAATCTAGGATGGGAGAAGCATGGTTAGATAGGAGTGTGTCTGAAAAAGATCTTGGGGTTTTAGTTTTAGCTCAGTAGGGGTCAACAAGGCAGCCCCCTGCCCTGATTTTGCATTCCAGGAATTAAAAGATCTGATCATCCCTTTGTAGTCTGTGGTTAGAGCCCAGCTGGACTAGAGTGCTCAGTTCCAGACAGCACAGTTCAGGTGGGCATTGATAAACTGGAGTGTCCAGAGGCAGGGCAACCAGGATGATGAAGGGCCTCTAATGAGGAATCAAAGGATGTGGGGAAGTTTTGACTTGGGGAATGGGGGTGGGGAAGATGCATGATTTCTGTCTTCTAGGATTTTGTAGTAGAAGGACTAGATTTATTCTATTTGGCCCTAGAGAGCAAATACAGGAGGAATAGGCAGAGATTATAGAGAAGCAGATTTCAGCTTGAGGTCAGGAGAAGTATCTCAACAAACAAGAGTTATTCTGAAGTGGAATAAGCCACTCAGAGATACTGGGCTCATCCCTCTTCAACCAGAGGCTAGATGACCATTTGTTGGGCATATTGTAGTGGGGATTCCTTTTTGGGTTGAATTAGATGTCCTCCGATGTCCCTTCCAATTTTCAAATTCTGGGATTCTATAAACACTTGTGATTCTGTAAATACCAGCATAGAGGAATTGTAGGGAAGTGTTTTGTAAACCTCAAAACTGTATAAATGTGTGAAAGTGTTATTAAAGCCCTATGATCAACATGAGGGCAGCTAGGGGGTGCTACAAGGGATAAAACTTTGGACATGGAGTCAGGAAGACTCATCTTCCTGAGTTCAAATCTAGCCTCAAACACTGACTAGTTGGGTGATCCTGGGAGTCACATTGCCCTGTTTGCCTCAGTTTCCTCATAGGTAAAATGAGCTGGAGAATGAAATGGCAAACCACTCTAGTATCTTTGCCAAGAAAACACCAAATGGGGTCACAAAGTATCAGATACAATTGAAAAACAACTGAACAGTAACAATATGGTCTAAGAACGACTATTTTTCAAATGGGTGGGGGGAGAAATCCCATTTGTAGAAATACAATTTTAGTTTTTTGTTTTTTTGTTTTTTTGCTTTTTTGGAGGGGGAAGGCAGGGCAATTGGGATTAAGTGACTTGCCCAAGGTCACATGGCTAATAAGTGTTATATGTCTGAGGCTGGATTTGAACTCAGGTCCTCCAGACTCCAGGGCCTGTGCTCTAATCACTGCGCTATCTGGCCGCCCCAGAATGACCATTTTAAAAGCCCATTTCTTGAGAAATGAATCTAGACATTGTGTTAGGTTTACATGATTCCACAGAGTATTTGAGGAATGACAGAAATACATCTGAGATTTTAAAATTAACTGTGAAAATAATCTGCTTCCGCAATATAGTATTCCCTTATTCTTCTCACTTCCCCCATCAATGAAATCCTAAACATTAAAGGTGTACTACAGCGCTAATTGGCAGATCATTGAAATCAGAGCTAAAGTGGCACTACAGTGCACAGAACACTAAGCTTAAAGTCAGAAAGACCTGAGTTCAAATCCAACCTCAGATCCTGTGTGACCTTAAGGCTTTGTGCCTGTTTCCACCCAGGGTTGTTATGAAGATCAAAGCAGATCACATTTGTAAAGTACTTTCCAAACCTTAAAGAGCTAAATGAATGCTAGTTGTTATTTTTCGAAATGGAAAAAGGGAAGGACTCGGGTTTAGAAAGAGATCCAGGGGCTGCTAGGTGGCACCGCAGTGAATAGAGCACCGGCCCTGTAGTCAGGAGGACCTGAGTTCAAATCCGGCCTCAGACACTTAACACTCACTAGCCGTGTGACCTTGGGCAAGTCACTTAACCCCAATTGCCCTGCCCTCCCCCCTCCAAAAAAAGGGGAAAAAAAGAAAGAGATCCAGAACAATTAACTGCAGCAGATGGTGGGCGCAACTTTTTAAAAACTCCTTCAGAAATCTAGAACTAGATGGAACCTCCAGGGCCAGACATTTCATAGAAACCTCCACTTAATCCTGTAGGTGACCAAATAAATGTTGGATTTAGAGTCAGGAAGACAGCAGTTCTAATCTCGCCTTACTGTATGACCCTGAGCAAGTCACTTAACTGCTGTTTCCTCATCTGTAAAACAGGGATATCAGCATCTAGCTCACAGGGTTATTGTGAAGAACAAATGAGATCCTATTTGTAAAGCACTCTGAAAATGTTAGTGTCATAGAAATGCCAGCTATTATCTGAGTTTGGTTCCATTGCCTCACTGGGATTACGTGGTTATGTTGTGTGGTTTGTCCTTCATTCTTGAAGAGGACCATGACCATCAGGGAGGTTATGCCATGACTTACCCGTGAATTGTATTGGAGTGAGAGAGGGCTGTGCAAAGTCACCAGCCTCACTCTCTCCTCCAGAGCCATCTGGGTCCAGTGGCCAGATATAGATCAGGACTGGAGATGCCCCAGATGCAATGGGAGACTTTGGTCTTATTAAGCTAAGGTCTTTCCCAGTTCTCACTTTGAGTGAGGCAACACCCATTCAGTGATTAGGTCTGTTATGTAAGCGTCTGGATGGAGTCAGAACCATTCCACGCAATTTTAGCCTTTATGACCCTAAACTAGAATGCCTCTCTCACTCAAATCTTAGACTAAGTGCTAAAAAGCCACTGAACTGGAAGGCCATTTCACAAGTAAACCTGGCCTTGACTAGGCATCTATAAATCATTAGGGGTTGAGAAGGGGTTGAAATCCAGAAATTGGCCATGAGTCCACTGAGAAGGAACCATCTGGAGGAAGCCTCAGCTTAAGCCTTCACCAGGTCTCCCTGGCCAGGAGGCTCAATGGGGATTCAAAGGGCCTCAAAGAGTTTGGACTTTCCCTCAGTGTTCTAGAAGCATCCTTCCAACAACTGGCAACAGTTTCTACACTGGGAGCCAAGTCCAGATGGATGTAGATTCACAAAGCTTCCAGGAAACTTTCTGAGTTCCTCATAATCAGGAGAAAATTACTTCCATCCAACCAGGAGCTGTGAATTACCCTTTTGTGTTCCCTAAGCTTGAACCCACTTTCTCCAAACTTTGTGTATACTGGTGGGAGGGGTGGCACAGACTCTGAGGAGGAGGCATGTCTTGTAACAACCGTTGTTACTGTACCACCTTTCTAAGGTGGCTGACTAATTACTAAATGATACTCTTGGGGGAAGCTCATTGTTAGGGGCCCAAGCATTAGGGACCTGACTTAGCAGTGGGAATGGGAGTTGGAATAAAGCTCCTCAGAGCATATACAGGCTCCATAAGCAAGGGATCAGACAATGGCTGATCTTTACCTAGTGAGTGGTCATGTCAGTCCACAGCCCAAGTAGCAAAAAGGAAACAAGAAAACACAAGGAATAGACTCTGTGCTTTGCATGTACATTTGACTGAGAGGAAGCAAGGGGGAAAGAAGTCTTATTTGCGTATTTAAAACATTCCAATGCGATTTGCAAGAATAGTAGTCCCCATAACTCAAAAACTTCATGAAAAGGCATTGTGTTGTCAGTTATAGAGTAAATAAGCAGAATCCATAAGGCAGAAATACTGCACAAGAGAAAAAAACTCATGTTTTGCTTCTCATACCAGAGAAGTGCAGTACTTAGAGCTCCCACTCAGCATCCTCATCCCCTACCCCACTGCCCTCCACAGTACAGGAGGTATAAGCAACCTCTCAGACTTGTGATTCATGGTTTGGGGGTTGTGTAGATTATATAGATTATATTGACCCACTGCCTGCCTCAAGCAGAATAAGCCTCAACTCACTCTTATGCCCCAAGAGGTGGAAAACACTGATTCTGCCCACCCACTTGAAGGAAAGGAAGGGGATGGGGGGAATGGGGAGCAGAGGGCACAGTGCAGAGCTGGGGGTAAAAGGGAATAGAGCTTCTACACAGGACTAGAAATCCACTGAGGGCCCATTCTCTCTCTGTCTCTCTCTTCCCCTCTCTCTGTCTCTGTATTTGTCTCTTTGCCTCTGCCTCTGAACTGGAGCTAGGCCAATCAACCTTGCACACACCAATACCAAGATGCCCAGCATGCCCAATCCTGGGAGTCTGTGCTTCAATAGAAGGGGGTGGTGCCAAAGAAAGAAAAATCAAAGGGAAGTAACTGGAGATACAAAAGTAGGCTTAAAAGGCAAAAAAATTCAAGAGAGAAAGTCTGAATAGCTCGTAAGCAGATAAACCAGTGCCAGAAGGACAAATGAGTAAAACCTCAGAGTCAAGAACATTATGAACTATTCTAATAGTATGAAACAAAAAGGGCCAGAATTACCTAATGGAAAAAGATAATCCTGTAGAAATCACTGAACAGCAAGAAAATACAAAGTAGTTTAAAAGAGAAACAAAACGTTTACAAGAAAAAAAAACAGGAATGAAAGTAGGTTAGAAGGCAGAAATAGCCAGCAGAGTTAAGAGTAGGAAGAAGGAACATGTGACTGAAAACCTTTTCTAAGTGGCCAAGGTTCTGAGTGAAAGAATAAATGTTTACAATACAAAAAGAAAGAGAAGAAATTTTGGTGGAAGATAAGCCTAAGTTAACATAAGAACACTGGATTCTAAGCAAGTGACCCGGAGGACAGGATTTGAGGAGATAACTTAAACATAAATTAACAAAAAACCTTGACTAAAATATTGCAGGAAATGACCCAAGAGAGTTGTCTGGAACTTTGGAACAGAGACTGCAAAGTTCAGCCACAGATCTTGGGAGGGGGCGGCATGCAAAACCTCACTGTTTAACAACAAATACAGCCAGTGAGCAGCCAGGAAATAGACAAGCAGTACAATGCCTGGCCGTGATTCGAGAGGACCCCTATATGATGAGCACGCTGCCTCACCTCCTGACAGAGAGGGGACCGTCAGGGGGGAGAACTTCACCTAGCTGATGTGGGAATCTGCTCTGTTTAATGAGAGGGGGAGAGAGGGAGAGAGGGAGAGAGGGAGAGAGAGAGAGAGAGGGAGAGAGAGAGAGAGAGAGAGAGGGACAGAGGGAGAGAGTGAGAGAGAGACAGAGAGAGACAGAGACAGAGAGACAGACAGACGAGAAACAGAAAGAGAGAGAGAGAGACAGAGAGAAAGAGAGAGAGACAGACAGACAGACAGATGGGGGGAGAGAGAGAGACAGAGACACAGAGAGAAGGGGGAGATAGAGGAGAGACAGACAGAGACAGGGGGAGAGAGAGAGAGGCAGGGAGAGAGACAGAGACAGACAAGAGACACAGAGAGAGGGGAGGAAGAGACAGACAGAGACAGAGAGGGAGGAGAGACAGAGATAGAGGAGAGACAGAGACAGAGAGGAGAGAGAGACAGATAGAGACACAGAAAGACAGACAAGAGACAGAGGGGGGGGGAAGAGAGAGACAGAGACACAGAGACACAGAGACAGAGAGGACAGAGACAGAGACACAGGGGAGAGAGAGAGGCAAGTAGAGAGACAGAGACAGACAGACAAGAGACAGAGGAGAGACATTCAGACACAGAAAGAGAGACAGAAACAGAGACAGAGAGGAGGGGAGAGGAAGGGAGAGGAGAGGGAGTCGCAAATATGAAGGAATGGCAATTCAAATAACAGGATCACTCCACATGTATGAGAAATCCCAGCTGAATGGAGCACGACACACCTTGAAAATCTAAGCTTAATCAGCAATGAAAAAAGATGGAGCTGACAACAACAACAAAAGGCGTTTGGGGTATTCTTGCTAAAATGAAGCAGGTAAACAAAAAACCCAAAGGAGAGCTGATTATCTGACTTGGAAAAACCTCAAACAACAGGAACATAAGGGAAATAGTATAATTATCAAGAAAACACTAACTGTTGTTAAAAGAAAAAAAAAGATTGAATTGTGGGTTAAAGAAAGAAGACTCATGAAGGGGAGAAAGGCCCCAAAGGGTGAAAGATTGAAGGGGAAATGGAAGGAATCAGGAGAAAGAAAGAAGAGATGAAGGAACAGACGACTGCGCAAGTCTCTGAGTTCACTGTAAGTGAATAAAATACGTGGAAAGAAGCAAAAATGGAACTGGGGCCTTGTATGATGATAATGGCCAAACTCTGTCCTGAAGGCACAGGCCTCCCTCCATTGAAGAAGCGCAGAATATCACATATACTGTCAAACACAGTCGAGGCACTGGTTAATTTTACTGAACCGCTTTTTAAATCTTTGTTACAAGGGATGACTCCTTGGGTAGGGGGAGCAGGAGGAACAAATTCAGAAATAAATGTGATAGAAAAGCAAAGAGTATCCATAAAAACACGATAACCTTTAAAAAATAAATAAAAGAACATTTGCAGTGAGTGGTTGTGAGTAACTGCTGCTGAGCACAGCCTTGGGCCGGGCATGTTCCCTTCTCACAGATGATGAGCCTCAGTGGAATGGTGGCTGCACCCACAGTCGCGGCTTCTGCAAAGAGAGTCACAGGGTCACAATTTGCCCTTCCCCACCCCTTGGCCTCACGGGACTCATTTCATTTCTTGGGAAAGATGAACTGATTTCTTCACTGATGGGGCACTTCTGTGACTCTGAACTCCCAAACAAGGGACTCCCTTTCCAGAAGGAGGGACTGCAATAGGGAGCAAGAAGAAAATTGAGCCTAGCTCAGAAGCAAGGCAGAGGGCTAATGGCACATGTGGAATTTAAGTACCTTTAGGGCTAGGGCAGTTTTTGGTCTTTGTGCCTGGCATATAGTAGATGTTTTTATAAATGCTTGTCAAATTCAAAAATAAAATTCAAGAAATGAGAATCTCTTTCCTAAAAGAAAGTTGTCAACACTAACAGACTAGAACTAAGGAAAAAAATGTCTAGGGCCCACCCTCTCCCATTGAGACCTACAAGCCAATGGCATCTTCCAGCTAAACAAGCACTGAAAAGAATGAAGGGGGCAGGGAGATAGGGGGAGTTAGATGGTTCAATTAGAAGAGACAATTTTATTTGTATCTGGCTCATTTAGTTTTCAGAGACGACTCTTCCTTGGGAAATATCCTCTTCAGGTTCAAATGAGGTCCCAGAAGAGTATGTTCTGGGGTCTGTCTGTCTATCTCTTCCCCTATTGCTTCTCAAAAGGAATCCTAGCATAGATCCTTCTCAGAAGTCTTAGGTATGCTCTGGGACTGGGGACATTTCTAAAGTTTGCTGACTTCCAAAAAGGAGTTTCTTCTCCACCTGTATCTAAAAATTCATACGTGCCAATTTTGATTCTTCAATTGAATTCAAGAGAAAACAAGGAGAGGATGATAAGAGTTAAAAACCAAGTACTTTGTCATAATAAGACTTTCTGAAAAGTATTTAGACATAGAAAAAAGGGACTGGATCCACAAGGAAAAAGGGGAACACATAGGGTGTGACCCTTCCTCTGATGGGATCATATATTGAAGAATCCAGATGCAGGGTCATTGACCAAAGCAATGACATTTTCCATCTCCCCTTGAAGAGGGGAAGGAAAACTTCAATAGTTCTGATTTCACTCATTTGGAATTGAGGACTACTTAGTTTGGCTTTCACATCGACAAGCTCCTGGAATGTCTCTAGAATAGGGTCACCTGGATAGAGACCATTTAAAGAAGGGATAAAGGATCTTCATCATGGAGAAGACTGGGGAGCTGGAGGAGGAGGAGGAGTTATGATGACAGGCCTCATGTTCTAGTAGAGTTGCCATGACAGGAGAGATTGGGCTTGCTCTTCTTGGTCTCAGAAGGCTGAACTGGGATAAGTAACCGAGCTCAGTAATAAGGAAGCAGATTTGGGCTTGATGTAAAGACCCTCCTATAAGGAGTGTACACAGATGAGACGAGTTTCCATGCTTCGGAATGGGTCTCCCATCCTATAAAGACTGGAAGTCCTCAAGCAGAGGCTAGATTTGACTCCTTACTAGTGATGGGGGAGGGGAGATTCCTGGGGAGGATGGACCTCTGAGATCTCTGTATTTTAAGATTCCTGTCACTGAAGTGAAACTTCTTTGTACTATTCCGGAGAAAGGAAGTTGTTAAGCAAATGAATGTTATATAGGATTGGGGAGGGAGAGTATGAGATCTTTTTTTTGAGGCATTTTCTGATGCCTCTAAAACCCAGCCATTTATGCTAAAAAGGTAGCTAACAATTATTACCTTTGGGTCCCCTCCATTCCTTAAGTGCTGGGAGAAGTATGACTTTTTGCTGGCCGTTATTATCATGTGCTTTTCAAAGTTATATTTTTTTTTTTTTGCTTTTTGGAGGAGGGAAGGCAGGGCAATTGGGGTTAAGTGACTTGCCCAAAGTCACACGGCTAGTAAGTGTTACGTGTCTGAGGCCAGATTTGAACTCAGGTCCTCCTGACTGCAGGGACGATGCTCTATTCACTGTGCCACCTAGCTGCCCCCAAAGTCATATTTTCTTATCAAATGACTTAGAATTTAGACCTCTCCCTCTCCATTTTTAAACAATTAGCACGATTTTACTGTATTGATCTGTTGCATTAATCTCCTATGACTCCATCTATTCTGGATAAATCAATAAGTATGAAGAAGGAAGGGGATCAAATAGGAGGTGGAAGCTGGGGGGCATTCTGTAGGACTTGGGGGCAAAGATGGAATTTCTGACCAAAAATCTGATTCTAACACAAGGGCACATTTTCTTCCTCATCTCTGTCTTCCACAGTTCAGCATGGACACATTGATCCCTTTATCTGCAGAGAGTAATGGGTAGAGATCCCTTCTCTGGACTCCACAGAGGCCCTTAAGAGGAATATTCTGCCCATCGACAGTTAAGTCAATGACTTCAAGCAGAGGGGCAATGATTAGTCAGGGAGGTTTTACTATATTGTTCTCTCTACTTCACTGTATCCCCAAATGCACCTGGGTCACTGATGCTACTCTTCTTGATGCTGGCCTCGATTTCCAGAGCTGGGTGGCTGGTCTGAGGTGAACACAGACTGGTCCGACTTTGGGGCCACATCAGGCAGTGCATCTCCTTCCCCCATTAGGCTGCCATTGGAGAGCGGGGCAGGTGGCAGCTGGTCACAGCTCTGCGGAATGTCAGGCAGTAGATTTTTCAGAGGCTTACTCAAGGCACTTTCACTCTGAGGCTGAATACAAGTAGCTTCCAGGGAGAGAACATTGAGGCCTGGCAGCTTCTATATCAGCAACAGGGAATGGTGGGGGGAGGGGAGAGTGAGAGAAGAGAAGTGAAGAGAAGAGAAGAGAAGAGAGGAGAGAAGAGGAGAGGAGAGGAGAGAAGAGGAGAGAAGAAAAGAGAAGAGAAGAGAGGAGAGAAGAGGAGAGGAGAGAAGAAAAGAGGGGCAGAGACAGAGACAGAGAGACAGAGAAGAAGAAGGGAAGAGAGGGAGGGAGAGAGAGAGAAGGAACTGTGAAACATGAGAAGAAACCAAACAGCACAGGCAGATGCACGAACAATTTTTTCTCACTAGCACTTTGAACCCATGCTCCCTCCCCCCAATGTCTCTACCAGTTGTTAAAGGGCTTCAAATTCCCATCCATAGAGATCCATTCCTTTGGGATAAGACACTTTACCCTAGAATATTTTGTTAAAACACAACCTGGGGAGGGAGCGAATTCAGAACTCAAAACTGAAAAAAAAAATGTTAATTTTTTTTATAAAGTCATTAAATAAATGAAATGAAAAATAAATAAATACATAAAACAGCCTGGTGCCAAGGTGGTGAAATACATGAATGCACTGCCACAAGTTGGAGTGACAGTTAGGACAGCATTAGCAAGCCAGTCATGCCTCAAGGCTCCATGGGAATAGGACAGGACAAAGAAGCTTTAATAAGACTTAGCAGGGAGCCATTGAAATGGCACAAAGGATGCTGGGAAAGGGGGGAGGAAGAAGGAAGGGAAAATCTCCCTTCTTCCAAATTCTGCCTTGAACTGGTTCTAATGTCCTGAATCTCGGTGGGGGGGGGGGCAATCTCTTCCAGTTTCAAGTTGTCTTCCCCCAACTTCTGGAGAACAAGTTATTGGTGTTTTTTTCCACTCCCATCAATATATCCCAAAGCTGAGGGCAACTGGGATCTGTTGTGCTCAGCATACATTTCATTTTCAGGACACAACAGCGACTTGCCCAGTCATAATGAGCAGAAATGCAGTGTCTTAGTTGAATAGAGCTGATTCACTTCTTGAGGACAAAGAGCACACCCTGGTGAAGAATTCTCTTTCAGGAGGGTCTTTCTCACCCAGCCCCCCCCCCCTCCTTACACACACACACACACACACACACACACACACACACACACTTATGCATGCATACCACACACACACTCACACACACACCACACACACACACACACTCACACTCATGTATACCACACATACACACACACACTCTCTCACACACACACTCACACTTACACACACACACACACACACTTACACACACACACACACACACACACATACCTCCATTTTGGCCTATTCTCCATCTTGGTTGCTCATCAAATGCTACATTTTCTAAAGAGATCTTTCAAAATTGGTCATTTGATACAGATTTCCAACTTTGAAAATCTGCTCTCCAATACCAGTTAATGATTAATATGGGAAGGACAGGAAAGGGCACATCTATGAGATTTTCCTCCAAGTAAATGATAACAATTTCACAACTTTAATCAGTGGAGTAGGGCAGATAGGTACTATGGAGTTATGAAGATAGACTTAGCTTTGGAGCCAGGGCAACTTGGGTTCAAATCCTGCTTCTGGCATATACTGGATGTGTGACCCTGGGCAAGTCATTTAATCTCTTAAAGCTCTAGGTAAATCTCTAAGATTCTAAGTTGAAGAGAAGGTACAGGGAATTTTTCCATCAGGGAGCTCCTTAAACCAGCAAAGTTCTAAGTCCAGACTATCTGTAGGGTGGATACATTGCCACCTTACTAATATCACTCATGACTTTGGGCTAGCTGAGGCAGGGGGGGGGTGCGGGGGGGAACCTGTAACCTCCAGGACACGTGTGGCCCTCTAGGTCCTCAAATACGACCCTTTAACTGAATCCAAAAGGAATATGTCCTGTAAACCTTGGACTCAATCAAAAGGCCGTACCCAAGGACCTAGAAGGCCACACATGACCTCAAGGCCCCAGGTTCCCCACCCCTGTACTTGACCATCCCCAGTCATGGGGAATTCACCACTTCCTAAGGAACCATCTAATAAGTAAAAGTTTTTCTTATACTGAACTGAAATCTTATTATAATTTTCATACAACGCTCCTATTTCCAATTATTTTCATATAATTTAAGCTTTAAGTTTTAATATTTAATTTAATTTAAGATTTAATCTTTAATTTAATTTTAATTTAATCTTTAATTTAATTTAAGCTTTAATCTCAATTTAAGCTTTAAGACCCTTTACCCATCCTTAGAGACTGCCCTCCTTAGGACATTCTCTAGCTTGTTAACCTTTCTAAAAACAGGGTTCAGACCTGGATGTAGTATTTTAGACTTTCAGAAAAGGAAAAAACAGGACTAGCCTCTCCTTTCTGCTTGTGACTACTCTCTCCCAGGTAGTATCCTTGCCAACCCTTCCCCTCATGGTTTCCATATATCATGGGTCAGCATAAGAAATCAAATGGGAATTTTGAGGGAGTTTTGCAGAAGCCACAGATGACCCAGAGCCTATGACCACATACTTAACCCTAACTTTACAATAAGCTATTGTAAACACCCCATAAAAGAAAAAGAAAAAAAATCAGACTTCTTCTCTGGTATGAAAGGAGGGTCAAAAACTTTTATACAGATAGTGGGGGTACTGTGCCCTTAACCCCCGTGGTGTGGAATGGACAACTGTTTTTCTACATCTGACTTTGGGGTGGGGGGAAACAGCTTCTTTATTCTGGATACCACACTACTATTATTAGCATAGGCTAGGACAAAATTAGCTTTTTGGGCTGCCAAGCTGCCTATGTAACTCACACTGAGCTTAGTGCCCACTAAAACCCTCCAGTCTTTATCACATGGACTGGCATTGAGCCATAGCTGCCTCACCCTCTGCTTGTCCAGTTAATTTTCAGAACCCAAGTGTGGGACTTTACATTTCTCCCCATAGCATCCTAAGGGAGCTTAACTGATGTGAACTTGGCTATGATACCTAAAGTCACTTAAAATTCTGCATAAAAAGGTGAATCCAGTAGGCAGGTTGAACTTCCCACATGGACCAACTTAGGTTGAGGGAGCAACCTCACAGTTGGGCTGGCCATGCTAACTGAGGAAGGAAAAGAGCCCTTATCTTTGGAGGGCCCCCACAAACTCACAGTCTCTAAGTGTGTCATGTCTTTCTCCATCTTTCCTTGCCGATTCAGAAGATGGAGGAGATAGTCCAGCGCGCTCTGCTTGGGGTGCATCCCTTTGTCAAAACGATGATACATTCCACACCAAAACCTTCAGAAGTGCAAGAGAAGGAAGGAGAGTAGCCGGTCATACTGGGGCAGAAGGTCACTGCCCTTTTCTCAATACCAACTTCCACCCACCCAAAACAGCCATTGATGAAGGTCCTAAACAGAAGTGAAAAGAAAGGCTTTTCAAGAAAACCTTCACCATAGCTAGGACACAAGATATCTCTAGGAAAAAAAAAAGTATTTCATTCAATGAATATTTCTGTTTTAAAATATTTTTCTTGATGCCTTTTCTTTTTATATCATATTCAGTCTGAATAGATCCTTCCTTTTCTCCTACCCAGCAAGCCATTTTTTATAAAAAAGGGGGAAAAGTACGATAGTGAGTGCAGCATTTCACACCCGTGGTCCCTCACCTCTGTCATGGAGGTAAGTGCATTTTCTCACCTCTTCTCCAGGGTTGTCACAACATTTAGGGTTTGCTTTCCCTTTCCATTGTTGCAGTTTGAGTGGTGGCGTCATACCTCGACGCCCACACTGTGATACCATTTTGGTCCTCTTTGAGAACAAAGGAGACCAACCAACCACCATTGTTACAGTCATAGTGCTGAGAGAAATGATGGCTTCTCTCTTGGATTAGTAAGTATTGAATCAGTACCAATATTTTTCTCTTTTCTACTTCCTCAGCCAGAAATCAACCAGTGGGGGCAATCTTTCTCAATGACTTACCCAGCCTGGATGGCTGAGATCTAATGAAAGACAGTAAAAGAAATTCGAAGTTTAGGCTAACAAGTGCATCCTTGCTCATTATGTTTACTCAGACAGGTCTGCGAGAATGTTGATTCTCCCTTCTTGTCCGACAGGTGATATGGAAATTGTCGTCTCTTTGACCAAGATGTGGGTGATCCAAGCCACATTCCCTAAGATTCTCATTGTAACATAACCCAGCCTGTCACTGT
This sequence comes from Pseudochirops cupreus, assembly GCA_028627135.1. Classification (NCBI taxonomy): domain Eukaryota; kingdom Metazoa; phylum Chordata; class Mammalia; order Diprotodontia; family Pseudocheiridae; genus Pseudochirops; species Pseudochirops cupreus. The sequence continues at coordinate 10,574,124 of CM053582.1, forward strand.
AATATTCATTTTCTCATTATTAGCCAATCAGAGTTGATTGCCACTGTCAGGAACACCATTTGTGAGCCCAGTGCCGTGAGGGGTCTCTGGTCTAAGAGAAACGGCCAAATGGCCATCCTTTTATTAATAAACATGTTGGTATCAGTAATAAAATGATTAAATTACCCATAACTACATCTCTAGAACTTTTTAAACATCAGAGCGCATATTTTCTTGAATTTGCTTTTTTGGAAACTCTGTATTAATTCCCAGAAATCTTTACAAGTTTCTTTGAATTCTTCATGCTTATCATTTCATATGGCACAATAATATTATATTACATACAGGTACCATAAAGCAGCTAGCTGGTGTACTGGATAAAATTCTGGACCTGGAGTCAAAAAGCCCCAAATTCAAATCTGGCCTCAAATATTTATTAGTTGTGTGAGACCCTGGCCAAGTTACTTACCCTGTCTGCCTCAGTTTCCTCAACTGTAAAATGGAGATTATAATAGCACCTACCTGACAAGGTTGTCATAAGGATCACATGAGGCTTAGCACAGTGCCTGGCACACAGCAGGTACTTCATAAATCGTTATTTCCTCTCTCCCTCATCATAATTCATTCATCCATTTTCCCAACCCATAGGGCTCTGTTTTGCTTCCAATTCTTTGTGTCCGAAAAGTATTGCTATGTGCACTCAAACACTGAAGCTAGTACAGCTTTAATAGCTTCAAACTGCACTCAAAGTTTGAGGAGACCCCAAATATGGACCAGCATTTTATATGCCTAGCAAGAGAATCTCTGGGTCAAAGGCTATGCACATTTTAGTGGCTTTTTTATAGCATAATTCCAAATGGCTTTCCAGAACGACTGTGCCTCAATAAACATTGATTAGGCACCGACCATTTGCAGAAGCCCCATCCTAGGCACTGGGGGACATAAAAAATTTAGATAAGACAGTCCCAAACTTCATAGCACTTATGGTTTAGCAGAAGGATAGGATTAATGCAACTCCAACGTCCAATAGTACACGACGATTGTGTTTGAGAGATGCAAAGCAAAGTGGGTGATACACAATTAGAGTGTTTGGGACAAAATTTGCAGAAGAATCAATACTGCTATCAGGAATGTACAACAACAAAGTATGCATTATTATTAAATGTAACTAATTCTGATTTAATCAAAGCACAGAAATAGGTGGTAGACGATCCAGGTTCTTCGCTTTTCTTCTTTTATGGGCTGTCTAGGCTGTTCCAAAGTTCGGGCATTCCCATGTAGTGCATTAAGCAGCCAACCATACCCCAGGGTGAGCAGGGACAGGGAAAAGCCCTCAGATCAGGCCATTTGGCTACTCTGCTAAGAGGCTGTGTAAGTGGAGAGGTTGAAATTACTGGAGGTAGAAAATCAAGTTTCCCACCTCTGGTCTACTCACACTCTAATCCAGGGGTGGGGAACTTGTGGCCTTGAGGGCACATGTGGCCTTCTGGGTCTTCAAGGGCAGCCCTTTGACTGAATCCAAACTTTACAGAACGAATCCCTTCTAGGAAGGGCAGCCCTTTGACCAAATCCAAACTTCCCAGAACAAATCTCCCTCTAGGTCCTCAAGGGTAGCCCTCTGAATCCAAACTTCCCAGAACAAATTTCCCTCTAGGCCCTCAAGGGTGGCCCTCTGACTGAATCCAAACTTCCCAGAACAAATCCCCTCTAGGTCCTCAAGGGTGACCCTTGGATTAAACTCAAACTTCCCAGAACAAATCCCCTTAATAAAAGGATTTGGTCTGTAAAACTTGGACTCCATCAAAAGGCCACACCCAAGGTCCTGGAAAGACACACGTGGCCTTGGAGGCTGCAGATTCCCCATCCCTGTCTAATCCATTGTCTACATCAACATCTGAGCAATTTTCCATATGTGCCAGGATGACTTAATCCTCTACTCAAAAAACCTGAGTGGCTCTTCACAGCCTGCTGAACAAAGTATGTGTTTCATTGTTCTGGCCTTCTGTCCTCTGCAATCTTGCCCGGTCCTATCTCTCCAACCACGTATCTCCTCCTTCGTGTACTCTGTGTTCCGGCCGAATCCCACTCCCTCCCACATTCCTATCTTTGCTCATGTTGGCTCCATGCCTACCTAGATTGTGGGCTCCTGGTCCTCCATTTCTATCTGTTGAAGTCCTTCCCTCCCTCTTTAGGGCCCAACTCTCAGAGGTTACATCCTTTAAGAGCAAGAGCTCATTTGTTCCGATACTTTCTTATCTCTATCTTTTCTCCTCAAATGTTTCAGAGCATTCTGCCTGCATCTCTCCTTCACCTTCTGTACTCCTGCCTATATCTAATGGTTATCTCCTTGAAGCTTACTATTCTTGGTCATATCCATTCATACCACTCTGCAAACACAGTATGTAATAAATGTTCATTGAATTAAAATTACTTTCAAGGCTAAAAGTATATATGTGGATTTTTATTTGTCATTGTTCAGCTGTGTCCAATCCTACGTGATCTCAGGGACTTTAGTCCACGGATTCTTCTTAGCAAAGGTGCTGGAATGGTTTGCCATTTCCTTCTCCAGCATGTCCCCACTTTATGGATGAGGAACTGAGGTAAATAGAGGTTAAGTGACTTGCCCAGGGTCACAGCTAGTCTTAGTTGGAATTTGAACCCAGGTCTTTCTGGTTTCAAGTCTAGTGCTCTATCCACTGCACCACCTAGCTGCCCTTAATGGATTTCCATTAGCCATGGCTAATTTGGCCCAGAGATAAGTTAGACATGTTTGCAGATTGTGATGGTTCTTTAGTGGAAAGTATGAGCATCCAGATCAAGTTGTCAGCAGTAAGATTTTCAATATGGTCCCTGAGTTCTGCTTCTTGATATGGTTGACTTGTGGACCAAAAAAAGCCAATTTCCATATATTTTCCTTTCTTTTTTGAAATTTTTTTTTTGGAGATGGACCTCTGTATCTTGCTCAGGCTACCCATTCAGGGGCCCGATCCCACTTGGCACAGAAGCTTTGACCAGCCCTGTTCTTGCCTTGTGCCAGCTTAGTCGACTATAGCTCAGGACTCTAGCAGCTTCAACTTCTCCCCAAGCAGGGGTTCCAGACATATACCACCATGTGTAGCTATCCTCCACTGCCATATGGGGCTATCCTCTACTACCATGTGGGGCTATCCTCCACTGCCACATGGGGCTATCCTCTACTACCATGTGGGGCTATCCTCTACTGCCATATGGGGCTATCCTCCACTACCATGTGGGGCTATCCTCCACCCACATGGAGCTATCCTCTACCCATGTGAAGCTATCTTCCATGTTTTTTAGCTCCCTGTTTATCTTTTCCCAACTCTCTGGCAAGATGGTACTAAGAGAAAACTGGAAACTAACAAAAAGTAGCCAAATAATAACAAAACCAAACCTCATCACCTTTATTCTTCCTTCTCTGAAAGGATAACAGGAGAAATGCAGCTTAGGAACTTACTGGAAGCTGAATGGTAAAGTGTTGGGATGAAGTACCCCATAAGCAGCGATGCCCTTGTACAGTGGGTTCCTGAACTCGCTTTTCTTCTGTAACAGGAAAGGCCACAAGGAATGGGTCCTCTCAAAGATTCTGTTTAAAAACAAAAGCAACAAAGGCCAACTGAAACTTGTGAACCAATCAAGTTTTTGTAGGAAATGATACAACTCGGGTGGAGGAATGGGGTAAGGGAAAAAAGGCGAGAGCTATCATGGCTGGGAAAGCTTATTCATGACAGGTATTGTCAATGTGCCCAGCTCTGGTACTTACTGGCCATGTAACTTGGGACAAGTTTTTAAAACACTCTAAGTCTGAGATTCTCTGTTTAAAATTTTTCCTCCCAAATATTCCAAGGTAGGTCTTGTAATTGATGTGGATATTGCCTCCCATGAAGCCCATGACAACCCATCCATGGTTGTCAATGTCTCTGAATCCTCCCATGGGTTCACTCTGGAGCTTCCCACAATGCCCTGGGGGCCCCTTCCTTTTTTGACCTTATATTTCTTTGATGGCACTCGCTACCCCATCTCTCCTGGTGCTTCTGTACATCTACCATGTACCTTCTGGGTGATACTAATTTTAATGCCAATTTAATTATGTACCAGATACTGTGCTAAGTGCTGAGATTCAAAGACCAAAAAAAAGCCTTCTTCGTCCTCAAGGAGTTTCTCTTTAACTTGAGAGATACAACCTGTACAAAGATAAATAAATATAAGATGCATAGAAAGTAATTTCTTTGGCAGAGGCACTAACAACAGGAGTGATGGGGAAAGACCTTTTGTCAGAGGTAGTACTTAATGTGAACCTTGAGAAAAAATGAAGGGTTCTAAGAGTACTCCAGGCATGAGGGACACCGTATGCCAAGGCACAATGGTGAGCGATGGGATATCACATATAAAAATAATGGTGGCAAACTCAAAGAGAAGCTAATCCCTGGGGACTGCATATCGACTTAGAAATACCACAATTATCTATGTCTTACTGTACGTGTATTTATTTTGTTAACCATTACATTTTAATCTGGTTCAGCCACAAGGGCCACAAATTTGATACTTCTGATGTACAGTAAACAGGAGTAGGTCAGTTTGGCAGGAGGAGAGTACATGTGCCTGGAACAAAAGATTAGAGTCATATCCAGAAATATTTTAAAGGCCAAGGGGGAGTTTTACAATTTAAAGTAAGCCTACGGTGACTTGCGGCCAAATACTGCCACCAGTGGAAGAAAGGCAGAATGTCATTTCAGAGAGATATTAAATGAACTCCGCAAATTTCCAAGGCCAATTCAGCCTGCTGATCTCTCCCTCTGTATTTCTACAGTGTTTGTCCACAATACATATTGTTTCCAGATGACATGTTGGTGGCACCAATCCATGGACCATTACAGAGCCTCCTGAATGTGACCCATAATCCAGAGCCTAGATGAGCAGCTTCACCCACTTGAGTCTTCTTGCACAGGCACTTAGTTGAATGGTTATGAATCTCAGTAAAGAGACTTGGCAGTATTCCAGGGTGTCATCCAGAAACAGGAACATTTGGAGGAACTCACCATGGATAGGCCATCTCTCTTCAATTTGAATTCTGTGTCACACCTTTGGAGGACCCAGGTTCCCCACCCCTGGTTTAAGTTCTTCTCTTTTATACCTCATCTGATATTAATGGTTCAAAGGTCAAACAAGGTCATTTCTGTTGTTATTTCTCTCAAGGAGTCCTCACTAATTTTGACACACAGAAGGGAGCCGCCTTGTTGGAAGGGAGCTATAAGGCTGCATTTTACTCAACCAAATCAACAATCTCTCTCTCTCTCTCTCTCTCTCTCTCTCTCTCTCTCTCTCTCTCTCTCTTTTGGAGGGGGGAAAGGCAAGGCAATTGGGGTTAAGTGACTTGCCCAAGGTCACACAGCTAGTAAGTGTCAAGTATCTGAGACCAGATTTGAACTCAGGTACTCCTGACTCCAGGGCCAGTGCTCTATTCACTGCACCACCTAGGTGTCCCTCAACTCTGTCTTTGAAGAGCTAATAAACAATAAAGACAACAAGATTTTACATTCTCTAAATCTACCAGTCATTTGTATGATGGTAAAGATGTGTCTACTGTGCAACATTGCTGGTGATAGTCCTGTCTCATTAAAAATACTCTCAATACACAACTAGTTTATTATCATAAACGATTTTATGTAGCTATGAAAAGAGGGCTATGGGCCAGCTGTTGTCGATGTGCTCTTAGTCAACTTTGTGGGTTATTTATAAGGTCCAAAGATCAGAAGTGCTGACAAAGAATGTCAAAATTAGCGCAATTCACTCCAGCTAGATGGCCACAGGCTGGTCATTAGGCAATGATCTCACATGTAGTGTATCAACAGCTAAGTTGAAGTGTATAGATAACAGTGTGTGAGTGTTCTCTTCTGCTTCTTTTTCTACCACACCATCACTGTTGGTTACATAGGACTGAGGGCTATTTTTTTTAAAGGAAGGCAGACTGCCACGTACAGCATACGGTATCTCAGTTGGTTTTTTTGAAGGGGGGAAGGCAGGGCAGTTGGGGTTAAGTGACTTGCTCAAGGTCACACAGCTAGTAAGTATCACATGTCTGAGATCAGATCTGAACTCAGGTCCTGCTGACTCCAGGGCTGGTGCTCTATCCACTGCAGCACCACCTAGCTGCCCTTACAGTGTCTCATTTGGATGTGTCTGGAGTCTCAGAAGCCTGACTACCCTATTGTTCTATAAATGAACCTTGACAGTTTGTTGTAGCAGGGGAGTGCAGCCAATTATATACCCTGGATCAAAGAATGGCATGGCTCTATCGCGGAAGGTTGTCTTCAGAAGGGATGTACATGTAGTGGTGAGGGAGGAAGGGGACACCCACCTAGCCAGCCAGATCAGCCAAATAAACCCTGGAGATCAATGGGGTGACAGATGTCGCAGTCAGATCGCCCTCACCTCCAGACCGAGGGCTATTTTAAAATTGTCTTTGTTTCATGGGTTGCCACAACAAAACAATTCATCATCAAGTGACCGGCTCAATGATGACAAGCCTAGGCTGGTCCTCGGAAGGCAGATGGAAGACTGTTGCTGAGAGGAAGCTTGCATTTCCCTGGACTTCCATACCACAATGGGACATGAAGGCTTTGGTGGAGTCCTATCAAATTCACTATGGTGCTCCTATCTTTGTGGGAGGAGGGAGAAGAGGAATCTCTCAATATTCCTGCCATTTGGCTGTACACACATGCAAAAGTCTCAAGTCCTTACAAACAGCAGGAGGGTTGTTCGTGAATTTGTTGTTGAACCTCTCTGCTGCTTCATCTGTAAAATGGGGAGAACACTACTCGTCTGACCCTTTCCCCAGGTTTGCTGCTACTATTATCACCAGCAAGGTCAGTGAGAGGGAGAGAGAGTATGGGCCACAGTCTAGACCCTGAGCTTCTTGACTCTAATCATTCTTCATCTTCAGAGTATTTATTCTATATCTCCCTGTGCACAGTATGTAGTAGCTTGATTGGTAAAAAGCTGCAGACCACTCCTCAGCTACCAAGCCCTCCCTCCCAGGCCCTCTTTCTCTAAAGCCAACCACCATATGATTAAATAAAAGGGCTCAGATGACTATACACCAGCCCCTTTCCCAACTCACTTCAGTTCCTCCCGCTCCTTGTGGCAGGTTCCTAGGAAGTTCCCAAATTGACAGGAGAAAACGTGATCATGGATTTCCAGTAAGAAAAGCTCGTTAAACTCAAAAGCACAGGGAAATTGCTCCATCAGTTGCCAGATACACTCCAAAAACTGGGTGAAGACAGGGGATACTTCTTTGGGGTCCCCATCTAGGTGACCACATCTAGCAATTTAAACAAAAGCAAGAGTCATAAGGCTCAACATCATCCCTTGGCATCTATCTACATGGAGACAGATTAGAAATTCAGCTGAAATAAGTAAGAATCACATCAAGCCAGCCAAAGAGACAGTGGTCATGTCTCACAATTCCTTTGAATTCCCTATAACATAACCTACATGGTACATAGTACAGTTATCCCTTCCCCATCGAGACCTTCCCTATTGCAGCTCTGCTATATCACGGGTTGGCATAAGAAATTAAATAGAAATTTGGGGGGAGTTTTGTGGAAGCCGCATATGACATGTGACAGCCAACAGATGACAAAGAGCCCATGACCACATACTTAACCCAAACTTTACAGTAAGGTATTGAAAGAAAAAAGAAAAAAAAATTCAGACTTCTTTTCTAGTATGAAGGGAGGGCCAAAAATTTTTACTCAGATTTTCCAGATCATGGGGGCACCATGCCCTAAGCTCCATGATGTGGAAGGGATAACTGTAGGTACTATGACGTACACAGTAGGAACCAAATGCATACTTGTTGATTAATTTCTTTGAGAAACAAACAGTAACAACAGAAATTTGCACTCAATTTTTTTTCCTCCAAAAAGAGTCAAAGGTCAATTTATCCTTAAAAAGGAAAGAAATCACATTCAAATTTAAGCTGTGGCTGCCCCAGAATTTAGAAGGCTTTGATAATACAAATACGGCTACAAGGGACTAGCAGTTTCCAAAGGAACAATGTTTTAAATAGGCAATTGTCAGAATTGGCAATAACAATGTTCTTGAGAACCTAGGTTGGTTGGGACAACTTCATGTAGGATATGACTGTTCTTATTTTTCTACCAACACTACTGAACTCCCCCCTCCAACAATATGCACATGTTTTTACCTTTGTGAGAACTTGTGGCCCATAGAGATCCATTCCCTTTCTATGAGGACCTGACATTTCATACCAAAAGAGAAAAGAGTTACCATCAGGGACAGTAAAAAGATGCCTTGACTGTGACTTAAATATTCATATGACTTTCTTCCAATGAAGTTCTCATAACTTCAACCTGCCTTACTGATGGAATAAAGTGAATTTCCCAAGCAGTAGCTAAGTTATTTAAAATTCATCTCAATATACTCCCCATAAATTTCAGATTCCCCCAAGAGAAAATATTCTGCATTAAATATAGTATGGTTTCTTTTGGTCCTTGTACCATGGTAGGCCAGGCCATTTAAGTTAGCACTAAATGCTATTCCAATAAATACATTAAGGTGAACCTTAAAAAAAAAAATCCAAAGCAATATTTCTGTTGAGAGCTTATACCAAGAATTAAATACTTTTTTTTATAAAGGATTAGATTTAAATGCCTTTTAAAACAAAGATGAAGGGAGGCGGCTAGGTGGCACAGTGAATAGAGCACCAGCCCTGGAGTCAGGAGGACCTGAGTTCAAATCCAGCCTCAGACACTTAACACTTACTAGCTGTGTGACCTTGGGCAAGTCACTTAACCCCAATTGCCCTGCCTTCCTCCCTCCAAAAAAAAAAAGCAGAAAAAAAAATAAAATAAAGATGAAGGGAATAAGCATTTATTAAGGTATTCTAGGCACTGTACTAAGTACTTCACAACAATCCTGTGAGATTGGTATTATTGCTACCCCCTTTTTCCAGATGAGGAAAGTGAGGCAGACACCAGTGAAGTAACTTGCCTATGGTCATATAGCTAATAAGTGTCTGAAACCAGATTTGAACTCAGGTCTTTCTGATTCCAGGCTCAGTGCTCTAGTCACTGAAGCACAAGCAAAACTCTTCTGTTTCAATTTTAGGTTGTGGAAATCAATGAAATGTTTGTGATTTTCATGGTAAATGTAAGCTCTCTGGTTGTATCTGCCTGAAATTCAGAGAGCTGACATCTGAGGCATAACGTGCCCATCTCAGGGAGCCATATTACTTGCCCCCACCACTCTTTCCCTGAATCTTCTATAGCTTCCACACCCCTCCAAATATCCTTTTACATGAGGGTGTCTGCACAAAACGGCTGTGTAATGGGTAAGGGATTCAGGATGTAAAACAGAGACCACGTTAGCTGGGTGTGCCCAATGTAGGAAAAACAATGATAACTAGAAATCCAAAATGAGCAGAGGATTTTGAGTTTGAAGGCATCATAGACATGACAAAGAAGGAAACTGAGGCCTCACAAAGGAGAATGCCTTGTCAAGGTGAAGCAGGTTATTAAATACTTTGAAGAGAGGCCAAGTAATACAGTTCTCCACTCCACATCTCGACTTTGCTATATTGAAGGTTGGCATAAGAAATTAAAGGGGAATTTGGGGGAGTTTTGTGGAAGCCACAGACAATACACAAAGGCCAGCAGATGACACAGAGCCTATGACCAAATGCTTAACCCAAATTATACAATAAGGTACTACAAACACTCCATGAAAAGAAAAAAAATCAAACTTCTTTGGTGCAAAGGGAGGGCCAAAAAATTTTATGTGGATTTTCCAGGTCGTGGGGGGTGTCACGTCCCTAATCCCGCTTTTCCTCCCTCCCAGGATATGGAAGGGATAACTGCAGCAAATACCCTTGGAGTCAGGAGGATCCGTGTTCAAGTTTGCCTCTGACACACACACCATCTGTGTGGCCATGGGCAAATCACAACCTCCCGGTGACAGGGGCAACACCCTTTATGTTACAGGCAAGACACCTATCTGTAGCAGCTGAGGAAATTCCTTCTAACAGATGGAATCAGAGATTTAGAGCAAAATAACAACAAAATAAGGCCATTCAAAGGCCAAAGTATCTCCCCAGGGTAGACTGCTTTGATAAGAACCAACTTGGATTTCCTCACAAACAGAAGTAGGATTTCTTACCATTAGCCCTTCAAAAGTGCGATAAAATGGATCGAGAAGGACGCCAGCCAGAGAGCACACTTGGGCTGTGCGGTCCCAGCCATCAGAGCAATGGACCAAGACGCTAGCTTTTTCCACTTTCACAGCCTGAGGAGAACAAAGAGGGTGGGGAAAGGAAGCATGGATAACTTCTGTACAGCATATGGATTTCAGCAGCAGAGAAAGGAATGGGGCTTCTGAGCATTTCCTCAGAGCTGACCTGCGTAAAGTCCACCAACCAATAAGCAACTGCTATGGATCTAGCAATATGGTAGGGGTGTATGTGTGTGTGAGTATGTGACTGTCTGTGCCTGTGTGTGTGTCTGTCTGTGTGTGCCTATCTGTGTATATATGTATGTATATATGTATGTCTGTGTGTGTGTGTGTGTATATCTGTGTCTGTATATATCTGTGTATCTGCGTGTGTATATGTGAGTGTGTATGTCTGTGTGTATCTGTGTATGTGTGTGTCTATCTGTGTGTGTCTGTGTGTGTATATTTGTGTGTATGTGTGTGTCTGTCTCTGTATGTATATGTATGTGTATATGTGTGTGTGTGTGTGGGAGGGATACAAAGTGAAACAGTCCCTGAGCCTTCAAACAGTTGACATTGTAATAGGAGAGATGACTTGATGATAGTAGATAGAAAACACATACAGAAACTAATACAAGGTAGCATTGCAGGGGAGGTACTAGTAATGGAGGAGACCAAGAAAAGACTCATGGTGAAAGTGGTACTTCAGCCAATTCTTCAAGAGAATTGAGGGATCAATTCTGAAAGGTCAAGGTGAGAAGGGAGTTTGTCATTGCTGCTCTTCAGTCGTGTCCAACTCTCCATGGCCCCATTTAGGGTTTTCTTATATCAGATGTACTTGAGTGGTTTGCCATTTCCTTCTCCAGCTCATTTTACAGATGAGGAAACTGAGGCAAACAGGGTGAAGTGATTTGTCTAGGGTCACACAGATAGTTAAATATCTGAGGCCTCATTTGAATTCAGGTCTTCCTGACTCCAGGCCCAATGCTCTATTCACTGTACCAGCTAGCAGCTCTAGAGTAGGGAGTACCTTCTAGAAAAAGGGGAAAGTTAGTGTAAAGGAAGGGAAATATTAGATGGAATGTCTGTCACATGTGGAGAACACCAAGGAAGCCAATTTAGCTGGACCATAAAGTGAATGGGAGAGTAACATGCAATTAGGCTAAAAAGGTGAGATAAGTCAGAGATTGAGAAGAACTTTAAAAGCTGAGCCAGAGTTGATTTTGGATTCTACAGGTAATAGGGAACCATTGGAGTAAGGAAGTGATGACATAACCTGAACCTCAGGAAATCACTTTGGCAGCTGTCTGTAGGATGGAGTGGAGTGAGGAGAGACTTGAGGAAGAGACCAGTTAAGAAGGCATCTGTGAGAAGTAATGGGGGCGTAAATTAGGGTGCCGGCTGTGTGATTGTAGAAAAAGGGATGTACACAAGAGATGGTATGGAAAGAGAAAGAAAATGTAGCAACTGAGTGGGCTGAGGTGAGTAAGAGGAATCTAGTATGACACCTGAGGTTATGAATCTGAATCTGGGTGGTGCCATTAACAGAAATAGAGAAATTAGGAAGTGGGGTGGTTTCTAATGGATGAAAACACATTTATTAAGCAAAAACTACAGGGCAAGAACAGTGCTAAGCTCTAAGGATACAAATCTAAAACAAAAATTGTCCTACACCTGAAGGAGCTTATATTCTAATGGAGAGACATGGATGGCCAAAAGGGAGTGGTGGCCAGGATGGAAATGTGGTGTTGGGGGGAGGTACTGAATTCTGTTCTGGACATCATGGAGGGTGTGGACAGCTAGAGGAGAGCTAGAGGTGGGTTGGTCACCTAGCTGAGAGATGAAAGCTGGACAGCTTTCTGTCTACATTAAATTCTCTGGATATATTACTAAAAGAACATCCTAGCTCTAGAGATGGAAGAGGCCTTTGAGGTCACATGGATCAATGCTCTCATGTTATCTCTTCTTTAAATTATATTTTTTTCAAAGAAGATCTACCTTCTCTCCCTCCCACCCCTCTCCACTGCCCACCCCCAAGGAGAATGCAAGAAAAACAAAAGTTCCATTATAAACACACATAGTCAAACTAACAGATTCCTTCATTGGCCATGTCCAAAAAGAAATGCTCCAATGTGCACCTGGAATCTCTCACCTCTCAATCGGGAAGTGGTCAGCAGGTTTCGTCATGAGTCCTCTGGAATCATGGGTGGTCCCCGAGGCTATTTAAAAGTGTCACTGCTGCATTTTGTCTTTGCAATGCTAGGACCACGTTATAAAGCTGAGTTCAGACACCAGCATAAGGAGAGTGGCAACCACTACTCCCGGTTAATCAAAGCAGCAAAAAAAGATACCCCACTGAGCACATCTTGTTCTTGACTAAGAATCCAAAACCTTAAGTCCCCTCAGCATAAAAAAATAATTCTACTTTCATGAAAGTGACAGGAGAAATTTGTCCCAAATCCCCCTCTTTTGTTCTCACTAAAGGAAGAATGGTCAGGAGATAGGGAGAAATACTAAAAACTCACCTGTCTACAACCCTTTACAATTTACCATGACTATACCCTGTGGTATTGCTTGCTGTTTGCCCTTCATTCTCAAAGAGGACCATGACATCAGGGATGTGATGCCAAGTGAATTGGATTTAAGTGAGGTGCAAAGTCACCAGCCTCACTTTCTCCTCCAGAGCCATCTAGGTCCAGTGGTCAGATATTGATCAAGACAACTAGAGATGGCCCAGGATGCAGTGGAAGACCTTGGCCTTTTCAAGCTAAGGTCTTTAACATGTCTCAGTTTAACTAAGGCAAGCAGGATTCCAACTGTATGGAACCTCAGAGAGATGAAGTGTCTTGTGATAGCCAGACTTCCCTAATCAGTCAGCAGCAGAAGAACTGAGCATGCAAATGTACTGAGAATTACCTTTGCAAGGAAGATTCCAGCATCCATAATAGTTTTAATATGTCTCAACCACCCTGAGTTCTCCAGTCCAGCAAGAAAGTCACTCATTGATGGAACTTTCATTTCACAGACTTAGGAAAGAAAAAATAGACTGAAATGAAGTATTTCCTGCACTTCCACTCCCCCCCCCCCCAAAAAAAACCAATGAGACGAAGAACACAGAATATAGTCATAAGGTCTGGGTTCAAGGTTTGCCTTTGCTTTGTGTTACTTCCTGTCTCTGGGTCTTAGTTCTTTGTGAAATGAGGAAGTTGGATCTTTCCTTCAAGCTCTAACATATTTGCTAAACCACTTTATAAGTGGGGAGCAGCTAAGGAATCACAGTGGGTCTTTAATGAGTGGCACAATGAAGACTACATGCACAAGCAGAGCCATGAGAGTACTTGCTAGGTAAAAATTCAGATCTCCAGTTTCTCAGCTAACCAAAGGTAAAATACTCAAGTCAGTCGAGCCTGGTTGTTCTCGAGAGAAAACATACTTGACTCCAAATAAAATACTGGGGGATACCAAAATGTGGTGTGGTATAAATCAAGATGTCCTTAAAAACCATCTCTCCCCTCACACATGAGAGAGCTTCTGCTTACTATGAGACCTGCGGAGGGCCAGTATCAAAAGCTCTGAAAAGAAGTTACTTTTGATGCCTTTTTGCTGTCCAGCAGGAGACACAAGAGTGCCTTAAATCTCACTTGCTGCATGGAATCAGAAGACTCAGAAGGTGGCTTTGAGATCATTCAATCTAACCCCCTGATCTAAAAGAGAAGTAAACAGGCCTGTGGAAGAAAGACGGACTTCCCAAGGTCATGCAAGTAGTAAGTGGGAAAGCCAGGATTAAAATTCACGTTCTCCAAAAACTCTGCCTCTCTAAAGTCTATAACAGTATAAAAAATTTCAGAGGAACGATACAGTTGAGAATCCTTGGAAGTCTGGAGGAAATTCCCTAAGACAAGGGTTCTATAGGACCCCATGCTCTTTTTCTTTTCTTGATATTTTTCATGAATCTGTCCCTGCCACTCTCCGTTCCCACCCCCATTTCCTCAGTAAAATGAGTAAAATAAAATGCCCTCAATACATACTCTCCAGCAAAACCAATTTCCACATTAGCCAAGTCTCAAAATGAATGCCTCTTGATGTGTTTTAAATGTATCACCTGACATGAGGTGAGTGGCATTGTAGCATTCAAAGTTCTAAAGTTGTATTTCTTACTGTAGAGACTACTCTCCTAACGTTACTCACTTCAACCTGTATCAGTTCATGGATATCTTCCCTGTTTTCTCTGAAATTATCTGCTTCATTTCTTATGGCTCAATAATATTCCATTATTACATTCATGTGCAGCAATTTATTTTGCTATTCCCCAACAGGACATCCCCTTAGTTTCCAATTTTGGTTATCTTGAAAAGAACTGCAATAAACATTTTCATACATACAGATTCTTTTCCACTTTCTTTGGTTGTGTTGGAGTACAGGTCCAGTAGTGGTATAGCTGAGTCAAAGGGCACAAACAGTTTGGCAACTTTCTGGGCATAGTTCCAAACTGCTTTCCAGAATGTCTGGACCTATTCACAGTTTCATCAACAGTGCACCTGTTTTCCCACAGCCCCTCCAACATTTGTCATTTTCCTTTTTTGGCATTTTTCCTCATCTGCTAAATATGAGGCAGAATCTTTGAGCTGCTAGTGATTTTCCATATGCTTATTGATAGCTTGGATTTCTTCCTTTGAAAATTTCCCACTCATATCTATATAGAGGGATGGCTAAGTCTTATAAATTTGAATCAATTCCTTATATATCTCAGATGAGACTTTTATCAGAGAAACTAGCCACAAAGATTTTCCTCCAGTTATTTCCCTTCTAATTTTTACTATGTTGGATTTGTTTGTGAAAAAACTTCTAAATTTTCACATAAACAAAATTTTCCATTTCGTCTTGTGTGGTCTTTTCTATCATTTGCTTAGTCATGAACACTTTCCCTGTGCACAGTCTGGAAGAAATTCTCTAAGACCCGAATTCTAAAGGATCCCGACCCCCTTGGCCCATCTTTTCCAAAAGAGTCTGTAGTTATGGCAGGTGACCAAGATTATGCTCAAGGCTTTGTTCTTACCCAGCAGAGCAGCAAAAGCAAAAAGTGCAAAGGAGACTTTGGAGCATTGTCCCCTAACAAGGATGCTAAACTCAAAAGTCCGCCATATTTCTTCTGGCACAGGACTATGCTACCACTCCGGTAGTTAAGTACTCTATTGATTTCCACAACACAGATGCTCAGTTGTTCTCAACTGTGGTGTGAAATCAATGGAACTGTTGAATAACAGAGTTAGAAGAGACCTTGGAAAGCAGTCTTTTCCAACCCTTATGTGATGCATGAAACATGAATCTCTTTAGCAACTTGGAATCGTTAAGACTTAGAGCTAGAAGAGCCCTTTGATTTTTTTTAAATTTTTTTTCAATTAACAAGCATTTATTTTCTCTACCTCCCACTTCCCCCCTTCTGAGTGAAAAAAGAAAGAAAAAGAAAATCCTTGCAATGAATATTCATGGTCAAGCAATGCAAATTCCTTATTGTAGAAGAACCCTTTGCAATCATCTAGGCCAATTCTAGTTCTCCCTTCCGACATTGTGACTTTCCCCATTGTGGTTTCAATATATTGTGGGTCAGCATAAGAAATTAAATGGGAATTTGGGGGGAGTTTTGAGGAAGCTGCAGATGATATGCAAAGACCAGCAGATAACACAGGAAAAGTTTAGAAACTCAGACATGCATAAAATATATGAACAGTATTATATCATCATATGAACATATTTTCTCTTTTAATTCCATAATAATTCAGACTTCTTCTCTGGTATGAAAGGAGGACCAAAAAAGTTTATGTATATTTTCTAGATCTCAGTGGCATGTGCCTTTAACCCCTTCGATATGGAATGGATAACTACTTTATTTCAGAGAGCTTAAGCAGCTAACTCAAGGCCACACAGCCAGGCATCAAAAAGCCAATGTTCTCTCTACTCAATCATACGGGCCGTCCAGAGTCCCCTTAACCATGTCCAAAGATGGAGAAGCCTACTGAAGCACCTCACCTCATTTTCTAGATGATTCTATTATTATTATTATTATTGATGTTACTCATGAATATATTAAGCTGAAATCTGCTCCTACCAGGCACCTATGTCCTAAATTAATCTAGTCACATTTTAGGACCATATTGGCCAATAACAGCACATTACAATCAAATGCCACAGTGGTAACTGATTCTCTTCCTCTCGTTACAGCTCTGGCTCCACCTTCAAAGCACACAACCTTTGTGTACACATTAGGAGGTATACTGTGGCAAATTCTCCCCCCTCCCCTCAAGTAAGACCGGGCCTTCCTACCTTCTAGGAGTTTCTGCAGGCTGCCCCTCATCACATGGATGTTTTCAATACCAATGAACCTGAATCGAATATTAGCATAATTATCCTCACTTTCATACCCCTTGCCAGCTGCTCGGTTGGCGATGGCATTCAGCTGCAAATCAAGGACACGGTAGGGTAGGTATCAACAGGCTGGGTGAAGGAAGGACAAGGCTTGTACATCTCGGGGCCTCAAGGGTATTATTCTTTCATTTCTAGATCATTTGAAACCCAGCCCATAAAAGGAAAAAACAAGTAGGGTCTGAACTAGGGGTTAGGGTAGAATTCCACAGGTTCTGCAATCTGCTACTTGAGAAAACGGCAAGCTACTTTCACCAATATGTTATGATCTCTAAGTGTGTCATGGTGCATCATGGGAGCAGGGCAGATGCTCAGTCCTTCCTGCCTTATCAGACTGGCAAGTACACAGACAGGGCATGGTTCATATTAACAAGAAACAAGCAAAACACGTCAGGCATAACTTATGTACATTAACCTGGGCAGAAGGAAAACAAACGTGGGCTAACAAGGCAATATATTTGCTCAAAGAGTGACTGTGGCTCATTAAAATCTCTTATCCTAGAGACACAGGCAATTAAGGAGCCATTAAATAAATAGTAAAGAGAATATAACACTGGGGAAGGAAAAGTGATAGCCACTGGGGAGCAAGTGAACTTGTTGGGACACATATGACTATATTTATATTATATTTGTTAAACTATTATATAATATTTAGATATTATATTATTATATTATATATTATATATAACACATATTTTATATTATATATCTTATTATATTATTATATGATATTTAGATATTATATTATATTATACTACACGATATCATATGGTATGATATGATATGATATGATATGACTATGAATCACAAGTTCTTAATCTTATTTGCATCATGGATCTCTTTGGCAGTCTGGTGAAACCTATGGGCCTCCTTTTCAGAAAAAAATATTTTGCAATAATTGAAGGGAACGCTAAATTCATTTAGAAGTGAGGTAACGGAAAACACAGACATCATTTTCTTCCCATCTAAGTTCATGGAAACCTTGAAATCTACACACAGATCCCTTGGGTGGGTGGGTGGGGTCTGTGGACTTCGGGTTTAAGAGTATTTTCCACAAATAAAACAATAATTACAAGAGACATCTTCTACCTCAGTGGTCCTAGGCAACACTGGAGCAGGAGTTCCTAACCTGAGGACCATGAACTTGAGTTTTTAAAATAACTGCATTTCAATATAACTAATTTCCTCTGCAATCCTAAGGATTTTCTTTTATGTACTTGAAAACATTATTCTGAAAAAGGACTCATGGACTTCTAAAGGGGGCCAGCTGCCCCACTGCTCTTATTATATGACACGGTGTTTTATTGCTCTGTTTGGGAAGCTTCCTTCCTATTAGAATGTAAGCTCCTGGAGAGCAAGAATCGTATCTTAGCCAAACTTGGTATCTAGTCTAGCAAAGTGCTTTGCACATAGTAGGTGATTAATGGAGATCTGCTACATGAATGGATGAATGAATGAATAAGGCAGCTGGGGCATCCATACAGTGAAGACGCACACCTAGTCTTGAACTGAGAATTTCAATGAATCTTCTCAAAAGGTACCTTTGGCCTCGTGTCTACCACATAGATGAATGGGCTTGCTGGGTTGGCTTGGCTAATGGCCTGTAACATCTGTTCATCTTCCAGGCAGCGGGACCCAAATCCAGAGAGGGGCTGACTACAGCGGCATATGCCAGCCTGCAACAAGTAAAGGCCATAAGTCAGAAAGGCTCCCCTACCTCAGTAGGAGACAGTTCTGCAAGGAAAAGACTATATAGTTCAAGTTACATCATCCCTGAAAGGATGCACCAACTCTAGGAAGATGACATGACATTTCTATGTGGTTTGCAAAAGTGCCTTACGTACATTTCGACATTTGATGGTCTCTATTTTAGAGAAAAGGAAACTGAGGCTAACACTTCCAGCACTTTCTTCACAATTCAATTCAATAAACATTTATCATTTGGGTACTAAAAACAAGGGTCTGTGCTCAGAACTTCAGGAAGGTAAAAAAAATGACAGTATCTACCATCAAGGAGGGTATGACCATAAGATAAGTCAATCAACCAACATTTATTTACAACTGACAATCAAATGGGGAAACAGGCCATACATACAATACAAGGCAGAATGCATTTTTTTTCATTTTATCTTTGTCTTCCCAGTGCCCTGCACATAGTAGGTTCTTCATTAATGCCTCTTGGATTGGATGGGGCAAATCTAGATTTGGTTCTAGAGGAATGTGGTTCTAGGAAATTTGGTTCTAGGAAAATGTGAAGATGGGAGAATCAGGGAAAACTTCATGAATGAACAGTGTCTGAGCAGGGCAGAGCCAAGAGGGCAGAGTGGAGAAAGCATTACATCCAAGTTCTCCCAACACTCCCCTCCAAATAACTTTAAAATAATGCCTCAAGTCAAATATGGGAGCAGCAAAGCTAACAAAAGGTTGGGGTGAGACATTTTTTCTAGTCTAAAAGGACTTAGGAGGTGAGAACAAGCGTTCTGTGACACTGGGGTTGGGGTGGACCAGGAGATCAGTGACCATATCTTTCCCAATCACGTCATTTTGTAAACACTGAAGAATTTATAGACCCCCAGAACTAGCTGGAGCAATATAGTGCCAAAAAGTACTGGGACAGTACCCTATCATCTTACCCTGAAAATAGAGCCCAACTTATACATAAAGTTCAGAGGGGGAAAAAAGGCTGGAAATATGAGCAAACAACAACAGCAAAAAAATAATCCAGTCATAAAAATCTACTACGATGACAGGGAAGATCAAAACACAAACTTAGAAGAAGCCAAGGGTGAAAACAGATAAAGCAAAGCCTCAAAGAAAATGCAGATTAGATACTAGCCCAATTCAAAACTCCTGAAAGAGCTATAAAAAGAGCAAAAAATGATTTTAAAAATCAAATAAGGGTGTCAGAGGAAAAACTGAGAAGAAAAATTTGAGTGATGTAAGAAATTATGAAAACAGAATTAACTTTTTGATGAAAGAGGCACAAAAATATTGAAGAAAGTAATACCTTAAAAAACAACATTGGCTAAGTGGAAAAAAGGTACAAAATCTCACTGAAGAAAATAATTACTTAAAAATTAGAATTTGGAAAGTGGAGGTTAATGACTCTATGAGACATCAAGAAACATTAAAATAAAGTCAAAAGAACAAAAAAATAGAAGAAAATGTGAAATATCTCACCGGAAAGACAATTGACCTAGAAAATAGATCAAGGAGAGAAAATTTAAGAATTACTGTACTACCTGAAAGCCAAGATAAAAAAAAGCCTAAACATAATATTTCAAGCAATTATCAAGGAAAACCGCCTCAGTATCTTAGAACCAGAGGGCAAAATAGAAATGGAAAGAATCTACTGATCACTTCCTGAAAAGAGATTCCAAAATAGCCTAATTCCAGAGCTTCCAGGTCAGGGAGAAAATATGATAAGAAGCCAGAAAGAAACCACTCAGATATTGTAAAGCCAAAGTCAGGATCACACAAGATTTAGCAGCTACCATATGGAGGATTTGGGATACAATATTCTGGATGAGCCAGGATGGTAACCAAGAACAACCTGTCCAGCAAAACAGACTAATCCTTCAGGGGGAAAAATGGTCCTTTAATGAAATAGAGGACATTTAGGCATTCTTGATGAAAAGACCAGAGCTGAATAGAAAATCTGACATTCAAACATAAGACTCAAGAGAAGAATAAAAAATTAAACATGAAAGAGAAATCATAAGGGACTCAAATAAGGTTAAACTGTTTATGTTCCTATATGAAAAGACGATACTTGTAACTTAAGAATTTTATCTTTATTAGGGTAGTTACAAGGACAGAGGGCACAGGTACGAGATGATTATGCTGGCATGATCTAAAAAAGATGGAGGGTTGAGAAGCAGGGCTGTACTAGAAGAACAGAATTTTAGAAAAGTTGGATATGACAGACCTCTGGAGAAAACTGAATGGCAATAGAAAGGAATATACCTTTTTCTCATTTATACACGTCACTTTCACAAAAACTGACCATGTGTCAGGGCCTCACAAAGAAATGAAGAAAAATAGAAATATTAAATGCACCCTTTTTGGAGCAAAAGGCAATAAAAATTATACTCCATGAGTAGTTTTGGAAGCATAGATTAAAAGTTAATTAGAAGTTAATTTTCCTAGTGAATATTGATGTAAAAATTGTAAATAAAATACTGGCAAGGAGACTGCAATAATATATCACAAACATATATTGTGACGAGGTGGGATTTATACCGGAAATTCAGAGCTGGTTCAGTATTATAAAAAGCATAATTATAACTAACCATATTGATAACAAAACCAACAAAAATCATATTATTATTTCAATAGGTGCAGAAAAAGTTGAGTCAAAGAACAAATGATAGAAACAATCAATAATTTCATTAAGACAAAATAAGAAAATTTGTGGGATGCAGCCAAAGCAGTACTTAGAGAAAATTTATGAGCAGATCAATAAATGGGAAATGCGACTAAAAACCAAAAAACCTAAAAAAGTTTTAAATCCCCAATTAAACACCCAAATAAAAATCCTGAAAAATCAAAGGAGAAATTCATAAAACTGAAAATAAAAAAACTCATTAAAGGGCAGCTAGGTGGCGCAGTGAATAGAGCACCGGCCCTGAAGTCAGGAGGACCTGAGTTCAAATTTGACCTTGGACACTGACACTTATTAGCTGTGTGACCTTGGGCAAGTCACTTAATCCCAATTGCCCAGCCTTCCCCCCTTCAAAAAGCAAAAAAACCCAAACCCAAACCAAAAACAAAACCTCATTAAACTAATAAATAAAACTAGGAGCTGGTTTTACAAAAGAAATAAGATAGGTAAACTATTGGTTAATTTGATTTTTTTTAAAAAGAAAGAAGAAAACTAAATTTCCAGCATCAAAAATGAAAAAGGTGAATATACCACCACTGAAGATGAAATTGTCAATTATTAGAAGCTATTTTGCCCAATTATATGCCAATAAAACATTCAATCTAGGTGAAGTGGATGAATATTTACCAAAAGAGAAACTGCCCAGATTAAGAGAAGAGAACGTAGAATAATTAAATAACTCTATCTTAGAAAAACAAATTGAACAAGACATAAATGAGCCCCCTAAAGAAAAATTCCCAAGACTAGATGATTTATGAGTGAATTCTACTGAACATTTACAAAACAATGCCATATAAACTATTTGGGAAAATAGGCAAAGCCGTCCTATCAAATTCCTTCTATGGACACAATTACAAATTTTGATGCCTAAAGCAGGGAGAAGAAAAACACAGAAAGAAAATTATCTACCAATTTCCCTAGTGAATATTGATGTAAAATTGTAAATAAAGTAGACTACAATTAATATGTCACAAACATACATTGTGACCAGGTGGGATTTATACTGGAAATTCAGAGCTGCTTCAGTATTATAAAAAGTAAGTATAATTAACCATCTCAATAACAAAAGCAACAAAAATAATAGTATTATCTCAATATATGCAGAAAATGTGTTTTTTAAATAAAATACAACATTAATTCCTATTTAAAGCACTAGAAATCATAGGAATAAACAGACCCTTTCTTAAAAATGATAAGTAGGGGCGGCTATGTGGCACAGTGAATAGAGCACTGGCCCTGGAGTCAGGAGGACCTGAGTTCAAATCCGGCCTCAGACACTTAACACTAGCCATGTGACCGTGGGCAAATCATTTAACCCCAACTCCCTACTTTCGCCCCTCCAAAAAAAAAATACAACCCTCCTCCTCCCCTCCATAAGTAGTATTTATCTAAGACCAAGAGTAAACATTATCCATAATGGGAATAAACCAGAAAGCTTCCCAATAAAATACCACTTTCCAGGAGAGAAGGCTTATAGCAAAGATAAGTGGAGTGTATTCCCACCAAAAACCCTACAAATTATACCCAAAAAATCAAGGGAACAGAAATCTATGATGTCCACGTTATAGCTGGAAACCCCCAAACTCTGGAAGGAGACCACAGTACATAAAACTAGGAGAATATTGTGCACAGCAAGTGTAACATTGTAAGGATGATCAACCTTGAAATTCTTAGTTACTCTGACCAAGACAATGATCCAAGACAACTTCAAAGGACCAGGAATCGACATGACTTGGTTAACTGATTGGCTATGGATGGAGAGGGATGAGTCAAAGGTGATGCAGAGATGCCAAGCCCGAAGGTGATGGAGGCAGCCATGGAAATGGGAAGTTTGGAAGGAGAAGCAGGTTTTGAGAGAGGAGATCTTTGAGATTGTCTCACCCAAGTCCCTCATTTTACAGATGGCAAAACTGAGTCCCAGAGATTAAGTAATTTGCCCAAAGTCACACAGATAGTAAGTAGCAGAGGCAGGATTTGAACCCAGGACCTCTGATTCCTGATCTATGCTACTTCTACTACACCACAATGCAATTTGGAAATGAAGGACTGGAGGTTTGGGGAGGAACTGAACTGGAGACATAAATCTGGGAATCAACCACATATCTGTGACAGCTGGAGCTATGGGAGTGAATGTGATGACCAAGGATGCTCTTTTCAGCTCTTAATTCATGCATCCGGCTTTCCTTCCTGCTCTAAGCTAAAGTCAATAAAGAAGAAAAAAAAATAATTTAAAAGTCAAAGTCCTTGAAGGAAGTATGTTCAACGTACATTGTTTTCTTTGTAGAAGTAGGAAAGCACAGGAATACGTCCTCGACTTCGGAACTTGGAACATCCCATGACTATCGCCTTGCTAGCCACTTTTGGAATGACTATTTCAGGAGGGTATGTGCTGCAGATCTAAAAGCAAAAATTGCAAAAGTTGACTAAATTTTTATGATATTTATTTGATAGTATCAGGTCTAGCAGCAATCATCCTTGGATTTAGAAACAGAAAGAACCACAGAGACCATATAGCCTAATTCCCTCAAGTTTACAGATAGGGAAACTGAGGCCCACAGAAGGGAAAGACCTTGTCCAAGATCACACAGGTTATAAAGTTGTTTTTTTTCCAAATAGTGCTATTAATTTCCATGAAGGAGACACAGTAAGACTATACAGCAACAAAATATGCCCTCAGAATAACCAGAATTTGATGCAGGGGAACACAGATGCACACTTACACATACAAATCACTGAAATCCGTACACAAGGAAGCCTAAAGTTAACAAAGTCCATTAGAAACAAGAGTCAAAACCAGCAGATTCGTGCTCAAGGGTGCAGGTGCTTTGACCCAGTTTTACCGCTGACCATTTGGAGCCTATGCCCCAAAGAAAGAGGAAAAGGACTCCTGCACACACAAGCATTTCGAGCGCCTCTTTCATGATTACCTCATAGTTTTTGTTCACATCTGTTATTTGCCAATAGTCATTTGGAACTCCCATGCGCTTGTAGTCTGATTTTAAGTCGATCATTTTCCATCCGATTTCTCTGTCATCTTTCGAATATTTGGGATTATAAGAAAATGCATAGAGTTCTTCCGGTCTCACTGCGGAGGAGAAACAGCAATGCAAAATGATGTGGTTATCAGGAAGACTTAAGAGACATTATCCACAAACCAAGTTAAGGATTACTTCTCTAGGATTTAGTGTTGAAAGTGGGCTTTAGAGACCATCTAATCTGACTTCCTGATTTAAAAAAAAACAACTGAAGCCCATAAAGGTTAGGTAACTTTCCCAGCGTCACACAGGTAGGGATCACAGAATCATAAACTTAGCACTAGAAGAGATCTCAGAGATTACTTTTACCATTTAACGGATGAGGAAAATGAGGTCCAGAGAGAAATGACTTGCCTAAGGTCACATAGTGGTAAGCAACAGAACTGGTATTCACATTGTCTAATAGGACAGAAAAAGAAAATGATAAATGGTGGAGAGACGTTGGAAAAATGAGACATTAATGCTCTGTTGGTGGAGTTGTGAACTGAAGTAACCATCATGTCCAAAGGGCTATAAAATCATGCAAATGCTTTGACCTAGCAATACCACTACCGGGTCTGTATTCCAAAAGAGATAAAAAACAAAAAGGAAAAGGACATACATGTACAAAAATATTTGTAGCAGCTCTTTTCTGAGGGCAAAGAATTAGAAATTGAGGGGATACCCATAAATTGGGGAATGGCTGAACAAGCTGTGGTATGTGATTATGACTGGAGTACTATTAGACTATTAAGAAATGATCAGTAGGATGCTCTCAGAAAAACCTGGAAAGACTTGCATGGGCTGATGCAAAGTGAAACATACAACGTACAAAGTAACAGCAATATTGTAAGATGATCAGCTATGAACGACTTGGCTATTCTCAGTAATACAACGATCCAAAGCAACTCTGAAGGATGAAAAACACTATCCATCCTCAGAGAAAGAGCTGATGCTGTCTGAATACAGATTAAAGCATACTTCTAAAAAACTGGGATTCCAAAGCATTTGAATTCAAATCCTCGTCTTTTTCCCACTAATCCAGAATCTTGCAGTTGGAAGGGTCCTCACAAGCCATCTAATCCAAAGGATTCATGCTCAGATACTCCCTCCTCAGTATCCCTGACTATTTGAAGGAAGGGGAAACCATCACACATTCCAAGGCAGTTCATTCAGCTTGCTAGAAAGTTCATCATTAAGCCAAAGTCTGCCTCTTTGTAACTTTTATAAACTGGCTCTATCTCTACATTTTAGATGCAGTCACAGCAAAACTATTTCCTTTCTTACATTCAAAATACTTGGAAAATAACTATCATATTCCTTCTGTATCTTCTTTTCTCCAGGCTAAGCACCCTTAGGTCCTTCAACTAGCTATCATATGGAATGATATCTACTCCCATCACTTTCTAGGTACCTCCAAGTTTGTCAAAGTCCTTTCTACAACATGGGAAAGTAGAACTGAACACACTAGACATAGCCTGATCAGAACAAATTACAATGGAACAATCACCTCTCTTCCTCTAGACCAGGGTGGGGAACTTGCAGCCTTGGCCTCGAGGTCACATGTGGTCCTCTAGGTCCTCAAGTGTGGCCCTTTGACTGAACCCAGACTTCTGTCATTTCACTGTTATATCTTCAGATCTTTTCCCATCTAAGTCACTGATGAAAATACTGAACGGCAAAGGGCCAGGAGGAAATCTTTGGGATATTCCACTAGCTAACTCTCTCCAAGTTGACATTGATGACTACTTTTTGGATCAGGTCATTCAACCAATTCCAAATGCTCCCAGCTGTACTATCATCTAATTCCCGATTTACATCTCTCCATCTTTTCAGTGAGGATAGCAGGCAACTTTGTCAAATTTGCTGAAACCTGGTATGAAACACCTACAGTCTTCTCCAATTTAATCTAATAAACCCATCCAAAAAGGAAATGACGTTAATTTGGCTTCCTAAAGGCATTTTTGGTATGCCCAGACAGCCCCAGGAAAAAAAATATCCTACATCCAATTTGCCTTTGGGTACAGAGACGATGTTTGAATGTTACAGTGGACTTTTATTTTTAAACCTGCTACATTTCTTGGGAAGAGGTAGCATGATCATAATGGATGCAGCAACAATGGTCTTGGAGCCAAAAAGACTTAGGTCCAACTTTTGCCTCTGATGGTATGACCATGGGGAAGGCACTTAATCTTTCAACGTCTTTGGCAATTCTTCAAGACTAGAAACTGCTGAAATACCGTGGTAGAAGGTATTTCCTCATCAGGAACTGAAATCACAGGTATAGTATCCATAAAAACAAATATTAAATTTTTAGAGAACTAAAGCCATCTAGATAAACCAGGAAGATAAACATGCTTTTAAGGTTATAGCTAGTTGCTGACCAACATCAGTGGTGGGAGTCTCCATTTCAGGAGTGTCTCTATACTCTTAAAATCGTAAGTTAGGACCTCAAAAATGTTATTTGTGACACCCAAACTTGGAAGGAGCAATCAGCCTGTATTTCTGTACAAGAGATCATCTTCATCTTCTGATACAGGCTTCATGAACCAAGGGGAAATTTTTTAGCATATAAAGAAAGCCCACTATTTCAGCAAGGTACATAGAAAGGCAACTACCAGTTGGTCATAATTTCTACGCCCAACTCCTCATCCTCAAGCTTTTCTATTATTCACAAGACACTGCAAAGTCTAACTACCTGGCTGGGAGAGCTTAAGCAGTGAGGCATGCACTTCATGACATTCCCATTCAGACCCAAAGACAAAATGTGCTGTCCGAAAGTTTTTGCAATGCAAGAGCAGAGGATGCCCCATGGAGGTAAGGGCTAACTTCTCCACAGCAGCAATGTGGTGATGCAGAATCTGTAAAAGATGAAAGAAGAATCAATCTTTAAGCAGCAATTGTCCCCAAGGGTGAAGTTAAATTGCTTGACATTGACTCTCAGAACAGTGATTTTCGAATAGCGGCAGTGGCCTAAGCGGCCAGAAGCACCCTTTTGAAAAAGGAAAGCATTGTACTTCCACGTAGGTAGGTGATAAAAGAAAGATGTCATTCTGACAATAGCTCTTCATCTTAGGATAAGTTGTAATGAATTAGAAGGACCACCTTAGCATATTAAACAAGGTAAATAAATAAAATAAAAAGGACCTCTGGCAGGCCATTGAGTGTCACTGTGGTCCACAAGTCCACAATCTGCCCAAAAAACCAAAAGCTACTGAGGGACAACAAGTGGAAGGACCAACGGACTTAGAATGAGACGACCTGGGACCAAGTTTTAGGATCGGTGGCTTTAGATCGGTTTTCAGATGAGGGAACTTCCTAGTTATATGACCGTGACAACGAGACATGGTAGAAAGAGGACTGAATTTGGAGACAATCCAGGTTCCAATTCTACCTCTCTTACTTATATGCAACCACAAGCAAATCACTTTATTTCCTTAGGACTCAATTTTGTCATCTGTAAAATGAAAGGGGGTTGGCCTGAATGACCTTTTAAGGTCCCTTCTAGCTTCAGGGGCCTGAATTACCTCATCTCTCCAAGCCTCAGTTTCCTCATCTATACATGAGGATATTAATATAACATATGATATGATATAATACATAAATATATAATACTTAACACTTCCTATTTCACAGGATTGTTGGGAGAGAAGTTCTAAAATAGGAAAACGCCACGTGAATGGAATCACTACTTAGTACTGAGCCATTCCGCATTAAAAGGGCAAGACAAAGGATCCCAAAGCATTGGGTGGGGAGACTCCACTGGAAATACTGTGGGAATGGAATTGTTATTTCCTGCTAAGCATTCTCTGTTGGAAGCTGGACAGAATGGCTCACGCCAGAATGGATGACACTGGATAGGGTGCAAGCCCACCAGCACAAGTAATGCCTGCAGTCATGAGAAATCATGGTTCCATGTAAGTATTCCAACATTCAATTTGATTCTAGGGTCGCTTCCATTGGTTAGTTAACTTTTGCCCAGAGTTATTCTAAAAAAAGTAAAAAAGTCCTTCTAATGGCAGACTTAAGGCAAAAACAAGAACTAGGAAGAAGTGAGTCTTATCTTGTAACCCCTTGTAAAGCTGCCTGAGAAAAAAGAAAACCAAACAGAAGGGGGAGAGAAGAAACTATCCAAATGGCATCGTTATTTCAGCTTCCCTTTGAAGCTAGCAAAGTACAGAGGAAATTGGGGGAAGATTTTTCCCTTTGATGTTCTTCCTATCTCTGTGCCTCATTTTGTGTTAACATAGATCCATCATCTTCCTTTCACTCGGCCCAATTTCTGTCTCCTTACAGGTTTGTGGTGCTTCCTTCCTAGAGGTCTGGAATGATGTTGCCAATTTCATTTGTTTCATTCCTTTTTTCAAATTCTTCCCAAAAGAGCTATATTTCTCACGAAATCTTTCAGTTAGAAGTCTGGAGAGTATATGAAGACTTGGGGGGCAGGGTGGATGGGGGAAAAACAAACATGGAAATCTTTCATTGCTGAAGTGTAACCACTCACTGATCTGGTCTTCTCTAACTTGTTCCCTTTCTCTCACTACTTGGAATACTAAAGAGCTTTGATGAGCCACACACAAAAGATACTGGCAATGCAAGCAAGGCAGCCTGGGTCGGTGAACCTGAGATGTCCTAGGGGGTCCCAGGCCTGCTATGGGCATGTCTGGGGCAGTTCATCTCTCAGTGGCCTGGGCAGCTCTTTCTAATTGGCAGAACACATGCTATTCTGCACTGAGAAAGGGAATCTGTTCATGAGAAGTTCCCTGTGAATCCTTATGGACTTTCTTTTTAGATATTTTCATCTCTATTAGTCTTCTCACTGGGAGCTCCCAACATGGATATGTCCTGACCAAAAACAACTGCGCCACCGGCTGGGAAGGGTTGGGCAGCCAAGGTCAGGTAGAAAGCAAAACTACCTACGAAAACAAGTATTGAATTTCCTAAGCCCAGTTCACCCCCAATAAACCAGGGAGCAGCAACTCATTCTGTCCCGTACAGGATGGTGGGAAAGGCCCTAGATACTTCTACTAGTATGTGACCTTGGGCAAGTCACTTAACTTGTTTACCTTAATCCACTAGAGAAGGAAATGATCAAGCACTCTAGTATTTTTGCCAAGAAATGGCAAAAGGATAGTACAGTCCACATGGTCATAAAAAATCAGACACAATTGAACAACAATTCTACTCGGGAGGTCAAGAACCTTTCTTGGCTTAGAATAAAGAAAGGGTCTCTGCACTGCCTTCCTCTTCCACTTCCTGGGCAAGGTGGCCAGAAGGAACAATAAAGCTCTGGATTAAAAATGTAACTGAAGAGGAAATCCCTGGAAACATTAGGGGACAATGTGATACAGTGATCAAGAGATTTCGAGTCAGAGGACCCAGATATGAATCCCAGCTCTGTCTCTTAATAGCAAGTAACTTTCCCCTCTGGGTTTTATATGGTAAATATGAATATTATATTATATGGCCTCTCAGCTTCCTTCCAGACCTAAATTCTATGCTTCTATGAATTTTTTAGAGAGGCAGAGAAAAAAATCATTGAAGAACCATTAGTGAAGAGAACATTACAATTAGAATAAACCTCAGAGATAACTGAGTCCATTGGTTTGCAAAGAGTATATGGCAGGACACCAGCACAGCAGGAGATTTGAGAGGCTATGCCATTGCAGAAAAGAGAAAATTTACAAATAATAGTGTTTGCTATAAATTTTATTTACCTAGTATACACAGTGTGATAAGTATAGTATTTGTAAAATAAACAAGCCTTGCCTATTACAAAATACATCACCCTTTGAAGTGTGAGAAGCTAGCACACAGGGTCTTGCACACAGTAGGTTCAAGAAACATCTGTTGAATTAGAAAAATTATAGCTGGTTACTGCAACAGCCTACAGCTCTCATTATAAAAGGTTCACTTGAACAGTGTTCTTCAAAGGAAAGGGTCTATATCAGGGTTGGGGAACCTATGGCTTTGAGGCCACATGTGGTCCTCTAGGTCCTCAAGTGGAGCCCTTTGACTGAATCCAAACTTCACTGAACAAATATCCTGTGGCCTCAAGGCCACATGTGGCCCTCTAGGTCCTCAAGGGCTGTCCTTGGACTGAATCCAAATTTCACAGAACAAATCCCCTTAAGAAAAGGATTTGTTCTATAAAACTTAACCCAGTCAAAAGGTCACACCCAAGGACCTAGAAGGCCACAGGTAGTCTTGAGGCCACAGGTTCTCCACCCCTGGTCTACATAATTTAGAAAATCAATTCATTACTAAATACTGGTGCTTGAGGGAAACTCCCACATGCCAAATGAGAAGCCTTCATGTACAAGTCCTTGTTATACTTTCTTAGTTCTTATCAGGAACACAGACCCAGATTTCCTTCCGGACCTCAGCAGATGCATCTACATATATCAGATGGGTTGCAGTAAGGTAGAGAGTCCCATTAGCTGGTGTCTTGTTTACATAACGATTCAATAATAGGACATTTTCAACCTATTTAAAAAGAAAGAGAGAAAAAAAAAGATTAAACTCCAACTTGCTACCTGTGACTGAAATATGAGAATTAAACATTTCTTTCATTATCCTGGTGGCTCTCCTTTTAACTTTTTCCCTTTTTACCAACATCATTTCTAAAATGAGATACTCAGAAGTAAATACCATATTCTAGTTACAAGTTGATGTGATCAAGGCAGAGATCAGCAGGACTAGGCCTGGATATCAGCCTAAGATCACACTAGTGTTCTTGAATGCCGTATCACATCTGGTCTACTAAGGCCCCCTGATCTTCTCCAGATGAACTGCCACAGAGGCTTATCTGTACCATCTTGTGCTTGTGAAGCTGATTTTTTTTTAATGTTTTTTTTTTTTTTTTGCTTTTTGGAGGGGGGAGGGCCCTAGGCAATTGGAGTTAAGTGACTTGCCCAAGGTCACACGGCTAGTAAGTGTTAAGTGTCCAAGGCCGGATTTGAACTCAGGTCCTCCTGACTTCAGGGCCGGTGCTCTATTCACTGCGCCACCTAGCCCCCCTGTGAAGCTGATTTTTAAAAAATTTTACATTTATTCCTATTAAATTTTCCCTTATAATATATGGCCCAATGTCCTAATGTTTGATAAGGATCCCTTCATCCACATCCTTTGTCAAAATAATAAGTAGTACTGATCAGTGAGGCATTCCAAAATGACTCTTTGGGTCTGCACTTTCAAAAAGTGTGTGTGTGGATGGGTCAGGGGTGGATGGGTGTGTAGGACTGCCTGCCAGAAAGAGTCAAGGAGAAATGAAGCATGCAAATGCTAGAGGAAGGGGTTGGGGTGGGGTGTGATTCAAGAATACTTGTTGAAGGGATGGAGGAAGCTGAGGCAAGAGCCTCTGAGCCACATAGCAGGGAAGGAAGGAAGAGGAGTGAAAACCCCAAACTTCAACAGCCATTTCTCAGCCCCAGAGTGTGCAGAGGACTGTGCTGTGTGCACTGGCAGAAATATAAGACAACATGGCATGGTGCCTGCTCTCCCAATGTAAGAATGAGCCGAGAATCAGAATACGAAACTGTATTCTTTGCCTACAGGAACAAGGAATCAGCCTGGCTAAGTACCTTACATGGCCCTGTTCTCCACAGAGCCGCTTGGTCAATGCCCTTCTTTCACACTTCACCCTCAGGCCCACGACCACACCGGATGTTGTGACACTTACAAGAATTCTCCTCTTAGAGACCCTGTGGCCCATAAAACATGGTGTTTTCTATTTCCCTTCCCGGAAGAAAGGAAATGAGATGCCCTTCTAAGGTTTCTTAATCCATTTACTACCCTGATTTGCCACAAGTATTGGCAATAGCTCAAATCTACGATTTTTTTTTTAAATGAGGAACACAGTGGCTCCAGAAGGACTTACCAGCCTAAGAACATGCATAAGACATGCCCCATACTATCACTGCCTGATATCATCATTCGTTATGAATACTACTGAAAAAAACAGAGGGTTTAAAGGTCATCTGAGTCTAGCTCCTACATTTGTAATTGAGAAAAACTGAGGTACAGAGTGGTGAAATGACTTGACTGAAGTCACTCAGATGGTAACAGAACGGGGATTTAGACTCTAGTATTCTCATTCCAAATCCTATCCTCTCTTTTCTTCTCATATTTTCAGATGACCTTTTTCTGTTTTCTCATTAAGATCTCTCCTTTAAAAGGATGAGCAAGAAAGTGCAAAACATCAACAATATAAGGGAGAAGGGAGAGGAGGAAAATGAAGACTGAGGAAGTATTCGGAGCCAATATGGTAGCAGTGTACTCTTGTTCTAGGATGCTCCAGTAGAGACAGGATGACCACTTGTTGGCTGGGTCACAGAGCAGAGATCCAGAACTTTTTATGTGTCTTGGACTCCCTCCTTCCATGTGGGTAGGCAGACTGAAGAAGCCTACGGACCCCTTCTCAGAACCATGTTTTTAAATGTATAAAACAAAACACTAGGATTATAAAGGAAGCCAAAGGATAGTAAAAATAAAGGGGTAACTGCTTTTTTTTCCATCCAAGTTCATGAGGCCCCTGAAGTTCATGTGGGCCCCAGACTAAAAACTCTTGTTGTAGGGGATAGGTGTTCCAGTATGAGTTGAACTGGACTGCCAACTAGGCCTCTTCCAAATCTGAAATTCTGTTAATTCAGTTAATAAGGTAAAGTAGAAGCAGCAGAGTCATGGGACCTTGGTTTAAATCCAAACTCTGCTACTTACTATCTGGGTGACTGAGGGGCAAAATAATTTCTCCCTTCTGGGCCTCAGTTTCTTCACTGGTAAAATGAGGTGCTCCAACTAGATGAGCTTTAAGGCCCCTTCCAGTCCCAAGTCCTATCATCTGAGAGATCTTCCATGTCTGAAGCATCCCAGGACTTAGCAAAATTAGGTAAGTCTCTTTCAAGTGAAAGAATCAGAATGATTTACTTAGAGCCAAAGTGTTTCAGACCTAAAATTCAGGAAAAAAGGGAAAGAACAGCACCCTCTGTTATAGGCCCTTGCCTTTCCAAAGAACATGTTCTCCTGGTATCAAAGAGCCCCTCTTTAAGCTTTTCAAAATAAACCCTTTGTGAATGGGGAACTCGATGGGAGCATGCCTTTGCTTACTAGAAAAGGCACGCTTACCAGACTTTGCATAGTCCTAAGTTTCTGAAAATCCATTCATACAAAGGCTAACCTCATTTTTGTCTTCTTTTAAAATTAACAATAATTTTCCTAAGAAGAAAACAGACACAGGCAATACAGCCCAAAGTAAAATCAGTCCTTGTACATGATCATTTAAAGTTTCTCGGAGCACTAACCCCAAATCTCCCAACTCAGACCCCCGTCTAAAATGGAGCACTGATTCAGTTTAGGGGAACTTGTTGGTATTGTTTCCTTGACCACATTATGTCAAGGAAGGGGGATCAGATGGAATTCAAATTGGGGAAGGCATATGCCCAACAGGTAGGAAGGTGAATGGGACAGAGCTCTAAATTAGAAGTAGCAGTATTCATGTTGCCCTGATGGCTATATTTCATCAAACCTGCCAGGCAGGTGAGTACAAACAGCCTGAGTTAGAAAACAATAAAGCAAGAACAAGAAAGAGGGGCCAGACAAAGCCTGTAACTCAGTCCGAATGAAGGAGGGGGTGAGGAAAAAAAGAGGTCAGAGAAATAGGAATTGAAGGATGAGTCTTGTCATTTGGAGATGCCATATATTGAAATATATTTATCTCTTCATAAAACCTAGTTGCTCTGATTCCCCCTCTCTGATGCAGAAAACCCAGAGATAAATGTCCTACCCAGAGTAAAATCCTGAATTAGTGGAAACAGCATCAGGCTTGGGAATCACTGAGGAAGGAGGAAGTGAGGCAGTACAGAGTCTAAGACCAGGGGGATGGAGCCAGCAAACATTAACAACACAAGCCCAGGTGCTCTTTAGTACCACCTGGCCAATCAGCAGACTGCAGCCCTGCCTCAGGCCTCCAGCTGCTGAGCCTGCCTGAGTTGCAGCCCGGAGACACAGTGGTGGAAACCAGAAGTGGCCAGACCACCCCTCCACAACAGGTTACTCTGTAAGCATCAGGGTAACTCAGGGGAAACACTGAGAGTCCTGGCCTTGGCCTCAGTCTAGACCCTCAGAGGCTACAGCTCAAGAAGTGAACAACCAAACCCCGACCTCCCAGCCTAAGAAGCTCAATACTTCTGCACCCCAGAGGCAGATATCCACTCTAAAAATCCAGGACATAGGCAATCAATCACAGTGGCGAAGAAAGAACTTGTGAGATCTAGAACCATAAAATCCTTTTATAGTGAGCAAGAACAACCAAATTCAGAGGACAAAATGGACTCCATACTCACACTGGAGACCACAGAAGGAAATGTGAATTGGTCTCATGCCCAAAAAGCATTCTTGGAAGAGCTCAAGAAAGATTTTAAAAACCAAATTAGAGAGTTAGGAGATAAATTTAAATCTACAGTGACCAAATTGGAAAAAAAAATCTCACTAAAGAAAACAAATCCTTAAAATGTAAAATTGGAGAACTAGGATGGGAGGTCCAAAATCTAAGTGGAGAAAATACTTCCCTAAAAATGAAAACTGAACATATGGGAAAAAAGCTTCAAAAACTAATTGAGGAAAATAATTCACTAAAAATTAGAATCAGTCAAATTGAAGCTAAGGACTCTATGATGCAGCAAAAGTCAGTCAAACAAAACATAAAGATTGAAAAATTAGAAGAAAGTGCAAAATATCTCACTGGAAAAATAACTGACCTAGAAAACAGATCCAGGAGAGAAAACATAAGGATTATTGGCCTACCAGAAAGCCATGATGAGAAAAGCGGCCTGGACAAGAGACTGTCAGAGAAAACTGTCCTGAGGTCCTAGAATCAGAAGGTAAAATAGTTATTGAAAGAATTCACCGATCTCCTCCTGAAAGAGATCCCAAACTGAAAACTCCAAGAAATATAGTAGCCAAATTCCAGAGCTACAAGGTCGAGGAGAAAATACTGCATGCAGCCAAAAAGAAACAATTCAAATGTCATGGAATTACAGTCAGGATTACACAGGACTTAGCAGCTTCTACATTAAAAGATCAGAGGGACTGGAATTTGACATTTCATAAAGCAAGAGCTAGGACTGCAACAAAGGATCAGCTATCCAGCAAAACTGAGCATAATCTTTCAGGCAAGGAGATGGTTATTTAGTGAAATAAAGGACTTCCAGACTTTCCTGATGAAAAAGCCAGAGCTCAATGGAAAATTCGATCTCCACCTACAAAACCCAAGAAAGATATAAAAAGGTAAACAAGGAAAACACACACTCACACATACACATACACGCACACATGCACACACATGCACATAACCTGGGACTCAATAAGAGCAAACTGCTTACATCCCTAAATGAGAAGCTGATACCTGTCAATATTGAAATTTGTATAATTATTGTGACATTTAAAAGGGATATACATAGATAGAGGATGTGGCTATCAATAACTAAGCAGAAGATTAAAAAAAACCTTATTAAGGGGTGCAAAGGGATTGTAATGGGAGAAAAGGAAAGGATGAGGCAGAAAATGGTAAATTATTCCACACAAAGAGGCATAAAAACATACTAAAATAGAGGGGAAGGAAGGATGGAGATGAATATTATATGAATGTTATTCTCATTGGTTCTGATTCAAAGAGGGATCAATAGAATCAGTTAAGTTTAGGATCCTAACATGAAAAGACACAAAAACTCATTATAATAGAGGGAAAGGAGGGAGGGAGGGAGAGGAGCACTGTATGAAATTTACTATCATTGGTTTGGGTTCAAGGAGGGAATAACATACTCCATTACGTATAAAAATCTATTGTGCCCTACAGGCAGTAGGAGGGATGAGGGGGGGTGTAAGAAGGGGAAGGGTGCTTAGAAGGGAAGGAAAGAGTAGTAAGGGCAAAAGGTAGGTAAAGAGGGGGGACACAGGGAAGGAATAATGAGGGAGGTGGTGGTCAAAAGGAAAACTCTTAAGGAGGGGAAGGGAAAAGGAAGATACAAAAATAAAACAGGGGAGGGAATAGGATGGAGGGAAAGTCACAGATAGTAATCATAACTGTGAATGTAAATGTGATGAACTCTCCCATAAAACAGAGGCAGATAACAGAATGGATTAAAAACCACTATCCTACAACATGCTGTCTACAAGAAACACATTTGAAACATGGGGATACGCACAGGATAAAGGTAAAACGATGGAGTAGAATATACTATGCTTCAGCTAAAGTAAAAAAATCAGAGGTAGCAATCCTTATCTCAGATAAAGCAAAAGCAAAAAATAGATTTAATTAAAAACGATAAGGAAGGAAACTATATCCTGCTAAAAGGCATAATCGAGAATGAAGCAGTATCATTACTTAACATATATGCACTAAGTGGTATAGCATCCAAATTCCTAGAGAAGTTAAGGGAATTAGAGGAAGAAACAGATAGCAAAACTATACTAGTGGGGGACCTCAGTCTCCCCCTCTCTGAACTTGATGAATCTAACCTCAAAATAAACAAGAAAGAAGTTAAGGAGGCAAACAGAATTTTAGAGAGGGTAGATATGATAGACTTCTGGAGAAAACTGAATGGGGATAAAAAGGAATACATCTTCTTCTCAGCGGTACATGGTACATATACAAAAATCGACCATGTATTAGGGCATAAAAACCTCACAATTTAGTGTAGAAAGGCAGAAATACTAAATGCACCATTCTGAGATCATGATGCAATAAAAATCATATGCAATAAAGGGCCATGGAAAATAGACAAAAAACTAATTGGAAATAAATAATTTAATCCTAAAGAATGAGTGGGTCAAACTCGAAATTATAGAAACAATCAGTAACTTCATTCAAGAGAATGACAATAATGAGACATCATACCAAAACTTGTGGGATGCAGCAAAAACAGTTCTTAGGGGAAGTTTTATATCTCTGAATGCATACATGAATAAATTAGAGAAAATGGAGGTCAATGAATTGGGCATGCAATTGAAAAAGCTAGAAAAAGAACAAATTAAAAATCCCCAATTAAATACTAAATTAGAAATAATGAAAACCAAAGGAAAGATTAATAAAATTGAAATTAAGAAAACTATTGATCTAATAAATAAAACTAAGAGCTGGTTTTACAAAAAACCAATGAAATTGACAAACCTTTAGTCAATATAATAAAAAAAAAGAAAGAAGAAAACCAAATTTCGAGTAT
>CM053582.1:10611885-10638962 GCA_028627135.1 Pseudochirops cupreus
TTTCTGTGTCCCTGTCATGCCTGCTTGCTCATGATGCTTGGAGAAGAAGATCTCGTCGTGCTGTGTGGATGTGCCTCCAAGGATTCAGGCCTGCCATCACTGGTACAGCCCAAGGAGTGAAACTTTATGTCCAGCTACATCCATTGTGTGGATCAGGGCAGTGGAGAGTGGTTGTGACTGCTTTCTGTTTGTAGAGAACACCAGCATTGAAGCTTTTACCCCCAATCTCTCTTCCCCTGGGGTCACAAGATACTTAGAGTTCATTTAATTTGACCACCATCTTTTTACAAAGGATGAAACTGAGGCCCACTTGACTGACATGACCTGCTGAAGGTCATTCATTTGAACATTGTTCTATACCTGGAAAAGACCTCAGAGACCCTACAGTCCAACCCTTTCATAATTCATCAGAGGCAAAGGAGTCCCAGTGGTCATATGACATATCCAAGATCATACAAGCTTAATAATAGCTTTAAAAGGTTTTCAAAAGCTCATATCCTAACCCAGGTCCTCTTGTCCCCAATCCAATGCTCCTTTCCATAGTTCAAGGGAAAGACAGCATAATTTTTCATCACTGTATGCCAAGTGCCAAAACTGGGGCCTCATACCCTGTCCATTGCAATGAATGTTTACTGAATTGTAAGG
Source organism: Pseudochirops cupreus (assembly GCA_028627135.1). Classification (NCBI taxonomy): domain Eukaryota; kingdom Metazoa; phylum Chordata; class Mammalia; order Diprotodontia; family Pseudocheiridae; genus Pseudochirops; species Pseudochirops cupreus. The sequence continues at coordinate 10,612,531 of CM053582.1, forward strand.
AAAGTCTTTCCATTATATACGGCTTCCTTTTTAAGCATCAGAATCAAGGAGGGGAGGGAAGCTTCTGTGGACACTAGGTCACCTGGTCCTCAGATCTTCCAGGGATCATTGCTCCATGCAATGAGGCTTTTGAGACTCATTTGTACCAAATAGGATTAAGTGCCATAGGGGAGAGTAACCCACGGAAAACCCATACAGTCCAATTTCTTGCCTGTATCTTTTCTATTGTTCTTTCTACGGGGCTCATATTCTGTTTACAGAGGTATGGTTGGGTTATATGTTAATTTTTATCTCTTATGCTTTGGCCTTGGGCCAACTTAATACTCAGTAAACCTTAGGAAGAAAGGAAGGAAGGAAGGAAGGAAGGAAGGAAGGAAGGAAGGAAGGGAGGAAGGAAGGGAGGGAGGGAGGGAGGGACAGACGGAAGAAGAGAGGAAGGAAAAATCCCCTTTTTTCTTTTCTTCTTTTGTCATCACCATCAATATCTTCATTTCCTTCTAACATGTACCCCCATTTATAAAAAAAACAAGATAAAAACCCCTTGTAACCAACACTTGGTGTTTGAAATCCTTGTGGCTTCTAGTATTTTGGGTTTTGACAAGGAAGCTCTGGGGGAGTCCTCTATTCTAACTGCCTCTGGCTATGGTAGTGTCTCTGCTCACACTGGGAGGCTTCCGGGTTGCTTGCTTAATGTTGGGCATTGACTTTACTTGTGGTCTCTTCCAACCTACTCCATGTGGCTTCTTGCTCACTTTCTGTGTGGTTCTGGGATGGAAAAAGTCCCTTACTATAGATCCTCATTGGTTTCTAAGCCATCATGTAGTCGGGTATGATTTTAGATTTTTGCTGAAGTAGGTGTGTGTGAGCTGGGAGGTCAACCACTGTTCAGGCAGCCATCTTGGCGGGAAGAACTTCCCAGATGCCTTAGCTTTGGGACCTCTCTCCCAAACCAAGTACTGGCTGAAATTTGCCTCTCTACCTGACATGCTTGCACAATAGGCTTCAAGAAATTTCACCTCAGAAACTCTCACCTCACAGCCTCAGGAACTTTCACCTCATGAACTTTTACCTCACAACTTTCATCTGAGGAACAGCAGGGCTGAGTGGAAGATTGAAGGACCTCCTACTGTTTCTAGAAGTCAGGCCTAAAGGTACTGACCATAAGTGATCTTAGGCTGTGGCTATGAGTGAGGGGGAGTGAGCATAAGCCTGGTGAGTGCAGTACCACAGAGAACAAGAACATTTTGGGGACAGAGTGGCTGGGGGCCCTAACTGTGGCTTAGGAGAAGAAGAAAGAAGTTCCTGAGGTTGAGCCCCCTCCTCCCCCCCCCCCTCCCCGTAGAATTCAGAAAACAATAGTAAGGAGGACCTGAGATTTAGGGCACCATTATCAGGTATATCAGATATTAAAACCTGATTATAATAATAAGCTGCCAAAACAAAACAAAATAAAAATGATCAAGCAAAGGAAAAAGGAAAAAGAACACAACCATAGCTACTTTGATATAAAAGAAGATCTGGGTTATTATTCAGAGGGAGATAGTGAGGTAAAAAAGTCACTCTTACCCCAAAGAGTAACATCAAATGGTCACAAGCCTAAAAAGAATTATTGGAAGAACTAAAAAAAGAAATTCAAAAATCAAATAGTAGAGATTGAGGAAAAATTGGGAAAAAGCAATCCAAGAAAATTATGAAAAGAAAGTTAATCAACTAGAAAAAGAAGTTCAAAATCTTAAGGAAGAAAATAACTTCTTGAAAACTAGATTTGGGCAAGAGGAATAGAATGTTGTTATAAGACACTAAGAAATAATAAAACTAGAAAAACTAGAAGAGAATCTGAAATATCTTATTAGAAAAACAACTGATCTAGAGCATAGATTGAGGAGAGAAACCTTAAGAATTATCAGACTACCCGAAAGTTATGACCAAAAAAAGAATCTGGGTACAATATTACAAGAAATTATTAAGGGAAATTATCTTGAAGTTCTAGAACAAGAGGGTAAGGTAGAAATAGAAAAAAAAAATCTACCATTAACCATCTGAAAGAGATCCTGGGAGGAAGACTTACAGAAATATCATAGCCAAGTTTCAAAACTCCCTGTGGAGTCTGGATTCAGTCAAAGGGCCACCCTTGAGGACCTAGAGGGCCACATATGGCTTCAACACTGCTGGTTCCCCACCACTGGCTAGCTCGAGGCTGACTCAGCCTATTTGAAGACCCTAAGCAGCCAATCAAAAGGCTCCTTCTAAGCACCTAGGTAGCAGACCAGACCCAGTTGCAGCTGCACATGCCCCACCATCTCTTCATTCCACGTTTTCACAGCTCTCCCCCAGAAGCAAGCTCCTCAGGCTGTCCACGTAGAAAAATAGAGAGACCCTATCAGAGGCCCTCTGGACCACATTTCGGACTCCTGTTATATGGGTAAGTAATATGTAACTGCATTAAGTGAGAATAATCACTGGGAGGGAGGGATTAATAATCACCTGTTTGTTAAAGACCCTCTTCCCCAATGGGATATGGTTCATGATGCCACATTCACTGTGTCTCCAGGGTTAACAGTTCCCACACTCCCCCTGAATGCAGATGCTCAGGAGACACGCCAGAGGTACTGGGGTGACCCACATGTCCCCTTCTCCAGGCAAATATGTGTCTATCATTTCAATTCTGCACTTTTGTCAACTCTATCTTCTTTCTCCCTCTCAGAGACCTTCACAAACCAATCACCAATCCCGGGATTATAGGATCATTGTCATAGAACTGACAGGGCTCTCAGAGGCCATCTAATCAGACTACATTTTACAGAGGGGGAAAATGAGGCCCAGGGAGGAGAAGTGTCTTTCACACATAAGTGTGACAATAAGATTCTAGACCTCAGAGGCCATTTAATCCAACTTCCTCATTTTACAGAGGGGAAAACTGAGGCCTAGGGAGGGGAAAGGGACTTGTCCAAAGTCATACAAGTAAGTCAATCGGTAAATAAATAATCTTTTATTAAGTACTTCCAATGTGCTGGGCACAGAGACCGGAGATGGAGTGTCTTATGTGTGAGGAGCAACCAGGAGACTGGCATCACTGGCTTCCAGAGTACACTAAGAGGAGAAACAAGTGCAAGAAGACTGGAAATGTAGGAAGGGGCCAGATTGTGAGGGCTTTAAAAGTCAAACAGGATTTCCTATTAGATCCCAAAAGTAAAAGGGAGCCAGCACGTGTGTGTGTGTGTGTGTGTGTGTGTGTGTGTGTGTGTGTGTGTGTGTGTGTGTGTGTCAGGGATGGAGAGAAAGAGGCAGAGACACACAGAGAAAGACAAAGAGAGGGAGAGAAGGAAGGGGAGGAGAGAGAGAGACTGAAGGAGAGAGACAGAGAGAGGGAGAGGGAAAGACAGAGGGAGAGGGAGAGAAAGGGGAGGGAGAAGGGAGGAGAGAGATAGACTGAAGGAGAGAAACAGAGTTGGGGAGAGAGACAGGGAGAGGGAGAGATAGAAAGGGAGAGGGGGGAGACAGAGGGAAAGAGAAGGGGGGAAGAGAGACTGAAGGAGAGAGACAGAGGGAGAGAGACAGAGACAGAGAATTTGTGTCCCTCAGGAATGGACCCACAGTCTTCAGTCTTGGAGCTTTATACCTTTCTAGGTACCCATGTACCCCTCTCTCCCTCCTTAAACTGTGAGCTTCCTGAGGGCAGACTAACTTGTATCCCCAGTGCTTAGCACTGTGTGCAACACATGATGATCACTGAAGAAACGCTTTTTGATAGATCTGATTAAGTTGCAGGCACCAGGGAGCACACAATAGAATTTTGCTCTCCTTCTGGATGTGAACGCCTAGTTTTGTCACCTGCTAGGGACTGGAAATCCCCCGATCCTACTTGCAAGCCCCTCGAAAGGTCCCTGTTTGGTAGCCCCCATCTTCCTCTGCATAGAAAATGCTGACTCCAAGGGCCTGCACCTCAAGGGCATGGAGGGCACTCCATTTGGAGAAAGGTGCCACCCTGAGTCTAGGTTACATTCAGGTTCTTCATTTCCTTTCCTCACCCCCCTCCTCCAGGTAACAATGACAAAAGAGGAAGTACATTCATATGTCTCTTTCCAGAAGTGATAGAGCAGAAGAGGTAACTGTTCTCAAGTTGCACTGGGCCTGGACAATGTATAAAAAGGCCATGCAACCCTCAGCTTGGGTCTGCCTTTTGTGGGTAACAGACTTCTAAGTTCCAATTGCTTCCCCCCAACCACATTCCCTGTCCAAATACTATTCAACAATGTTCACAATGAGGAATTTAATAAGAATCTCACAGATTTCTCCAAGTCTATCTACCACCCCATCCACCCTTCTCTTCTTACATTGGGGTTCCATGCATGACGATTAAAGTCAGAGTTTTGTTCTTTTTTGATGTATGGTGGTCTTGATGTGTGGGGTTGGAAAGTTACCGGATACTAGTGAAGAGATTAAGGACAGATGTACGTTTCTTTGTGAAACGGGTTTTGGGGAAAACATTCCAAAATCTCAGGGTATTATCTCCAGCCCCTGTAACTATTGCTTCTCCATCAGGAGACACTGCCAGGTACAAAACTCGGCAGGAATGCCCCAGGAGTTCGGCTACTTTTGTCAGGGATGGGTGTTTCCAGATGGTGATCTGGTTTTCTGCGTATCCATGGGTGCTCACCAGCTCATCATTATTTTTGGACCAGGCCAGGTTACACACTTGAGAACCAGTATCGATGTGATAGAGAGGCTGGCCTGTCAGCGTATTCCAGAATCGGATGCAGCGGTCATTTGTCCCACCACCGGATGCTAACAGGCCATGCTGGTGAGGAGACCATGCTATGGCTTTCACAGCTGCCGTATGATTGGTGTATTGCTGGACAGGCTTTCTGCTCGAGTGGCTCCAGACCAGAAGCTTCTTATCATTTCCACCCGAGGCTAGAAGCTGGTGGTTTTCGGACCACTTTAACCCACATACCTCCTGCTTGTGACCTTGAAGCCATCTTTGAGACTGTAGTGGTGATGCCCGGATATCTCTCTGGAGGATCCTTGCATCTCTGCTCCCAGAAGAAATCTGGTCTGCATACCAGGCCAATACACCAACTCTGCCTAAGTGACCCTCCAAAGTGGACACTTTCTTCCCCACAGTGGCATCCCAGATCTGTATGAAGCCTTTCTCTGTGCCAACTCCTACCAATTTCCCCCGTTCAGAACAGCTCACAGAGGTCACAATATCTTCTTCCAGAGATAAGTCACAGAGTCTGGTCACTTGGCCTGAACGGGCATTCCACAGATAAACGTAAGTGCCCAGGCCCACAATGACTACATTGAGGCAAGACCAATCTAAGAGATTAAGATAAAAGTCATCACTTAGCTCTGGGGCCTCAAGTACTCTGAAAGGAACACTGGAGATTTTTCTGGGGAGTTTTGCTGTGGAGGCTAGTAATATCTGGCTTTTGGCGCTGATGGAGGATAAGGAAAATGGAGATAGTTCACTGGTGTCACTGGGTCTCCAGCGCTTTGCTCCTGGAGAGTAGGTAAAGAGATTCTTCTTCTGTGAGCGTGGTGTTTGGGCCTGGATTGTCTGGATCGAATCTGCCAACAACTCATTCTCCAGCAATGCAGAGTACACTAGTTCACTATTGCTACTTCCTCCAGGATTTTCTTTTGTATTCTCTTTCCGGCCCAACCGTTTCTCAGGGTTGTCTGACCTATGGAATCTCAGACTCCATTTGGCTCCTGCTCGGAGGGGAATGAAGCGGTCTCCATTTTTTTGGGGAGAAGACATCGGAAGACTGGGGAGTGTCGGCCTCCACACTAGTCTTGGCCTCCACGATGACAGTCAGCTCTCTTATGGTTTTGATTTCTCTTGTGTCTCACCCGGAGCCAATTTGGAGAGTGGGGACTGCCCGACAGAGGGACCCTCACATCCAGCTGTCAATGTCTATGAAGGAGATGCCTTGCCGGATCTCAGTAGGGGGAGGGAAAAGGCAGCCTCAGACTCCGGGTTCAGATTCACGAGGATCAGTGCCACCGTGGGTCTGGCTGCCTTGGACGATACTTCGAGGGGGAGAAGGCAGAGACGGGTGCCTGGGGGGCCCAATGGCCAAGGTCAGTTTGACTCCTGTAGAAAAGATGTCTTTTTGGGCTGGGGGTGGAGATGGGGGAGGGGGAGAAAAGGCTCCGAACCGGGGTCTGGAATTGGAAGGGCCCGATGGCCACTGTAGGGGGAGGGGCCCCCTTTCACAATGCCGTCGGGGGGGGGGGGGGCAGGAACAAACTGACACTCACAAGCTTCAGCCTGGGCTTCCAAATGATGAAGTCACTGAATTGAAGGCGGATTGAAGGCGGAGTGGAGCCGGTCTGCATCCACGAGGCCCAAGGCCAAGGTCAGTCTGGCTCGGTGGGCTGCCCGGCTCCCTCTGATTCCCTCCCTCCCCGGGCAGCCGGTCTCTAGGGAGGGGAGGGGTCAGGGCGGGGCTCGGCCACGAAAGCCCCCCCCCCCTTAACGTGGCAGTCACACCTCACAGATACACCCGGGCCCACCCACGTAGGGGCCTTGGCTGCTCATCCTCTATCACCCCTTCCCCGCCCCCCATGGCCTGGTAACGCCAGATCCATGGATTGATACCCCGAGTGGGAAGAATCGGGAGAAATGGGGAACGATCTGGTGGGAGAACACTGATCCGGAGGACCGCAGCTGTGGAAGTGAGAAGAAAAAAAAGTGATACTAAATTCAGAAGAAATCACAATCCAGTTTGGACCTGAAGAAGATGGGAGAGAATGAAGCCCCTTTGGAAGGCCAGAACTAGGGGTGGGAAACAGGCTCCATCTTTTGTTTTATTTTCTATTCTGTTTCTCCCAATTTCATGAAAAAAACAATTTTTAACCTTCGTTTTTAAAACTTTGAGTTCAAAATTCTCTCCCTTCTTCCCCCTTCCCCCCCTCCCATTGAGAAGGTTAGCCAGACTCCATTTAATGAGTTGGTTTTGCTAGATTGATTTTCCCTCATTCCTTTTCATTCTTTATTACAAGGAACATTTCTCTGGGTAGATGAAGAGGGAGGAATGTTAAGACATGAAGGTATAAAAACAAAAGACATGGGCTTGGTTTTTTAAAGAAGAAAGCACAAGCTTGTGTAACTTTAAAGGAGGATGCAGGGGGTTGGGGCACTACATCCACTCCCTTCTCCATTAAGAGGACCCTCTGCTGGACCTACTGGTGAGCCTGGGTTCTAAGAGGAGGTAAAGGCTCCCTTTCCTCATGCTCTTGGGCTAATTAAGCCTCTACCCTGGGCCCCCAGGAACAAATTCTTTAAAAGTTAGGTTCTAGCTCATGTCTAGGGCCTCCCCAAAAGGACTCAACAGAAGGGTACTCTTTAGACCAGGTATGGGATAAGCATATATTTCCTACACACAAAAGAAATGCTAAAACACAAAAGGGAAGAGAATGAGCATCTACTTTCCAGGCACTACGCAAATTCAGGGAAACTGAGGCAAACTCAGGTCTTCCTGACTCCAGGGCAGCTAGTGAGTGCAATGGATAGAGTGTCAGGCCTGGAGTCAGGCAGACTCATCTTTGTGAGTTCAAATTTGGCCTCAGACACTTACTAATTGTGTGACCCTGGGCAAGTCACTTCAACCTGTTTGCCTCAGTTTCCTCATCTGTCAAATGAGCTGGAGAAGGAAATGGCAAACCACTCCATCATCTTTGCCAAGAAAACCCCAAATAGGGTTACAAAGAGTTGCACACAACCCAACCACAACAATAAAACTTCCTGACTCCAGGCCCAGTCCTTTCTGTGCTATACCATCAGCTGCCTCAAAAAACCCTCCCTAATACATACTGCCAGTAAGACTTAAATCAAAGAAGTGCTAACCACTATTCTGTCTGGCCAGGAAGTTGAGATTTCAAATGATCTAAACAGGAAGCACTTAATGAGATTGCTAATTAGGAAGGCATTTTGTATTTTACCTCAGATTTCCACTACCTCCCTCAAAGGCCATGTCTTCTGGGCAAGGCAAGCCACAGGCTTGAGCTTCTCTACCGACAAATGTCAGTGGTCATAACCAAAAAAGAAATTCCCCTTCCCACCAGTCAGTTTCTGGGCTAGGAACAAGTTTCTACCAGAGTCCACAACATGGGTTAGACTCGTTTTCCTCTTCAAGGCAATAAGGCTGTCCCTAAGACTTGATTGACTGGAGGGGAAGTATTGAGGTTCAAGCTACTTTGATGCAGCTTCCTGGAAGTCTCTGACCATATAGACATGGATTCCTGGTCACCCAAGGGGATCAAAAGGCCCACTTGTAGTAGGCCCTTCAGACTTGGTGGAATATCCAAGACTATGTCTTCTCTTGCTGACCAGACTTGTTTCTATATTGAGATAAGGGGGACTTGGTATACTGAGTTAAGCATTGAAGTCTTTGTATTTCCTTTCCATGCTATGACTAGTTGTTAGCTACTGAATGTGGCTAATGTGAGAGAGATGATTATTTCTCTCTTGTATTTAATAACTAATTATTGAATTAGGACCAAGGTTTTTCCCCTTTTGTATTCCCTCATCCAGAAATCAATCAATCAGTGTGGGAAATCTTGGGCAAACACTTACCCAGCCAGGAAGGCTAAGATCTAATCAGAGACAGTAAAGAAATTTTAAGTTTAGGCGAATGGGTGGATTCCTGCTTATTGTGTTTATTCCTACAGGTCTGGAAAAATGTGGCTTCTCCCTTTTGTCAGACAGGTGATGAGGATATTAATAAGTCTCTTTGACCAAGACTGGGTGTTCAGTGTCGCCTACCCCAAGCCCCTCATGGGAATAAGCCTACCTCAACCGACGTGGCTTCTTTGTTCCCCGATGGTAATAACGGTCCTATTTTGTTGTTCTATTTCTAGACATAGTTAATAAAATTGATTATAATTTACCCAGAAACTCTTTCTTTCAATCATCACAGGTGCCTCATTTCATCATAACACTAAGCCTGAACAAGTAAGTTTATCAGTCTGAACCAGGCCCACCTCTAACTGCCTCACTCAATTGATTCTAGAACTTTCAGACCTCTCAAAGACACAGTTACCTTTAAGCTGGGACACATCCATTTTGAGAATGCTCAGTCACTTAGGAGAGGAAACACAAAGCAGAAAAGTAGGCCAGGGGACAAGGTGCAAATTGTTTTAGTTGAGTCTATTCCTTATCACAGGAAGTCGAGTGACAGAAGGCATTACTTACCATGTTGAAGGAAATAGAAATGAAAGCCAGAAAAAAGTTATCTCCCCCTTTTAATTGAGGTAGCATTTTCGCTCCCTGTCACAATAACAAGGCTGGAGAAGACCAAGGGCCACCAAGGGTTTTCTGCTTTGTACTAAAGTGACAAGTCCTTTCGTTACTGGGCCACCACATGTCAGAAGCAGCTGAGAAATTTGTCATCCCTGAAAGGCCCAAGCAATGTGTTGTCATGTCTCTAGAAGCTTCTAATGGGGCTCCTGGGGCATGTTCCTTGGGACAGCCTCTAGGTCAATTAAACCTCCATTACACTTAGAAAAAGCCCAGTGCTACATTAAATTAAAAGATTTTGCATTAACAAAGCCAATACAACCAAGATTAGAAGGGAAGCAGAAAGTTGAGAAACAATTTTTACAACCAGTCTCTGATAAAGGTCTCATTTCTAAAATATAGAGAGAATTGAGTCAAATCTATAAGAATATGTCACTCCCCAAACAATAAATGGTCAAATGATATGAAAAAATTAAAACTATCCAGTCATATGAAAAAATGCTCTAAATCACTATTCATTAGAGAAATGCAAATTAAAATAACTCTGAGGTACCACCTCATACCTATCAGATTGGCTAACATGACAAAAGAAGAAAATGATAAATATTGGAGAAGATGTGGGAAAATTGGAACACTAATGTATTGTTGGTGGAGTTGTGAACTGATCCAACCATTCTGGAGAGTAATTTGAACTATGCCCAAAGGGCTATAAAACTGTGCACACCCATGTCTGTGAGGGTAAAGAAAAGGATGCCATAACACTTGTCCTACTCCAGGTGGTCATCTCCCAGCCTCCAGCAAAGAACTTTCCAGGGTGGGACAGCTTTGCCCAATCAGTCTTAGTCCAGGGATGGGGAACCTGTGGCCTCCAGGCCGCATGTGGCCTTCTACATTGGGTGTGGCTTTTTGACTGAGTCCAAGTTTTACACAACAAATCCTTTTACTAAGGGGATTTGTTCTGGGAAGTTTGGAAGGGTCTCACTTAAGGACCTAGAGGACCACATGTGACCACAGGTTCCTTGCTATAGAAAAAGCACAGAACTCCTACTAAACAAATTGGGACATACTGTGCTGTAGACTTTGTTGTACATGAAGGGTATTCCTTGAGGTTCTAGCATAATTGATCTGGTGTGTTTGAGTTAGAAAGGCTAAGAGCCTACTGAGGCTGGCCTGTTTTTATGACAGCTGAACGTTGCATCTTTTGTCACGGGGAACTGCATTCACAAGGAACTTCTGAAACCACAATCACCTCTGAGTAACATCAGTGGTAAATTTCTGCACTCTAATATCTCTCAAGAATCTCTGAAGAAGAAGTAGTTGCTGACCAACCCCAAGGACATAGGCAACCTCATCTCAAAAGGAAAGCTTGGATCACATCGTAAATGAAAATTTATTTCCTTTTCTTTAACTATGGTGCATGTTACATTTATTTATTTCATCGGAAGTTGGAGGATCAGCTCTATATTGGGAGACTGACAGATTGTGGGTTGGTAAGGTCATGGAGTAGAGGACTTGTTTGGTTATATCTTGCTAGTGAGGGAAAATTTGGTTTCAGGGTCGGAGTGAGGGTCGTGGAGGAGGGTGAGGAGTCTCAGTTGGAGACTCAGAGGAGTCTCAACAACCCAGAGAGTTGGGTTGAGATTGTATTTGTGCTGAAAGCTACAAGGCAGGCTAGCCAGCCTCACTGAAGTAGCCAGGCACCCTGTGGAGAGACAGGCAGGGAAGGGAAGGAAGAGGAATATAGATAGCACTTACTATGGACCCGACACTGTGCTAAGCACTTTTGAAAATATTATCTCATTTGATTCTCACAACAACTCACAATTATGCTAGAACCCCAAGCAATAGCCCTCATTCGAGGGAGGTACTATAATATTAAAATAATGCATATGTTATAAGATATATAAATAATAATGTTTTATTAGATAATAATATATCCCCATTGTACAACTGAGACAAACAGAATTCACTTACTAGTTGCATGAATTTGGGAAACCCTGGCTGTTCTCAGTGACACCAGTTGTACATACTCTCTACTGAGGGTGTCTGGCAAATTTTTATAGACAACCTCTCTCAAAAAAAATATATGAATTGCATACTTTTAACTTTAAGCTGCATTACTGAGATTTTGTCCATTAATTTAAGTCTAAACAACCAACAAAACAATAAATTAAGCCCTGGTTTGTAGCATTTGCTGATTTCCAAGGTGTAAATGCTCACACTGAAAAACTGAGTCCCTTGGGAGCCATTTTCAGTTGATTCCAGTATATATCTCTAAACTGTCACATTAAAGGGGTTGTGGTAAATCACATTTCTTTCTCATTTAAAAACAGGGTAAGTAGGCAGCAGGCAGAAGGCCTCCTTGGTCCTCATCAATTAGCTGGCTTTTTCATGTTCACTTTATTAAATAAAAGTAGTCCTTAAAAAACAAAACAGGTCCCTGTGCAGATGGCCCTGGAGATTTTCTTCCCCTCACCATCAGTGGGATCTATTTTACTGTAAATTACTGCCCTCTGGGTTCACATCTTAATGGAAGCCTGGTGTGGCTTTGCAAGGACCATCACCCTTCCCCCACCTCCCAAACCTCATCTCTAATGCTTCATTGCTGTGGCTGAGCACGACAAGATAAAGGCCTGGCTGATGAGTCAGTCATTAATCACAGAATTGAATGAAAATGCGGGCAATGAAGTAATCGATCAATGTCAAGCAATCGATCAGGGCCACGCTCATCCCTTTGCCCATCTTCCTCTAGGATTTTGGAGCTCTTTAACGAGAAATAATCCTTAGCATTGCCAGCAAGGCAAAATTGGGGGTGGGGACGATTCCAACCGAGAAGCCAGCCAGCAGGGCTACTTTGTCATTCAACAGTTTTTTCAATGCCTGTTTGTGTGGGTGGCAGTTGGAACACCAGACTCATCAGGATTTAGTATACCTGTCTGAGCCACAGTTTGCAAAAACCAATTTAAGTAGATTTTCATAAAAAAGATTCTAGTGGATGGGAGAAAGACTGCTTTTTCACTCACCCAGGATTCTCGCTCTAAATAACCCTCTTCTTCCAAAGCTTTCCTCCACGGGATTTGGGCACCCCAATATGTCTGAGCCCCTTCCAAGGGCACTCTGGTCTCTCCTATTAAAATGTGGGCTCCTTGCAAGTGGGGATTACGTCCTTCTTTTTACTTGTATCTCCAATGCTTAGCCCAGGCCTTGGTACATACTTAGATGCTTAATAAATATTTGTTCTACGATTGATTCCAATTTCTCCATCTTCCCTTAATATTCCCCCCAATTACATGTTAAAACAATTTTTAACGTTTAGTTTTTTTCAGTTTCAAGTTCCAAATTCTATCCCTCTGTCTCTCCTCTCTTCCTTTCCCTCCCCGCCCCCATGGTAAGCAATCTTACATTGGTTATACATGTGCAATCATATACAACATTTCCATATTAGTCATTTTGTACAAGAGCATTTTCCCTTAATATTAGAAGTGGCTTGGCGCAGTGGATAGAGAATTGACCTCAGAGCCCAGAAACCCTGGGTTCAAGTCCTGGTCCTGTCACATCCTGGCTGTGGGACCCAGGACAAGTCATTTTCCCTCTCAGTGCTCAAGGCAACTAAGATTCAAGATATAGAGCATGTGCTGATCTTTATTAGTAGAGGGCATTTCCTTGCCAGGAGCTCCATAGTTCCTTGATCTCTATGCCTAATGGGCACCTCTGCCCTAACCAGCGTAGTGCTGGCCAGCTCTTGAGGTTCAGGATGGGGGCGGTATGAGGCATGGCCACATGAGAGTTCTTTTAAGAGAAGATTTAGGAGTTTTAGGTGAACTCAATACAGATCAATGGAGCGAAATGGCATCTGGGAAAGCTAATTTGATCAGTCAAAGGCTACATGAAGAGAAGAAGGTATCTTCCCTCATCTAACCCCATCTGGAATATTGTATTCAGTTTTAGGCACCACCTGGCAGGGTGGAAATAGACAAAGGACAAAGGTGTTAAAGGTCCAAAGGAGGGAAACCAGAATAGTGAGACCAGAGACCATGCCATAGGGAGCTCAGTTGAAAGAGCAGGGGATGTTTAGCATGAGGAAGAGAAGACTTGGGGAGGGGACGTGTCAGCAGAATGGTGCATGGAAGATGGAGGGATTTGACTAGTTCTGGTGGCCCCAGAGGGCCGGTGTTTTGTATGTATCTGTGTAATGAGGATGATTAGGCTGTCCACCACTCTAATACACCCATGTATGTGCCTGTTGTCAACCCTTATAGAATGTAAGTCGGTATTTTTCTGGTATGTTTGTTCTGGATTTTTGTTTGTTTTTGAACTGGTTGTTTGCTGAGGTTCCTTCCAACTGTGACAATCCACGAAAAATAGAGAAAAGAGATGAGAGAAAGAGAAATCAGGAGGTGGAGTAGGAAGAGGAATGGAAAAAGGAGGGGGGAGTCAGGAGGAGAGGGAATGGAAAAAAAGATGGAAAGATGGAGGGAAGGAATACAAAAGACAGGGGGAGGGGAGAGAAGGGGAAGCATAGAAAAGGGAGGGGCTCAGAGCAAGGGGATAGATTAGAAAAAGATGGTGGAAGGATGGGAAGGGGGGGAAGAAGGGAAGCGTGGGCGGTGGGGAAAAGGGACGGATGGAGGGGAGAAGGGAACCGATGGGAGAAAGGAAGAAAAAAGTGGGAGGGAGGATAAAGAGGGGTTTGTCGAGATAGAGATCGAGGAGGAACAAAGAAGGGAGGGAGGAAAGATGGCGTGAGTGACAACATCGGGGAACAGAAACGGTGAGGGGCCCACGGCCCCCATCCTCAGACCGCCCCCGCCTACCACATCTCCGCTGAGCATCTTGGACGCCCCACCCTCTGCGTCTCTGCGCCTCTGCGCCAGCCAGCACCTAGACACATCCAGTGGTTGCCTAGGTAACAAGTGGTTGCCTGGGTAACGAGACACTGCGGAGGCGCTGGGAGGCAGGCAGGCGATTGGTAGGCTGCGCCAGACCAATAGAAGGACAAAAGACCAAGGCCAGCTCCTCTGGGCAGCGCAGGGTTGGACTTCCTTCCCCCGCTCCTTCTCCCTTCCCACCCCTCCTTCCTCCGCACAGGCCCAGACGTATGGCTCCTAAAGGCGGCCTCAGCCGCTGGGGGGAAGGGGCTCCGGTGTGGCAGGAGAGGAAACCGAAGGGGTTGAGGGCGGGGGCGGGGCCAGGTTGGGGGAGGGAGCGCGAGTCGGGACCATTCTCCCTACTTTTACAGATGGGGAAATTGGGGTCCTGGGAAAGGCAAGGAAGTGTGGGAGCCAGGGGTGGAGTTGGGGTTCCCTCCCACCTTCTCTATTTCCCTACAAGTAGGGAAATAACTCCCACGTAGCAGTGAAATGAGGTGCCCCTAGTTACACATGGGGCTATAGATTGTCTCCCTCTTTAAATCGTTCTTTGCAGTGATAAAACATCATAAAGGAGACACAGCAGGTTAGAGACAGGACAATCGGTCAATAAACTTTTAAACTTATTCAGCAGGTAACATGTTCTAGGGATACAAAAAAAGGCAAAAGGCCAGTCCCTTCCCTACAGGGGTGGGGAACTTTGGGCCTGGAGGCTACATGTGGCCCTCTAGGTCCTCCAGTGGGGCCCTTTGACTGAATCCCAATTTCACAAAACAAATCCCCTGTAGGTCCTCAAGGGCAGCCCATTTGACTGAATGAATCCAAACTTCACAAAACAAATCCCCTTAATAAAAAGATTTGTTCTGTCAAACTTGAACTCAATGGCACCCGAGCACCTAGAAAGTCACCCGTGGCCTCGAGGCTGACAGTTCCCCACCCCTGCAGGAGCTTACAATCTAAAGAGAGAGACAGTATGCAAACGAATATCTATCTATCTATCCATCCATCCATCTATCTATCTATCTATAAAACAAGCTTGCTCTCTCTTCATACATACATATATATATATGATAAATAGGAAATAGTTAACAGAGGAAAGGCACTAGAATTAAGAGGGGTTAGGAAAGGCTTCCTGGAGAAGATGGAATTTTAGTTGAAACTTAAAGGAAGCCAGGGAGGTCAGTAGACTGAGTTGAGAAGGGAGAACATGCTGAGGAGGGGGAAAAGCCAGAGAAAACACTTGGACAGAGAGATGGAGTGTCTTGTTTGTGGAACAACAAGGAGGTCAGTGTCACTAGATCAAAGAGTGCTTGTTGAGGAACAAGATGTAAGAAGACAGGATGGGTAGGAGGGGGCTAGGTGATAAAAGACTTAGAATATCAAACAGGGCATTTTTGTACATGATCCTGGAGATGATAGGGGTCCACTGCAGTTTATCCAGTAGGGGAGTGACATGGTCATATCTGAGCTTTAGGACAAGCACTCTGGGGGCTGAATGGAGGATGGATTGGAGTGGGGAGAGACTTGAGGCAGGCAGACCCACCAACAGCTATTGTAATAGTCCAGGTGTGAGGTGATGAGGGCCTGGACCAGGATGGTTGGCAGTATCAAAGGAGAGAAGGCAGTGTATTCAGGAGATGCCACAAAGGGGAAATCGACAGTCCTTGGCGACAGACTGGATATGGGGGCAGGGAGTGAGAGACAGCAAGGCATTGGGGATGAGTTCTACATTGTGAGCCTGAGGGACAGGGAGGAAGGTGTGGCCTTGTATAGTAATAGGGAAGGTAGCAGCACCAGGTGGAGAAACCAGGAAGGATTTAGGGGGAAAGATAATGAGTTCTGTCTTGGACTTGTTGACTTTAAGATGTCTACTTGACATCCAGTTAGAGATAATCTGCTGGATGTTGGAGGTCAACAGCAAGGTTGGGGAGGGATAGGTGGATCTGAGAATCATCTGCATAGAGATAGTAAATGATTCCATGGGAGCTGATGAGATCACCAAATGAAGTAGGATAGAGGGAGAAGAGGGCCCAGGACAGAGCTCTGGGGGACACTTACAATCTGAATGAAGATCCAGCAATGAGACAGAGAAGAAGCAGTTAGAGAGATAGGAGGAGAACCGGGAGAGATGGTCCTTCCTTCCCGCCCTGACATTTGAAGCTTAAAGGAGGTATGGAGCCAGCTTTCTCCAATTTGAGTAGAGGGTATTTGGTGAGAAATAGCAGGCTTCACTTGGGTAGCTATCATTCCATTCAGATGTACTGATAAGGAACCCAGGGAAACCTATACAGAGACTATGTAGGGCAAGCTGTATCACCCTCCTCAACTACATCAGATGTTCCCAAGGCTGGTGCCAGCAGTCAGTATGCTGGTATTTTGCCCCTTGGCAGTTCAGCAGTTCAGCTCAAACTCTCCTGTGGCCACGCTGTTTGAGTGCCAAACATACTTTTGCCTAAAAGACTATTTTATGGAGAATTCATATAAGGCAAGAACTCAACTGGGGCCAGAAAAAGTGATACAAGGACACTCTCAAGGTCTCTGAAGAACTTTGGAATGGATTGTGAGACCTGGGAGATACTGGCACAGGACCTCCCAGAGTGGTGTGCCCACTTTGCTCTATGAGCAAAGTAGAATTGCAGTAGATCAAAAGAAATGTGAGATGTGCAAATTTAGAGACATCTCTATGCCCAATGTTCATGAGAACTATTTGTGCCCAACCTGTGGTAGAACATTCTGAACTCATTGGTCTGATCAGACACACTTAGACACACTGTCCCTTTATTCCAACATAGTGATATCATTTTGGCCCTCTTAGAGCATGAAGGACAACAAACAACTTTCCCCTAAAGCCCTCAGATTGCTGAAAACCAAAAATCCCAGTAGCTAGAGATGTCAAAAATGGGGAATCAACCTTTGGAATAAATAAATAAAGTCATGCAGCAACTTGGTTCAATTTCATAGACTTTTATATGCCAAGCAAAGACAAGATGCTCTCAAGGAGCTTATATTCTACTTGATGCTTCTAGAGATGCCTAGAACTGTTTATAAATGAATGGCAAATTGTGGCATGGCCTTTCCTAGCTCCTCAGGTACAATTCCTGACCATTCTTAAAGCCCCAGCTGCAACACCACCTCTTCCAGGCTTTTGAAATATAACTCAACATACATTTATCAGGCATCTCCTTTGTGCCAAGCACTGTGCTAGGTGCTAGAGATACAAAAATTAAAACAGTCCCTACCCTTAAGGAACTTACATTCTATGGGGAGGGAGAGGAACAACATGTACAGAAAATATATGCAGAATAAATTACAAAGTAATTGGAAGGAAAAGAGGGGAAGAGAGAGGAGAGCACACATACCTGGGGGAACCAGGAAATACTTTAGGCATTAGAGCTGAGGTAACTAGAGATTCCAAGAGTTGGAAGTGAGAAGGTAAAGCATTCCACATTTGAGGGACAGCCTATGCAAAGACTTGGAGGCAGGAAATGGAATGAAGAAAGACCAAGAAATAAACCAGTTTAGCTACAATATCAAGTCCATATGGGGGAATGATGTGATATCAGATTGGTAACTTGTCATAAAATCCCAACCTTGAGGATTGTTGTTCTTTGTCTTTCATTTTTGAAGAGGACCAATGACATCATAGGGCAATGTCTTCACTTGCTCATGAATTGTATTTAAGTGAGGCAATTACACAAAGTCATCAGCCTCACTCTCTCTTTCCAGAGTCATCAAAGGCACTTCCATCAAAGTCCAGTGGCAAGATAACAAGAGATGGTCCAGGATACAGTGGTAAGCACTCCACAGTGGATGGCTGAAATACCTTCATGGCTGTTGGAACCCACCTATTCCACTGGAGGTGGAGATGGGGAAGTATTCACATGCTAGGGGTAGACGTCCCCTAACTCACTAACACGTTTGAGGCCTGTCAGTTACCCTCAACCTGGTTTAGCCCATCTGCCAAAACGTTTTTATTGGAGTGTGGCCGCTGAGCATGCTATAGCTTCTTGGAGTCACGGTGAAAGTTGAGTGTCAGGTGGACACCAAAGGTGGATACACAGCCCAGACAAGGGCTTGGCAATCCTCACACGGGAGGTAATAGCCCTCCACCCCACCTTGAGAACTGAAAGGGACCTCAGCAGCCATCTAATCCAACCCATAAGTGAAAGGAATTCCTACTCTGACATCCCCAACAAATAGTCATCCAGTCTCTGCCCTAGACCTCCAAGAAGGGGGAACCTACCAAGTTCCACTTTTAGATGGATGCAATTGTTGCCAAGCTTTTCCTGACATCTGGTCTAAGTTTGCCTCTTTGCAACTTTTACCTATGACTCATGGTTCAGCCCTCTAGGGCCCAATGGAACAATTCTAGGCCCTCCCACATACGCTAGATCAGCGGTTCTCAATCTGTGGGTCGCAACCCCTTTGGGGGTCAAACGACCCTTTCACAGGGATTGCCTCATTGGAAAACACATATTTCTGATGGTCTTAGGAACCGAGACACCTCTCCTCTATCCATCTCCAGGCAGGTCTGCCCACATGCAGACATGCTCACATACAAGTATTAAAGGGTCACGGCATTAGGAAGGTTGAGAATCACTGCACTAGATGGCTCTTCAAAAATTTCAGGATAGCTCTCATGTGTGCCCCTAAATCTCCTCTTCTTCAGACTACCTCCAATTCCTTCACATGATCTTCATGTGACATGAAGATCCTACTTGTTCATCCTACTTGTTCTCCTTTGAACACTCTCCAGCCTAGCAGTGTCTTTAAACTGTGGTGCCCAGAATTGATGAACACTATCCTCTGGATGAGGCCTGATGAGTGCAGATGGGAGTAAACAAATTGTTCTGTGAAGTTTGGATTCAGTCAAAGGGCCTCACTTGAGGACCTAAAGTGCCACATATGGTCTCAAGGCCTCAGGATCCCTACCCCTGATCTAGTCTTTTGGTTTGTGACTCTCCCTCTCTCAGTATTAGCTCTCCTTTCTTGTCAAGGTTGCAAATTATTTCATTGGCATAAGGGACTTCTTGAGTGAGGAAGTGCCTTATAAATTAGTCTTTGAGAGCTGCCCAGAGCACTGAGAAGTTATATGATCTGCCCAGGGTCACGTGGCTAATATGTATCAAAGAGTTGTAAGGTATAGAGGAGGGGAGATGAGGGAGCTTGTGACAATTGCCTCCATTTCCTCAGTAAAGTAGGAGGCAAAGTCTTCAGCTATCCCATACTTGAGGAAAGAGAGGAAGGTTTGGGACAGTAATTATGGGGACTGTATGATAAGGAGCTGAGGAAATGTAGGTACTGAGTATAGCAGTTTGGTCGTGAAGAAGAAATAGAAGATACTATTTTGAGAAGATAGGAGTGTGAAGTGAAGGTTTACTATAGATAGGACATATTTGTAGGAGGCAGAAAAGGAGCCGGGGGATAAGGATAAGGGGAGATTGAAGAGAGAAAGAGAGAGAACGATTGAGGGGACATGATTCTGGATTTAAGAGGTAATGGAATCAAGAAAAAAAAACTGTCAGGGAAGTGGAGCCAAGATGGCAGAGTAGAAGCACAAACTTGGCATGGGCTCCAGCTCCAATCACTTAAAATACATGTAAAAAAAATGACTCTAAACAAACTTTAGAGCTACAGAACCTACAAAGTGACAGAGAGAAACAAATCTCTCACTGAAGGCAGCCTGGCAGGCCAACAGGAAAGGTCTATCACAGCATACTGGGAGCTGATCACAGCCCCATGTGAGCTATGGTTCTGGGTGCTGGGGCAGCCCAGACAAGCAGCAGCAGAGCAGACTTCAGGAGAGTGATTCACCAGCAGCTGTGGTGGTTTCCAGACTCCTCAACCCATAAACGCCAAAGACAAAGTAAAAGGTCAGTGTGGAACTTTGTTGGAACAGGGTGGGGGGGACTAAAGAGCAAGATCTGGCCCCTAGCCCCGGGCAAGAAGATGTAGAGGTGTGGTGGTTATGCAGCAGAGCTCCTGGCCTGCAAATTGTAGGAGGTCAAGTGACCATTCAGAGGGTAATCACTCTTGCTTTAACTTTCTTGGATCTGGATGGCAGTCTTGGATGGTGGTCCTGGGGTGTGTGACCAGTGAGCCAGAGCTTGTGGGGGCTACAGGGACTGTGCCCTCCTAATAGCTCCAGCAGCTGTGAAAACCCCAGTGATTTGGGACAAAGCTTTCTCCATTCTGGAAGCAGAGTTCTACCATGGCAAAGAACTCAAATTTCAAGTAATTGATTGGCAATATGAGCAAACACAGGAAGCACAAACAGACCATAGAATCCTTTTTGGGGGACAAAAAAGATCAAGGCATGGAGCAGGAGGAGACAGTGAAGTCAGAACTCCTGCGTCAATAGCTTCCAAGAAAAATATGAATTGGTTACAGGCCATGGAGGAGTTCAAGAAGGATTTTGAAAATCAAATAAGAGAAGTGGAAGAAAAATTGGGAAGAGAAATGAGAATAATGCAAGAAAATCAGGAAAAGCGAGTCAACAGCCTGCTACAGGAGACCCAAAAATACACTGAAGAAAATAACACCTTAAAAAATAGACTAACTCAAATGGCAAAAGAGGCCCAAAAAGCCAGTGAGGACAAGAATGCCTTAAAAAGCTGAATTTTCCAGATGGAAAAAAGAATTTCAAAAACTCACTGAAGAGAATAACTCCTTCAAAATTAGATTGGAGCAATTGGAAGCTAATGACTTTATGAGAAATCAAGATACTATAAAACAGATGCAAACAAGTGAAAAAACAGAATACAATGTGAAATATCTCATTGGAAAAACCACTGACCTGGAAAATAGATCCAGGAGAGATAATTTAAAAATTATTGGGCTACCTGAAAGACATGATAAAAAACAGCCTAGACACCATCTGTCAAGAAATTATCAAGCAATATTGCCCTGATACTCTAGAACCAGAGGGCAAAATAGAAATTGAAAGAATTCACAGCTCACCTCTTGAAAAAGATCCCCAAAAGAAAACTCCCAGGAATATTATAGTCAAATTCCAGAGTTCTCAGGTCAAGGAGAAAATACTGCAGGCAGTCAAGAAGAAATAGTTTGAGTATTGTGGGAACACAATCAGGATAACACAAGACCTAACAGCTTCTACATTAAGGGATTGAAGGGCTTGGAATATGATATTCTGGAGGTCAAAGGAGCTAGGACTAAAACCAAGAATCACTTACCCAGCAAAACTGAGTATAATGCTACAGGATAGAGGATTTTCACGCATTCTTGATGAAAAAACCAGAGCTGAACAGAAAATTTGACTTTCAAATACAAGAAGCAAGAGCAGCATGAGAAGGTAAACAGGAAAAAGAAATCATAAGGAACTTATTAAAGTTGAACTATTTACATGCCTACATGGAAAAATGATCATTGTAACTCATAATAGTTGAAGGGAATATATATGTATATACACACACATATATATACACACATATATATGTATACATACATATATATTTATGTATAGGAGGGTATATGTGTTTATAAATATATATGTGAATGTGGGCATATGTATGTTCAGAAAGAGGGCACAGGATGAGTTGAATATGAAGGATTTATATCTAAAAAATAAAATTAAGAGGTGAGTGAGGAATTTATTGGGAGAAGGAAAAAGGGAGAGATAGATCAGGGTAAATTATGTCATATATAAGAGACAAGAGACAACTGTTACAATGGAGGGGAAGAGCAGTAAGAAGAAAGGGAATGGGACAACCTTATTCTCATTTGGCTTAAGGAGGGAATAACATACACGCTCAATTGGGTATCTTACCCTACAGGAAAATAGAGGAGTAGGGGATAAGAGGGGGGATGATAGAAGAGAGGGCAGATGGGGGGAGAGGGTAGTTAGAAGCAAACATTTTTGAAGAGGGATAGGGTCAAAGGAGAAAATAGAATAAGTGGGGGGCAGAACAGGATGGAGGGAAATATAGTTAGTCTTTCACAATATAACTACTATGGAAATGACTTGGGGAACTACACACATACAATTTATATTGAATTGCTTATCTTCCCAGTGGGAGTGGGTGAGGAGGGAAGAAGGAAAAAATCTGGAACTCAAAGTTTTAAAAACAAATGTTTAAAAAAATATTGTTTTTTACATGCAACTGGGAAATGTACACAGAATGTATTGAGCATAGTGTGAGATGGACAAAGGAGAGAGTCAGACGGTGCTCTGAGAAAATCAGAGGAGAGCACTACCACTTTTGGCTAACAGGCTCAGGGGAGAAGGTGGGACCTGATGTGGGACTGGAAGGAGAGAACAGAGATGAGAAGGGAGTATTCTAGGTTTGAATGAAGGCTTACAGAGATGAGAGAGCGAAGCACAAGATCAAGGAAGAGCCACTAGGCCACTTGGGCTGGAATGTATGGTATATGAGGTAGAAAAAAAATGTAAGCTAGGCAGGAGGAAAGAGTGGGATAAAGGAAGAACTGGTGGGCCTATCTGGCTGAAAGAAGATTATATGAGGAGGGAAAATGTGAACTAAGGCTGGAAATAGAGCTGGGATCTAGGCTCTGGAAAGCCTTGAATGCCAGGGGAAGCTACTGAAGGGTTTTGAGATGGCAAATCATAGAACCTCAGAACCAGAAGGAGCCTTAAGGGCCATATGGTCCAACCTGTATTTGAAAAATTATCCCCTCTACAACATACAGGGCAAGTGGGCATCCAACCTTTGCTTACAGACCTCCAGTGAGTGAGAATCCACCCTCTCTAAAGTCAGTCTATTCTTCTTTGGGACAACCTACACTCTCCAGAGGCAGTTCATTCCTCTTTGGGACAATGTACCCTCTCTGAAGGCAGCCCATTCTTCATTGGGACACCCCTCCTTTATAGAAAGTTCTTTTCTGATAGCAAGGCAACATTGGCCTCTTTTTTTTCCTTTCCTGTTTACCTTTTAATCTGTCTCTTGAGTCTTGTATTTGAAGATCAAATTTTCCATTGAGTTCTGGTCTTTTCATCAGGAAGGTCTGGAAGTCCCCTATTTCCTTGAATATCCATCTCCTTGCCTGAAAGATTATGCTCAATTTTGGGTAGCTGATCCTTGGTTGTAATCCAAGCTCCTTTACCTTACAGAATATCATATTCCAAACCCTTTCATCTTTTAACACAGAAGCTTCAAGGTCCTGTGTGATCCTGACTGTAGTTCCACGATATTTGAATTGTTTCTTTCTGGTTGCTTGCAGTATTTTCTCCTTGACCTGATAATTCTGGAATTTGATTATAATATTCCTTGGCATTTTCAGTTTGGGATCTTTTTCAGGAAGTGATCAGTAAATTCTTTCGACAACTATTTTACCTTCTGGTTCTAGGACCTCAGGGCAGTTTTCTTTGATTTTTTGGAAGATACTATTCAGGTTCTTTTTTTCATCATGGCTTTCAGGTAGGCCAATAATTCTTAACTTATCTCTCCTAAATCTATTTTTCAGGTTGATTGTTTTTCCAATTAGGTATTTTATGTTTTCTTCTATTTTTTCATTCTTTTGATTTTGTTTGACTGATTCTTGTTGTCTCATAGAGTCATTAGCTTCCACTTGCCCATTTCTGATTTTTTGGCAAATTGTTTTCTTCAGTTAGCTTTTCAATTTGGCCAATTCTACTTTTTAGGGAGTTGTTTTCTTCAGTATACTTTTCCCCATTTTGTCAACTGTATTTTTAAAGGAATAATTCAATTTTTCTTCTACCTCTCTAATTTGACTTTTGAAATCCTTCTTGAACTCTTGCAAGAAGTCTTTTTGTGTTTGAGATCAGTTCATATTCCCTTTTGAGGTGTCAGATGATAATGACAATACTGTCCTCTTCTGAATTCACAATTTGATTTTCACTGTCCCCATAATAAGATCTATGGTCTTTGATTTTCTATGTTGCTTCTTCCTCATGATGTTTGCCTTTTTTCCTGGCTTTTAAAGTTGATCTCTGCTTCTGGGGCATAGGGGGCACTGAGCCACAGTTCTTGTGCTGGGGGCTAGAGGCCTGGTTATTGGCTCTATGTGCTGGGGCCTCAGGTTCTGGCAGTTGGAGGCTGAAAAGACTGTAGCTTACCTGGTGCTGAGCTAGAGCTGGTGGTGGTGGCTGTTGTGTGCCGAGGCCAGGTGGAGTTGTACTGCATTTCTCTTGGGTTATGCTGAAGCTCCCAGGCTGAGGTGGTGGTGGTCTGGTCACTGGAGGTCGCCTCCTCGCCATGGGCTGTGCCACAGCACAGGTAAGCTCAGCCACTTGTGGACACCAGTCCACCGTGCAAGTGGTGGTTCTCTGAACTGGTGTCTGCAGGTTCCCCTGTCTCTGTGTAGGCACGTGTGGGGTCCTAGTGTTGGTCCACCATCCTGGGGCTCAAGATCTATCTCTCAGATGGTCCACTGAGGTGGGGCTTGTTGCTGGCTTGCTGGGACACCATCTGTCCTGTACTGGTCCCCTCCAATCACAGCAACAGGGACCTTTTGCATTAATCCCTCTAGACTCACAAGCTAAAAGAAAAACAAAACCTGCTGTACCCTGTCTTTCTGCTGGCTCCACTGTTCCAGGATTTTTCCTGGGACAGTATTTTCTGGGTTTTTCAAGGTCAGTAAGGGAGAGTAAGAGCGACTTATTGCTTACTCTGCCATCTTGGCTCCAAGAAGTCCCAATGTTGGCCTGTTTCTAGCTTCTACCTATTTTTCCTGGTCCTGCCCTCTGGGGCCAGTCTACTTAGGGTGGAAAGTACAATGATCACTGATAACAGAGAGAAAGCAGTGAGCTGCTCCATTATTATTTGACTTCTGGGTTTTTTTTTTCCTATCAATGACAGGGATCCCTGGACTGGAAAGTATAGAACAAAAATGGCTAAGAGGGAGTCGACATCCAAGGTAAGTTAGCAACTAGTAAACAAGCCCTAGCTGTCTTTAGGAGTGAAAGTCACTGGGCCCAGATAAATGACAGCACTGACAGATGCAATTACCAAGCTATCATCCATGTTCTTTGAGAGATCATGGAGAAAGGGCAAGGTTCTCAGGGAGTGTAGAAGAGCAAATCCTGCCCTGATTTTTACATGATGGAGATGGATGGCAAACTATAAGCCCATGGCCCTGATTTCAATTCCTGGCAGAATTCTAGAGTGTATTATTAAAGAGATGGTTGGTGAACATCCAAGAAAGGAAGTGGTGATCATCTGAGAGCCAGCATGATTTCACCCACAACAGACTATACTAAGCCAATCTCATTTCCTTTTTTGGTAGAGGTACCAGACTGGTAGATTAAGACAATGTCATAGACACCTTCCTTCTCTTGGATTTATAAAATCTATCATAAAAGTCTCCCTCATGCTATTCTTCGAGAGAGAGAGAGAGAGAGAGAGAGAGAGAGAGAGAAAGAGAAAGGGAGACAGACAGAGAGAAGCAGAGACAGAGAGAGGGATGTGGACTTGGCACTAGGCTCAGGAGTATTCCAGCAATCTCTGTTTGTTCCTGTGCTTGTTCAACATTTTTGTCACCAACTTAGATAAAAGCCAAGATGGCCTACAATCTAAGTCTGCAGATAACACAAAACTAGGGGTGGGAATCGTGGGTTCACTCTTGGAACACTGTGCTCAATTCAGGGCACCAGCGCTAAGGAAGAGCATGGACAAGCTGGGGTGTCCAGTGGAGTAGAAGCAGCACGTGGTAGGTCCCTGAGATGCCATGTTGGGGACAACTGAAGGGATTCTAGCCTGCAGGAGAGAAGGCTGGGGTGGGAAATAGAGGTCAGTTGTCTTCAAGTTTTTGAAGGTCTGGCAAAGGGAAGAGCACTTCAGTTTCCCAGGCAGCACCACAAGCGACAGGTAGATGTGGCAAAGAGACAAATACCACCAGCTGACTCTAAGAGATCTCAATTCTCTCTAAACTGCCTTTGCAAACATCGTCATCGCCTCACAGTTCCCAAGGCTGGGGGATTCTCTGTTGGCCAGGAGACAGTGTATCCATTGACTCACTACATTTCTCTCTGGGGTCAGTAAATGCACAGTCCTTTGAAAAATCAAGCCCAGTACACTTGACATCTGGAGTTATATATTACTGGCATCAAAATCACTACTACTACTATATCAAAATAAGTAGTACTAACAGCATCTGGATCATGAACCCAGTGTCCCAGGGAACAAATGTCTCAATGAGGCATTTCCAGAAAATATATACATTCCCTGATCCACACAATGGATGTAGCTGGACATAAAGTTTCACTCCTTGGGCTGTACCAGTGATGGCAGGCCTGAATCCTTGGAGGCACATCCACACAGCACGACGAGATCTTCTTCTCCAAGCATCATGAGCAAGCAGGCATGACAGGGACACAGAAA
>CM053582.1:10639462-10679285 GCA_028627135.1 Pseudochirops cupreus
TTCTTCTCCTCATTGTCTTTGCGGCCTCTTTTGCCATTTGAATTAGTCTATTTTTTAAGGTGTTATTTTCTTCAGTGTATTTTTGGGTCTCCTTTAGCAGGCTGTTGACTCCCTTTTCATGATTTTCTTGCATCATTCTCATTTCTCTTCCCAATTTTTCCTCCACTTCTCTTACTTGATTTCCAAAATCCTTCTTTTGCTCCTCCATGGCCTGTAATCAGTTCATATTTTTCTTGGAAGCTTTTGATGCAGGAGTTCTGACTTTGTTGTCTTCCTCCCATTCCATGCTTTGATCCTTTTTGTCCCCAAAAAAGGAAGCTAAAGTTTGATTGCTGTGCTTGCTTTGCTTCCTTTGCTTGCTCATGTTGCCACTCAACCACTTGACTTTTGAGTGCCTTGTCACAGTAGAACTCTGCTTCCAGAGAGGAGAGCTTTGTCCCAAATTGCTGGGGTTTTCTCAGCTGCCAGAGCTATTAGTTGGGTGCCCTCTCTACAGCCCCCACAACCTTTGGCTCACTGGTCACATACCCCAGGACCTCCACCCAAGACAGTGATCCAGATCCAAGCAGGTTAAAGCAAGCGCAATTACCCTCTGAATGGTTGCTTGGTCCCCCTACTATATGCAGGCCAGGAGCTCTGAAGCAGCCACATGGAGTTGGCTTCATGGCAGCAGTGCCTGAGCAGCTTCTTGCCTTCTTGTGCCAGGGGCAGTGGCTAGACTATGCTCTTGGTCCCCCTGTTCCCAAAAAGTCCACACTGATCTTTCACTTTGTCTTTGGTATTTATGGGTTGATAATTTTGGAAACCACCGCAGCTGCTGGTAATTTACTCCCTGGAAGTCCACTCTAGCTGCTACTGGTTGGGGCTGCCCTGGGGCTAACAACACGGGCTCATGCAGGGCTATGCTTGGCTCCCAGAACGTTGTGATGGACCCTTCCTGTAGGCCTACCAGGCTGCCTTCAGCAGGAGATTTGTTTCTCTCTGTCACTTTGTAGGTTCTGGAGCTCTAAAATTTGTTTAGAGTCATGTTTTATAGGTATTTGAGGTGGTTATGGGGGGAGCTCACGGAGTTTTCCTGCTTCTATGCCGTCATCTGTTTGTATTTTCTCTGCTTGTAATTTCTCTGTTTGTATTATCTCTACTTGTATTTTCTCCATATATTATATATAGGTTTAATTAAAGCAAAATTGTTAACCCCTTTAAAAGCTATTTTTCCTTTAAAAGCAGACCAAAGAACCTGTGCTAGCAGGCCATCCTGTGTGTGCTAGGGTGCTTGCTGTTACACCTGGGTGAAGTTCCAGCAAAAAAAGATTGAGGAGTGTTCAGATTAGTAGGAGGAAAACTAGGAGAGAGGAGTGGCAGAAAAAAATAGAGAGAAGAGAACATGAAGGAGGAGAAAGTGATCAACTTTATCAAAGGCTGCAGAGAGGTCAAGAAAGTGAGAATTAGGAAAAAGCCATTGGATTTGGCAGTTCCCAGATGCTTAGCAACTTTGAAGAATGTAGTTTAAATTGAATGATAAAACCAGAAGCCAGATTACAGAGATTTAAGAAGGGGAAAGGAAGTAAAGGTGGTGATTATATATATAGTTGGCCTTCTTCAGGAGTTTTGTCTCAGAAGGGGAAAGAGATAGAGGATCCAGTGTGGCTGGATCAAGTGAAGGTTTTTTTGAGGATAGGGGAGATCTGGGCGTGTTTCTTAGTACTAGGAAACAGCCAATACATAGGGAAAGGTAGAATATAAGTGAGAGAATGGGGATTACAGAAAATGCAGGATGGAATGAGGTCACTAGGAGAGGGGCCACCTCATCATGTGAGACAAGGGTGAAGGACAAGATAGTGGCAGAAGGCATCTGGGACATGTGAGTTGAGGAGCGGAGATGAGGAAGCTCTTGGCAAATTATTTCAATGAAATATGAGGCAAGGTTTTCAGATGAAAGGAAAGGGGAGGGAAAACTAGGGAAGGTTTGAAGAGGGATGAAAAGGTTTGGAAAAGCTACTAAGTGGGATGATAAGTCAATTTTGTTGTTGTTCAGTCATTTCAGACTCTTTGTGATCCCATTTAGGGTTTTCTTGGCAAAGATACTGAATTAGTTTGCCATCTCCTTCTCTAGCTCATTTGATAGAAAAGGAACTGAGGAAGACAGGGTAAAGTGACTTACCCAGGGTCACACAGCTAGTAACAGTGTCTGAGGCCAGATGTGAACTCAGGAAAATGAGTTGTCCTGATTTCAAGCCCAATGTTTTTTATCCACTGTGCCATCTAACTGACCACAGAATGTTGGGAGGGACAGGCAAATTAAAAAAAAAATACAAACATATATTTATGATATGATATGCAGCAATTATTTCAACATAATGTCTAGCAGTCCATTGTTGATGTTCTGAATTATAATATAGGTCTTGAACCACATTGCCAAAGAGAAGAGGTAAAAAAAAAAATAACAGTGCCTTATGTAGGTACCAAAAAAAAGATTAAAAAGAAAAACAAAAAGGTAACTCCACAGACTCCCTGGTAAGTCTACTATTGACATTTCTCTTAAGGGCAATGAATGGGTAGTATCTTTTATTTTTTTTGCTGGGTAGGTGATTCTTGGTTGTAATCCTAGCTCCTTTGACCTGCAGAATATCATATTCCAAGCCCTCTAATCCCTTAATGTAGAAGCTGCTAGATCTTGTGTTATCCTGATTTTATTTCCACAATACTTGAATTGTTTCTTTCTGGCTGCTTGCAATATTTTCTCCTTGATCTGGCAACTCTGGAATTTGGCTATGATATTCCTAGGAGTTTTTCTTTTGGGATCTCTTTCAAGAGGCGATCAGTGGATTCTTTCACTTTCTATTTTACCCTCTGGTTCTCAATTATCCTTGATAATTTCTTGAAAGATGATGTCTAGGCTTTTTTTTTTATCATGGCTTTCAGGTAGTCCAATAATTTTTAAATTTTCTCTCCTGGATCTATTTTCCAGGTCAGTGGTTTTTCCAGTGAGATATTTCATATTGTCTTCTATTTTTTCATTCTTTTGATTCTGTTTTATAATTTTTTGATTTATCATAAAGTCATTAGCTTCCACTTGCTCCATTCTAATTTTGAAGGAATTATTTTCTTCAGTGAGCTTTTGAACCTCCTTTTTCTATTTGGCCAATTCTGCTTTTTAAGGCATTCTTCTCCACATTGGCTTTTTGGACATTTTTCGCCATTTGGGTTAGTCTATTTTTTAAGGTGTTATTTTCTCTAGTATTTTTTGGGGTCTCCTTCAGCAAGGTGTTGACTTGTTTTTCCTGATTTTCTTGCATCATTCTCATTTCTCTTCTCAATTTTTCCTCCACTTTTCTTACTTGATTTTCAAAATCCTTTTTGAGCTCTTCCATGGCCTGTGACCAATTCATATTTTCCTTGGAGGCTTTTGATGTGGGAGCTTTGACTTTGTTGTCTTCTTCTGGTTGTATGTTTTAATCTTCTTTGTCACCAAAGTAAGATTCTATAGTCTTATTATTTTTTATGCTATTTGCTTATTTTCCCAGCCAAATATTTGACTTCAAGGTAGGATTCTGCTTCCAGTGAGGGGTGGGGGTGGGTGTACTGTCCTAGGCTTCAGGGATTTGGTGCAGCTGTTTTCAGAGACACTTCTAGGGACCTGTAAATTTTCAGCTCTTCCAGGATGGTGTGTTCAAAGATGAGGTGTTTACCTATATGATAAATACCACGTACTGTTTTCAAAACTACCCAGCTTTTATTTGCTTCCTTCTAGGTTTTCCTTCATTCTCTGCTGTCACCTTTTTATTTTATTTTATTTTAATCTGCCTCCCTCCCCCTGACATATAGAAGGTAACAAACGCAGATGTCTATAAAGATACACATATATACACATATACACTCATACATATATACATAAAACCATACTATGCATATTTCCACTTGTCATCTCTTTTTCTGGAGGTACAAAGCATCTTTCTTCACAGGTCCAAGTCTTTCCTTGTTTTTCCAAATCTACGAGTTCATCATTTCCTATACCACAAAATTATTCCAACATAATCACATCCTATCTGAGGGATTATCTATGAAAGTCCCCCCCCCCCCAATTTTCCGCATTCCTTCTGTTGTTGGCTACATTATTTTTATTTATACAAGAAAATTTAAGTTTAAAATAATCAAATTGTCCATTTTATACTTCAATAATGCTCTTGACTTATAATATAGTTTAAGATCTTATACTGTTGAATCTCCTTCCTTTATATCTTTCCCTAGTTTCTTTGAAATTCCTGACTTTTTGTTCTTCCAAATGAACTTTATTATTTTTCCTAAATCAGTAAAATAATTTTTAGTAATTTAATTGGGTTGATATTGAATAGATTAGTTAGGTAAAATTGTCATTTTAAAAATTATATTGGCTTTACCTACCCATGAACAATCAAATATTACTGCAGTTATTTAAATCTGACTTTATTTGTATGAAAAGTGTTTTGTTTATGTTCATGTAATTCCTGTGTCTGTTTTGGCAGGTATACTCTCAGGTATTTTATACTGTCTAGTTCAGGGGTAAGGAATCTGCAGCCTCCAGCCTGCATGTGAGCCTCTCAGTCCTCAAGTGAAGTTTGGACTCAGTTAAAGGGCCATATTTCAGGACCTAGAGGGCCACGTATGGCCTTGAGGTCACAGGTTCCCCACTTCTGAACTAGTTATTTTAAATGGTCTAAAACAATATTGAGTAATATCAATGATATAGTATAATTTCCCCATTTTTCTCTTACAATTAAATCTATTTTAGCTTTAACTTTGTCTGAGGTCATGATTACTACCTCTGCTTTTTTTGCTTAATAGATTTTACTCCATCCCTTTATTCTATCTTTGTATGCATCTCTCATTTTTATAGTATTTCCTATAAGCAACACATTGTTGAATTCAGATTTTTAATCTGCTATCCATTACCGTTTTATGGGTAAATTATTATCATTCACATTCTAAGCTATGATTACTTGTTGTGTCTTTTCCTCCTTCCTATTTTTCCTCACTATCCTTCTCACCCTATTTACCCTATGCCTCCTCACTCCTCTACTTTACTTTTACCCACACTGCCTTACCCTCCACTTCTTTAACCTACCTACCCCTTCAAAGATATCCTCTCTCCCCAACCCTATCCCTTCACTTAATTTCTTTCTAAATTTAGAAGACTTTTATACCCTTCTAGATATATATGTTGTTCCTTCTTTAACCCATTCCCCATGAGAGGTCCTAGCACTACCCACCCCCCACTTGCTTCTGTATCAATTCTTTCTTACATGTCTCATTTGTTTGAGATAATTGCTCCTTTTTACTTCTCCCTACACTGTTATATTTTTTAGAATCACCCCATCATACACAACTCAGTCAAAGACTTTCTTTCAAACTACTCAGATAATGAAGACGTCAAAAGAGGGCTGACAACATTTTCACATGAGAAGTAAGCAATTTGACCTTGTCTTTTATAATTAGTCTTTAATGTTTACCTTATATTTCTCCTGGATTTCATATAGCGAATTTTCCATTAAGTTCTGCTGTTTCTGTCAAAAATACCTGAAAGTCTTTCAGTTCATTAAATGTCCTTTTTTTGGTTTGTGTTAGGATTATACTCAGCTTTCCTGGGTAAGTTATTTTTGCTTACAATAACAAAAAATCACAAGTTATTTGCTATTCAAAATGTAATGTTCCAAACCCCATGGTCTTTTAAAGTAGAAGCTACAAAGTCTGGTGCTATTCTGATTGTAGTTCCACAGTATTTAAATTCCTTTTTTTTCTTGTTGTTTGTAATATTTTCTCCTTAACCTGGGAGCTTTGAAACTTGGCTGTAATATTCCTACAAGTTTTCGTCTTAGGATCTCTTTCACGTGATGATGGATGGATTTTTTTCTGCTCCAGTTTTACTCTCTTGTTCTAGTACTTCAGGGCAATTTTCCTTAGTAATTTCTTGTAATATCTTATCTAGATTTCTTATCATTATTTTCATGTAGTCCAAACATTCTTATATTGTCTCTCCTCTGTCTGTTCTCCAGATTAGTTGTTTTTCTAATGAGATATTTCACATTCTCTTCTATTTTTTCATTCTTTTGATTTTGTTTGATTATTTCTTGGCATCTTATGACATCGTTGGCTTCCCCTTGCCCAATTCTAGTTTTTAAGGTATTATTTTCTTCCTTTAGTTTTTTTAATCTTTTTTTCCAATTGGTTGACTTTCTTTTCATAATTTTCTTGATTTTCTAGAACTGCTCTAATTTGTTTTTCCTCATTTTTCCTCAACCTCTCTCATTAGATTTTTAAAGTCCCTTTTAAGCTTTCCAAGAACTCTTTTTGGGCTTGTGACCATTTGTCATTTTTCTTTAAAGCAGGAGTGGTTTGTTTGTTTTTTTTGGTTTGTTTTGTTTTTTAGCTTCACTGTTTTCTTTGGAGTATGAATCTTCTTTGTCCCCACATTGTAGCTATCTATACTCGGGGTCTTTCTCCTTTGCTTACTCATTGTTATTCTGGTCGTTGTTGTTTTAGGTGCCTTATTGTTATAGTCAAGTTCTAGTCCACAGGTGTGGGGGATGATTCGTCAGGCTTCATGTTTTATATACTGCTGTTTTCTAAACTCTCTCTGGGAGCCCAACCTTGGGCACTCCTCTCCACTCCTGAGTCACAGCTAGGGTCCCCAGCCATATAGTCACTGAAAACACTCTCGCTTCCTGCATCTCTCTTGTGGCTAGCAACTTCACCTCATCCCCTGCCCTGGAGCTGAAACCAAAACCAGGGATTCTACTCTCCTGGGAGTGCCCACGGCTAGTAGGGTCCCTGCCCCTTTGCCACCACACTTACCTGGTGTGTGCTTGCTCCTCCTTCTCACCCACAGCTGCAGCCCTGGTTAGCACATCTGTGCCTGGTGTGCTGTGACAGCAGAGAGTCCTTCAATCTTTCCCTTCTCAGCTGTCCGACCCCAACATTGTCAGTAAGGTGAAAGTTTCTGCTGCCAAGCCTGCCCCCTGCCCCCAGAGCTTGTTGTTTGTTGATTCACAAGACTTGGCCTGAAGGTGTTTGCACTTAAATCAAGCTAGTGATCTGCCGCTGGAGGCCCTTTCAAGCTGTTTTAGGAGGACAGCTTCTTTACCCCAACTTTTAATTATTTCTGTCAATGGAAATTCTCATTGAGGCAATATTTTTATTAGTTAATTTATTTATTTTTAGTTTTCAATATTCACTTCCATAAGTTTTAAATTTTCTCCCCCCTTTTCCTCTCCCCCCCCAAGATGGCATGCAATCTGTAGGCTCTACATATACATTCCTATTAAACATATTTTCACATTAGTCATGTTGTATAGAAGAATTATAACGAATGGGAGAAACCATAAGAAAGAAAAAAGTCTGATTTTCTCTGCATTCAGACTCCATAGTTCTTTCTCTGAACGTAGATGTCATTTTCCGTGATGGGTCCTTTGGAATTGTTTTAGGTCCTTGCATTGCTGAGAAGGGCTAAATCTATCAAAATCAGTCACCGCACACTGTGGCTATTACCATGTACAATGTTCTCCTAGTTCTGATCCCCCCACTCAGCATCAGTTCATTATCTTTCCAGGTTTTTCTGAAGTCTGTCCATCATTTCTTATAGCATAATAAATAGTATTCTATTATATTCATATGCCACAACTTGTTTAGCTATTCCCCAATTGATGGGCATCCCCTCAATTTCCAGTTCTTGACCACCACAAAGACAGCTGCTATAAAGATTTTTTGTACACATGGGTCCTTTTCCCATTTGTATGATTTCTTTGGGATACAGCCCTAGAAGTGATATTGCTGGGTCAAAGGGTACGCACAGTTATATAGCCTTTTGGATATAGTTCCAAATTGCTCTCCAGAATAGTTGGATCAGGTCACAGCTCCACCAACAACGAATTAGTGTTCCGACTTTCCCACATTTTCTCCAACATTTATCATTTTCCTGTTTTGTCATGTTAGCCAATCTGATAGGTACCTCAGAGTTCTTTTGATTTGCATCTCTCTAATCAATAGTGATTTAGAACATTTTTCATATGACTACAGACAGCTTTAATTTCTTCTTCTGTAAACTGAAGCAATGTTTTTTATTATATTTGTGGGAGAATTTCAGAGAGCCTGGTGTTTCTCATTTTATTCTGCCATCTTCCCCAAAAAGGAACTCTATATCTTTCTCCCTAAACCTTTCTCCCCTTATGCCTTTGCTATTACTATAGATGGGAACACCATCCTCCCAGTCTTCAGGTTCATAGCCTAGAAGCCTAGACTCCTCATTCTCCCTCATCCTTCATATCCAAACTGTTGGCAAAGTTTGTTGATTTCACCTTTGGTACATTTTTCAAATCCAACCCCCTCTTCTCTGACATTGCCACCACTCCGGCCCTCATCACCTCACACCTGAACCATTGCAATGGCTGCTTATGGGTCTGCTTGCCTCAAGTCTCTCCCTACTCTAGTCCATCCCCCATTCAGCCACTAAAGTGATTTTCCTAAAATGTAGGTCTAGTCATCTCTCTCTCTCTCTCACACACACACACACACACACACACACACACACACACACACACACACACATATGTCCCCTTGATAAACTCCAGTGGTTCCCTGTTGCCTCCAGGACCCAATACAAAATCCTTTGTCGTATCAAAGTCTTTCATAACCTAGCCCCCTCTTACCTTTTTATGTCTTGTACTCTTTGTACACCTTGTACTCACCCACCATGTACTCTTTGATCCAGTGACACTGGTCTCCTTGGTGTTCCATGAATAATGTACTTCATCTCTTGGCTCTGAGCAGTTTTTCTGACTGGCCCTCAGGTCTAGAATGTTCTTCTCATCTCTGCCCACTGACTTTCGTGGCTTCCTTCAAGTCACAACTAAAATCCTACCTTTCTCAACTCTAATTCTTGTGCCTTTCCTCTTTGTTTCCTATTTATCCTGTATATAGATGGTTTATTCTGCTTTGCTTGTTTTGTTCTCCATTAGATTGGGAGCTCCCTGGGGGCTCTGGTCTTTATTCTCCTTTTGTATCCCTAGTGCTTAACATTGTGTCTGGCCCTTAGTAGGTGCTTCATAAATATTTCTTGACTAACTAGGGTGGGCTTCAGAAATCCACCAAGTCTGAGGGGACCAGATTCTGTATGTCTGAGGCATTTTATGCCCTTGGATGATCAGGAAGCTGCTTCAGGGAAGACAGGGCCAATCAAATCTTTGGGCTGGCTTTCTTCTAGGTCTTCCCCATGCTGACTGGGGTTTGGGGGATAGGGATAAGTCAGGGGTGTGGAAGCTGTAGATGACATGTAAAGGCCAGCAGATGACACAGAAAAAGTTTAGAAACTTAGAAATGCATAAAATATGTGTATAGCATTGTATAATAACCCAAATTATGCAATAAAGTACTATAAACACCCCATAAAAGAAAAAGAAAAAAAATTCAGACTCTTTCTCTGGTATGAAGGGAGGGCCAAAATATTTTGCACAGATTTTTCCAGATTGGGGGGGCACCACGTACCTAACCCCTTTGATGTGGAAGGGATAGTGACAGTTCCACTTCTTCCATAGAGTTAGAAAACAACATACCAGATGCTCTGACTGGTACAAGGAACATAGGCTGAAAAAGTTGGTCTTGTCCTTAGGGGGACTCACATGATCATGTGCCCAGAACAGAATGGCATAACCACCCTAATGTCCAAGTTGGCATTAGATGCACTCCACTCCTCCACTTCGGCTGTTCTTGCAACAGCTATAACTTGATTAGTTAGCACATAGTGTCTCTGATGGGTACTAACATGCCCCCACAAACAATCATGTGTGGTGGAAAGTATTGCCAAAATTCCTCCATCAGTACTGACCCCAAAGGGAACAGCCTTTCAGCATCCGGTCCTGTGTTCTCAAGGCCCCAGACCACCATGGCCATCTCTCATGAATTAGATGAAGTTCTTCTCTGTCCTGTTCCACAAGGCTCTTTCACTTGCAAGCCATGACAGCTTAGAGCTGGGAAGACTTAACAGGACCCACATTCCCTAAGTATCCTTTGTTACTGGATTAATAAGTACAATTGTATATGTCTCTCTTAGAGTAGAGGGAGCTATGATCAGCCAGACAAAATGATATTCTTTAAGAGCCAGGTCCTTATAGGTGGGTTCACATTGGATGGACCAGTGGAGGAAGCAGGCTTCCAAGGTTTAGACTGG
This sequence comes from Pseudochirops cupreus, assembly GCA_028627135.1. Taxonomy (NCBI): domain Eukaryota; kingdom Metazoa; phylum Chordata; class Mammalia; order Diprotodontia; family Pseudocheiridae; genus Pseudochirops; species Pseudochirops cupreus. The sequence continues at coordinate 10,649,658 of CM053582.1, forward strand.
AGGCCTCAGTCTCTGATTATATGACTGTGTCAGAGGTAAGCAAGTGCTTTTCAAAAGCAGTATAATGAGTGGCTTCTCTGGGGTAATTGGAGCTGCAGATACCCACTAGTCACTTATTCTGGTCATGTCTTTTTGCCCACCAAAGGCTCCACTAAGTCTGGTCTTTATGGAGAGAGACCTCTCCAGTCATAAGTGTCCAAGGGGCAAAAGTGTGAACTGCCTGCATTGTATCTTCAAGGACAACAGTCTCTTCTGGGCCTCACTTGAATGAAGCTGACTTACATGTGACTTGGTAAGTGGGAGCCTTCAGGAAATTTGGATGGGGAGTACAGGTTCCCTAAAACCAGAAGAGTTCAATAATGTGCTTCCTTTTCAGAACTTGGAGGAAAGAAGAGTGAGTAGGGGCTGCTAGTTGATGAATAGAGTGCTGGACCTGGAATCGGAAGGACCTGAGTTCAAATCTGACCTTAGATGCTTACTAGTTGTGTGACTCTGGGCAAATCATTTGATCTCTGTCTGCCTCAGTTTCTTAAACTGTAAAATGGGAATAGTTCGTACCTCCTAGTGTTGTAAGGATCAGATGAACCATCTGTGTAAGTACTTAGTGTTGTGCCTGGTACATGATACCTGGTATGGGGTTGGTGCTTATTAAATGCTTGTTTCCTCTTGTCCCTCCCTGCCTCCCTTCTTCTGGACCATGTCTGGGATCTGCTGGGTTTCCCCTACCCTCTGTATTTCCTCAAACTTGACTGAATCAGCTGGGGCCTGGGTTTTCATAGGTATGATTTCCAACCTTTTGTCTCTTATATGGCCCACTGTCTGATCTGAGGCCTCTGCCACCATGACCTCATCTGGTCCGGTAAAAAATTACATCATCAGTGTGGTGATATTCATCAATGTCATCAGGAAAAAGTGTGGCAGGACGAGGAAGTGTGAGAGAGAGTCCTGGGGAAGGATGGTGCTTTGGACTCCTTCCCGCATGAAATAAAATTGCTCCTGCATTGTCTTAGCCACCAGTATAGAGGAAAAAAAGCATTGGCAAGGTGGCTGGCCCCATGCCACTCACACTTGGCCTGGGGTACCTGGTCTCCAACAGTGAGGAGGTCAGGCAGGAACAGCTGTAGAGATGCTTTGGTCAGCTCCTGAAGAGAGCTGCCAGATTCCACCTGCTTTTCTCACAGGTGACAGAGTTGTTGTAAGGGGAGCTGGGATAACAAAGTACTCCAGTTTCCTTCATTTCCATCATCACTAGAGAAAAAACCTCTTTTTACCCTTCTGGCAAATTGATATTGTATGGAGTTAAATATACGGGATGGCTTGCGTGACTCTAAGGGTTTCCATTTGGCCTTGCCCACAGTGACATGCCTAGGGGTTGGTGGCTGTTCACTCTTTGTTTTCAAACAGGATTGTCAAAGGGCCTGATGCTGAACAGATACTGAACCCATGATGCTCCTCTTTCCCTCCCACCCTTGCTCTCTGTACCTCAGGCACACACAATGAGTTGGACATGCAGCTCTTAGCTCTGGTTGGGAGTGGAGGTCCTCAAAAGCCAATCAGTCATCATTTATAAATCGCCTGCTCTGTGCTAGGCACTGTGAACAATGAGGAGACACGACACAGAAGGGACATGCAACAAGGCCCCAGAAGTACTTAGCTTCCCTCTTTCCCTCCTCCCCTGTCCCCCTTCCCCTCCACCCTCTTGGAAACCAGTCTGGTCTGGTCAGCAAGGCACAATAACTTTCCTGGCACAGGGGACTTGAGAGGCCGGGGGGCTGGGAATTTTCAAGCTCCTAGGTAACCAGGAGCCTGCAATGGGGAATGGGGGGAGGAGGGAGAGGAGGAGGCACTCAGTTGCCAGGGCCAGCTTTGGCTTAGGTACCCAAGATTGGTGGAGGGGGTGGGGAATGCTAGCTGAGCCAGGGAGGCTGCAACCAATCAGCCCCCAGAAGCAGTTTGGTTCTCAGCCTATCCTATGTTGGTTGAGAAGGTTTGGATGGGGGGGGGGGGGGAATGCATCAGACAATCTGAGGCCAATCAGGTCCCAGAGGCAACGCTGTCCTCAGCCTAGCCAGTGCTGCCTGTGAAGGGAGAGAGAAAGGGAGGAAAGGGGGGAGCTGTGTCTGGGAAGGCGAGACCAAGAAGGGAGCCAATCAGAGGCCAGAGGCGGCTTTGGCTTCTTTGAGGCAGAGCATCCTCTGATTGTGGGTAGGTGGGAGAGAGGAGCTGCGCCTGGGAAGCGGGGCTCCGCTGTACCTCCAAAAGGTGCTGGCTTCTTTCTTTTTTTTTCCTTTCTTTTTTTAATGTGCTCAGTATAGGCCAAAGTGTTGGGAAGGATAGGCTAATTTAATGATCAGTGCCAAAATATATTCCTGAATCCATAGACGTCATTATATTTAGATCAGCACAAAGGTGATGCTCTAAATGAAAGCGTAGCTCCCGGGCCACACGGCCAGAGAGGAAAGGCACAAATCGTCAGAGGCGATTAGGGTTAGAGTCGCAGGAGGAGGCGAAGGCGGAGTCCGAGGCGAATTAATGTCATAGAAATATTGTACAGCCGGGAGCAGGTAAGGCTTGCTGATGTTAATGCTATTGATGATGAATGGGGAGCACTGATTGGAAAAAAAAAACGGTGTTAAGAATGTGGGTTGAAAAGGGACTCTTTGTGTTTTTAAATCGTTGTAATGCTAAGACATATGCGCAATGTAATAAAAGATGAATAATGAAAAGAAAAAAAAAACCTTGGGGGAAAAGGGCAGGATAGAACCTTGGAAGGTAGAATATTGGACTGGAGCAGGTCCATTCATAGGATGTCTGGTATGTGAGATGATTTTCAAAGGACAATCCTACAGGCTGGCTAGAGCTGAGAATAGAGAATTTCTGCGCTAGGATGGCAGTCTGGACACTGAATGTCAGAATGGAGAGCTCACAGAGAAAACAATATCAGACATGAGGGCATGTAGAATATAGGATGTCTGAGCATAGAGGAAAATCAGAACCAAGAGTGCCTGAAGTGGATGGGGCCCAGGGATTTGGAATATCAGAGGTTTGAGGACCCCCAAAGTGGGAGATGGACTGAGGCTGATAATTGTATGATTTTTTGATTCTTTTGGACCTTAGCACACAGAATGTTAGGCCTGGGAGAAACCACAGAGAAAACTGGCTTGTAGAACAAAGGCTTCTGAGAACTCAGCCCTTAGATCATACAACGCCTGAAGTAGGAGTGGCTCTGAGAGACAAGGCTCTCAGAACACAGATTGTCGGGCCTGAGAAGGGCCTGATAATACATGCAACTGAATATCACGTCTTGGGTGGCGTGTGTATGTATGTGTCTGTTTAATGTGTGTGTTTAATATGCTCAGGGGTGCAAGGTGTGGGGAGGGGCAAGTACATTTAAAAAACAATAATGAAGTATATGGTGTGAGATGTAAGATATACTTCAGTACAGTTTACATCAACGTAATGGTGATTCTCTGAATCAGGTCTTGGACCAGGCAGCCAAAAGAAAAAGGGGAAAATACTTTGTGTATCTGGCTCAAAAAAAACCAACCTAACAGAAAAAGTAATTCCTTGCACTGCTTTATTGATGACTGCTGTTGATATTTCTATAATTTGTCATAACAAATGGAGAGTGTTTATACAAACAAATGAGGTGTTAAGTATATACTATTTAAAAGGATGCCTTTTTTTTACTTTAAAATTCTTGGATTGGTAAGTCACATTTGCAATGTAATAAGGTTAAAAAAATGAAAAGAAAAAAAGTCTAGAATATTATAGAAGGCTATGGCCTTAGCATATAGAATTACAGGGCATGAAGGACCTTAGAACATAGCATGTCTGGGCTTGAATATGCCTATCAAGGGAGAATTTTGGAACTGGTAGGAAGCTTAAAATGGAGAATTTCAGAGTTGAAGGGTCAGTCAGGGGCTCTCTGTCTGAACTGGGAGTGGATATAAAAGTCAGAATATCTGACCTGGGAAAGTACTTAGAATGTAGAATGTCTGAGGTTGGAGGAAATTTAGAACCAAGAGTGCTTGAATTGGCTGGGGCCCTAAAATTAGGAATAACAGAGTTGGGAGGAAACTTAGGACACATAAAGTGAGAGATATTTAGAGCCTGAGAACACAAATTATCAAAACCAATGGGACCTTTGAATACAGAGTATCTGAGTTAGGAGTCATTTTAGAATCAAGAATTTCTGAGCTGGATAGGGCCCTAGAACAGGAGATTGCACAGGTGGGAGGGACCTTAGAACACAGATAAGGTGAGATGGACAGAGCCTGAGAACCTAGAATGTTGGCAGGTAGGTGGCAGGTAGGTAGGTGGATTGCTGGGCCTGAGGTCAAGGCACTTCCTAGCTGTATGACCCTGGGCAAGTTACTTAACCACTATTTGCCTCAGTTTCCTCATCTGTCAAATGGGGAAAATAACAGTACAGAGATACATCATAGGGTTGTTGTGAGGATCCAGTGAGATAGTATTTGTAAAAAAAAGCACTGGCTCCAACGCAAATGCTTATTCTCTTTTCTTCCCAGCGTTGGAGCCAGTGGGACCTTAGATCATAAAATGTCGGGCTTGGAAATAGCCATAGAGAGAAGAATGTCAGATCTAGAAGGGGTTTTTAGAACACAGAATTCAGGGGCGGGGAACCTGTGGCCTCGAGGCCACATGTGGCCTTCCGACTGAGTCCAACTTTTACAAACCAAATCCTTTTATTAAGGGAATTTGTTCTGTGAAGTTTGGATTCATTCAAAGGGCCACACTTAAGGACCTAGAAGGCCATATGTCATCTACGTCATAGCTAATTAGAGATGGGAGGGTCCTGAGCTATCATAGCATGGAAGGAATTTTGTTGATGTGCTCAGTCAGGGGTCCCAGGTATGGGGATGTACAGATAAATTTAAAAAACAATCACAAAGTATATTTTTGGTATGAGACATAACATTTATTTCAATATGATTTCTATCAGCACAGAGGTGATGATCTGAATTCAAACTCAGATTTAGAACCACTGAGTGAGCCAAAGGGGAAAGGCAAAGGTATAGTGTCTGATTTGGCTAACAACAACAACAAAGGTCAAAAAATAGAGTTCTGTTCGGTGCCTTCATTGGGTTAGAAGGCGGTGGTTACTCCTCTTAATGATCGTGAATACTGAGTATTTTTGAAAGAAAGATGTTAAGTAATTAGGATTTAAGAGGGACAACATTTGTGCTTTTAAATCATTGTAACATATATGCAGTGTGATAAACAGAAATAAGTAAGTGGGGAACAACCAGGATGACGACTACCACCACCGTGGGGGGTCAAGCAAGATGAGGCCTAGCAGGGGCAGAGAACCTGTGGCCTCGAGGTCACATGGGACATTCTAGGGCCTTGGGTTGGGCCTTTTGACTGAGTCCAAGTTTGACAGAACCAATCCTTTTGTTAAAGGGTTTTGTTCTGTGAAGTTTGGATTCCACCAAAGAACCATACTTGAGGATCTCGAGGGCCACATGCGGCCTCGAGGTCCCGGGTTCCCCACCCTTGGTCTAGGCCCTTTATCTTTTTTAACCCATATACCAGATGGTTTTGATTACTGAGTTGTCCTTCCAGCTTTTTAAGTTGTTTGTTTCTTTAAGAAGCACTTTGTAATTGACTTGACAGAAGTCTTTTGTGTGCTTTGGGATACTTTCATGCATTTGCTAACCATTCCATGGAAATGTAGTTGATTTTTGAGGGTTTATTTTGTAAGCCTGCAGCTTTGCTGAAGCTACTATGTCAATTCGAATCTTTGCTGATTCCCTAGGATTTTCATAATATATCAGCAACAAATAGGGATAATTTTATCCCATTTACCTAATTCGATGCCTTTAATTCCTTTCTCTTATATTATTACTTTTGCAAACATTTCCAGAACTACATCAAACTATAGTGGAAAGAATGGGCATTCTTGCTTTATGCCTATTTATTAGAAAAAGCTGCAGTGTTTGCACATGATTCTTGCTTTGGGTTTTAGAGAAATGTCTGTACTTTGCAGAGTTTTTGGCGTAAAACAGTGTTATACTTTCTTAAAGGCTTTTTCTGAGATAATCATATGGTTTTGTATATTTTGGTTTTTAATATGATTACACTGATTGTTTTCCTAATGTTGAAGCATTTTTGCATCCGTGGTAGAAATCTACCTTGCACATAATGTATGGTTTCTTGAATAAAAAAATCACTTGAAAAATAGGATTTTGTCAAAAACTTTTGACTTGATATTTGTTAATGAGATTTACCTGCAGTTTTTATTCTGTGTTTTGTCCTTTCCTGGGTTAGATGTTAGGTCTGCATTTGTTTCATAAAAGGATTCTGGTAGAGGACTTTCTCAATTTTTGAGAATAATTTGATTAGTATGAGTACTATTATTTAAAAAATCTAATCAAATTCTCCTGTCAATCCATCTGGACCAGGAGTTCTTTTCCTTTCTTAGTACCTTTATAGCTACTTGTGTTTATTTTTCAGAAATTCGATGATTTATTATCTCTATCTGACTTTCTGTCAGTCTGAGTGTTTTCTGTTTTTAAAAGAATTGTATTTCTTTTGAATGTTCAATTTCGTTAGCATATAACTACGCATAACAGGTTCTGATTATTCTTTTTCTTCTGGTTTTGTTGTGATTTCAATTTCAATGATCAATTGCTATTTTATCAATTTGAATTTCTGCCCTTTTAAAAGTCACGTTAGCTGCAGGTTTATCGATGATTTTAGTCTCTTCGAAGGATCAGTTTTGAATTTTATTCATTATTTCTATTGGGTTTTTGTTTCTAGTTTACTTATTCCTCTTCTGATTTTTACGATGTCCTCTGTGCTTATTTTAGGTTTATTTATTTATCGGATTTCTAATTTTTTATTCATTAATCCTCTCTTTTTCTGTTTTGTCAATAGATGTTTGGAGAGAAGTGATTTTTTCCCCTGAGGCCTTTTTTAGCTGCATCCTAGAAATTTGAGTATATTGTTTATCACAATTTTTTTTCACATAATTGTTTTTATGATTAGTTTGTGGAGGCAATTAATATTTAGTATTTCATTGCCAAATCTCCATTTGGGTCTGTTTGTGTTCACTGAACCAATCACGTAAGGGATATGTTTACCATTTCTGCCTTTTACCATTTGTGCGCAGTGTCTTTGTGCCCTAATACGTGTCAATTTTAATAAAAATTCCTCGTAGTGCTGAGAAATACATATAGATTAGAACATGCCACTAGTCTTTTAGCTTTGATTTCTCCAGGATTTTGTTTATTTGGATATTTTCTCTTTATCTTTTTTGTTAGATTTATCCGAGGACATTGAATTCCCTCATTACTATTGTGTTTTCTCCCTCCATATACTTGTAGCTCAGTTGTTTTCTTTATGAATTTGGACTCTAAGGCATTTGGAGCATATAAGTACAATACTGACATTTGTTTGTTTCCTCTGGTTCCTTTTAGCATGATGTATTTTCCTTGTTGATGTCTTTTTTTTTTGAACATAACACACACACACATATGTCTCTCACTTTCTCTCTCTCTCTCTCTCTCTGTATATATATATGTATATGTATATCTTTGATAGAATGATTGCAATTCCTGGTTTTTTTTGGATTCACTTGATGAATAGTAAATTTTTTCTAGCCTCTCACTTTTATTCTGTGTATATGTTTGTCTTTTAAATGTGTTTCTTCTAAGCAGAGACCGTGGGGTTTGGTTTTCTTGTACAATCAGTCATTTTTTTTGTTTTATCAGATTGCTTAATCCACATTTAAAGTTATGAGATTTAGGGTTTTTTTTCTCCTCCATTTGTCTCTACTATTGGCTTTTCTTTTTAAGTTGTGATTTCCCCCCCCGCCCCCGCCTCTTCCCCTGTGAATATGGTATTACATCTTTTCAGTTATTTTAGCTTAATTTTTTAAGGTGACCTTATTCCCAATGGCATGCCACTTCTTACCCTTGACCCCAGCCCATCCCCTTACCCCCCCCCTCTTTTTGCCCCCTTTCTCTTTGGAGTTTTGTTTCTTAGTTCCTTTTTCATTATCTGGTTATATACTTCTTTTCTCATGCCCTTTTTTCCTTTCCATTTATCTTGTTCATTCTTTCTTAAATTTGGTTTTCTATGTGTTTTTTTTTCCTAGAACAGATTTCTTTCCCTCACTCATTTCTTTGTTTAATCTTCCCTTTCTGTCTATTCTAGACTTTTCTACTTTGGTTCATGGTCCTTATACTTATTTTGTTCTTCTTTATTCTCTATATTCTTCATGGATAAGAAATGTTGAGTTACTTATGTTTTGTTCTCCCTTTTTAATAGTTTCCATTATTGCCTTTTAAAACTTGCCCCCGGCCCTGTTTTTTTCTCTTGTGCCTCACTTGTAGCAAAGTACCAATTCCTCAAAGTTATAGTGAAGATATTGTCCCATGAATGGATTCTTCCTTCGTCCCTAATTATACAGTTTATTATTGACTTTTGCCTTCCCCTTGGTCATTCCCTCCCACCATTTTTATCAAAATCTCTTCCCTATTCCATGGCCCTTTTCTGGGTTTTTCAGTTGTCCCGAGGAGCTGTTCCCCTTTCTCTTGAGGCAGGCTGAGTGGCCTCTTTAAGCACTAAATCTCTGCAGATAATACCCATTGTAAGGTCCCTATCTCCTTTATAGGATATCTTTTTTTTCACCCATAGCAGCATTCATCAATGAAAGCCCCTTCCACCACTGAAACAACATTTACCTCTCTTTCCTTCCACCCTTTGCAATCTCCCTTTTTGCCTCCTCTCTCATTTTCTTGTAGGCTCTTTTCTTACAGGAGTGACTTTCCCTTTATTGTTAACCTTTGACTTGCTTAGGGTGTTATCACATATTTTCTTTAGAGTTCTTACTCCCCTTCCCCTTTTTATGCACTCTCATTTTGTAGCCCACTTCTACAAAAGAAGTGGATAGGTGTAGGTGTAAGGTTCAGTCTCTGATGTTTTAGGCCTGTTTCTCTACCATCACCTTAATTTGATTTTTGCTTTCATCCCTGTCTTCTTGCATACATTTAGAAAGAAGTCTTCATGCTCTCTCTGTTGTTTTGTTGTTGTTGTCCTTTTATTGTTGCTGTATTACTGTATCTTTTTTTGTATTTATGTTATCTGGGGTATTTGTGAAGTAAGCAATCCCTTCAGGTCAGCTTTTCTTTCTAAGAATGTTTCAATCATCTCTTTATTATTGAATTCTTGTCTTTTTCCATTGATGTTTATGCATTCATTTGCAGGGTGATGCTACCTTGGGTAGCATCTTAAATTGTGTTGCTGTTTGAAACACATCATTCTGTTCCCTCTTGTAATTTCTGGTGGGTGCAGAATTGTCTTGTACTATTTGAATTTCTTTTACTTCGTATTTGAAGGTCTTTCTCTTGGTCGCTTGTAAAATTTATTGTTTCTATGTGGATTTGGTAAATTTAAGCACTATCAACAAGGGATAACAGCAAAGGTCAGACCTAGAGCATCCTCAAAACTTCCCTATGCTGTACCTGGGAAGGCTCTGAGAATAAAAATCATAATCCCTGGAAGGGGCCTTAGAATGGAAATCATCATAAATGGAAAGGATTTGTTTTCATATGTATATTTTTAGTGGCCCAAGATATTGCCAACTTCTATTTAATTTTAAAAAACAAGAAGAAAATAGATTTTTCATATGAGATCAATAATTTATTCCAATTTAATATATATCAGCCCAGTGGTATTACTTTCAACAAATCTCACACTCTTAACCACCCAGCTAAAAAGGGTGTGGTGAAAGTACTGTTTCTTTTTTGTTTAGCCAATTCCCCTAGTGTGCCTCCACCCCAAACCAAACCACTAAGCACCTGCACGCCAAAACAAAGGCAGTTCCTTCTTTTGTAAAGACAGTCATTGATATCACTGTTAATGTTCATTAATATGCCATATTTTTTGCCTCAGAAAAGGTGCTACATACAGAGAATTTACAAGGAAGAAGCCTTGTATTTTGAAATTATTATATTAGTAAAACACATTTTCTCTGTAATAATAATAATAATACAGTAAACCTAAAACTGGGGGAAAATATAGACCATGGGAAGATGATTGTTTAGAACCCAAAATGTATTTTGGAAGGTCCTTAGAATACTGAATGACTGGCCTTCTATGTACCATTCAAGGGGGAAAATTACTGGTGGCTGCGAGTTCAGAATAGAGAATTTCCCAGTTAAGAGGTAAATTTTGCCTCTGAATATGGAAATAGAAGCCAGAATATTAGAAATCCTTTAGGACACACAATTCCAGAGATCAGAGTGGCCCTAAAGGAAGAGAATATGAGAGGTGGGTGTGCCATGAGATGGTAGATCTTCAGCTCTGAAACACAGAACATTTTTGCAGGGAGGGAGGTTGCTTGGTCATGCACTCAGTGGGCCAAAGTATGGGGAACAACTAGATAATTTAAAAAAACAAGAAGCCATTGTGTTTTAGGAAGAGTTTAATCATTCATATCACTATTTTATATCAACACAGAGGTGATACTTTGAACGAAAACCCAGGACTTCGAACAACCTGACCATCGTGGAAGTGCCAGGACAGTGTTTCATTTACCTGAAAAAGTAAGAAAACAAAATCTTGTAGCAACTGTGCTGTCCCTTCATCAGGTAAGAGAGGTATTGATATTCCGTAAGGAAAAAAAGCAAGAAAATTAAAGCTTGTAATAGCTTGGAGGTCCTCCTTCTGGTAAGACTGGCATTGCTGTTGCTCTTAATGGTAATGATTGTGGAATATTTGGGATAAAGAGTAGGTGTTAAGTCCTGGGAATTAAAAGGAATAGGATATGTACTGTGTAGTCAGTGTAATAAGGCAGAAGGGAAATTTATGGAAATCAGTAGAAATGAAAGAGTTAAAAGAATAAAAGGGCCCTTTTAGGTCTTAGGAAGTTGTGGCCTGAGAAAGTAGAACTCCAGGTTTGGAAGTGGCCTTAGAACCCAGAATGTCTGGCCTTCAGAATGATTTGGGGGAAAGAATTTTTGAGGTAACAGAGAACATAGAAAATGGACTTGGATTGGACAGAAAAACTGAATATTCAATCTGGGAAGGCACTTAGAACTGAGAATGTCAGAGCTTGAGGGAAATTTCGAATCCAGAATCCAGAGCTGGATGATACTGTAGAGAAGTTGGAATGTCAATGTTGGGAGGGACTAGATCAGACTGGGAGATGTTCAGAGACTGAGAATGGAAATTGTCAGAACAATGGGATTTCAACACACAGAATGTCAGGATTGGGAATAGCCAAGGAGAAGACAATGGGAAAGGTCAGAAAGTACTAAAAAGAAGTAATGTAAGAGCGGGACAGAGCCCTTAGAACACAAAAGGACAGGATTGGCATGTCCTACAAACTAGGCTAGGGAGTAGCCTGGGAGAAAAGAATGAGAGAGTTAGGGGGGCACTTGGAAGAAGGGATATATCAGAAGGAGAAGAGCCCTTAAGACACAAAGGATTAGACATGTAGTGTCCAAAAACCTTCCATAAAACATACCATAGGCAGGAGGGCTTTGAAAAAGAAAGCATCTACTCCAGAAAGGGCCTTAGAATGGAAAATATCATAAATCTTAAGGATTTATATCCATATGTATTCTTAGTGGGCCAAAATATTAGCCAGTTCTAGTTAATTTTAAAACAAGAAGAAAACTTATTTTTAGGATAAGATCAATCATTTATTTCAATTTAATATATTTTGCCCCAGATATTGTGAAAGTACTCTCTATTTTTTGACTAGCCAAAAAATCCTGAAAAGACTTCAAACACCTGTACACCAAAACAAATGCAGTTCCATGCAGTTCCTTCTTTGGTGAAGCCTACTTTTGCTATTACTATTAATAATAATGAATATAGCATATTCTGGGCTATGAAAAGGTGCTACATAAATAGAACTTATAAGCAAGAACCTTTTCTTGGTGAATCATTATATCAGTAAGACACATGAGAATTGTAATAATAATCCAATAAACCAAAAATTGGGGAGGAAACTTAATGGCTTTAGAACCAAAAGTGTCCTATCTATGAAGGTCCACAGCATGGAGGAGAGGCTGTAGAAGCTGGGATTTCAGCATTGGGAGGGACTAGAACTGAGAGAGTGGAAGACATTCAGAGGCTAAGAATGGAAACTGTCAGAATAGTGGGATTTTAGTGCACAGAATGTCAGGCCTAGGAGTAGCCATGGAGAAGAGAGTGAGAAAAGGAGGAGAGCACTTGGAACCAGGGATATCAGAGCAAGGACAGCTCATAGAACACAAAAGGTCAGACCTGGAGAGTCCTAAAAATTTCTACAACAAAAGAGAGGACTCTGAGAACATAAATCATCAGGTCTCAAAAGGGTCTTAGAATAGAATATCATATGTCATAAATGACAAGAATTCATTTTCATGCATATTTTTAGTCAGCCAAAATATTGACCGGTTCTAAGTTAATTTAAAAAAACAATAAGACAATATTTTTTCATGACATCAATAATTTATTTCAATTTAATATCTATTAACCCAGAAATATGCTTTAAAAAAAATCTTGCCACCCCAGCCACACCGCAAGAAGAGCATGCTGAAAATACAGTCTGGTTTTTATCTAGTGAAAAAAACCCAAACCCAAAATACCTGTAACACCAAAACAAGTGCTATTCCATTTAGTTCCTTCTTTGGTAAAGGCTGTGAATATTGCTGTTCAGTGTAATAATTTTAGTATATTTTTTGGCCTCAGAAAAAAAGGTGTTATATATAGAGGACTTATAAGGGACATGACATATTTAAAAATCATTATATCAGTATGACTCATGGATTGTAATAATAATCCAATTTGAAAAACTTTAAAAAACCCTTATAGATCAAAGGAGGGTGTTTCTTTAGATCTCAAAGTGTCATGTCTTGGAAGGTCCATAGAACATGGAATGTTTGGGTTTCCATGTACTATTTCAAAGATTAAGTTGGAGGTGGCTGAGAGCTTAGAATACAGGATATTCTACCTAGGAAGGTAATCCTGCCTTTGACTATTCAAATTTGGAGTGTGAAGCAAAGTCAGAATATTACTACAGTTAGATGAGGTTGTAGTAGGATGTTAGTGTTGACAGGCAATTCATAAGAGAGAGTGGGAGATGTTCAGGGGCTGAGAAGGGGAAGTGTCAGAAGCAGGGTTTCAGCACACAGAATGTCAGGCTTGGGAGCTGACTTGGAGAAGAGAATGAGAGAGTGAGGAGAGCCCTTAGAACAAGAGATATCAGAGAGACACCCATAGAACACAAAATGTCAAATCCAAGAATCCTAAAACCACCATATGTTAATAGTTGGGAGGACTTGATGAACAAAAATCATCACCTCTGGAAGAGGCCTTAGAATGGAAAGTCTCATAAATGGCAAGGATTGCTTTTCATATATATTCTTAGTGGGTCCAAATATTGGCCATTTCTAAGTAATTGGAAAAAAAAACAAGAAGAAATTAGATCTTTCATATGAGATCATTAATTTATTCCAATTTAATCTGTATTAGCTCAGTGGTGATATTTTAAAAGAAAAGCTCACATCTTCAACTAAACAGTGTATGGTGAAAGTACTGTCCATTTTGTAGGTTGCCAGAAATAACCCCCCAAAGCCTAAAACACCTGCACAGCAAAACAAGCGCAGTCCCCTGTATTTCCTTCCTTGGTGAAGATGACTACTTATATTATTATTAATAATAATGAATATCAAGTAATTTTGGCCACCAAACAAGGTATTATGTACAAAGGGCTTGTAAGAAGAATACTGATGTTTCTAAATCCTCATATCAGTAAGATACATGTGCATTGTTAAAAAATAAACAAGCCCTTAAATCACAGAAGGACCTTAGTGATATAATATCTTATAAGGTCCTTAGAATACTGAATGGTAGACCTTCCAGTTACCATTCAAAGGGAAAAGTTGGAGGTGACTGAGAACTTAGAATACGGAATTTCTTGACAAGGCACTAAGTCCCTCCTCTAAATGTTCCAGTTTTGAGTGGAAAGAAAGACAGAATATTAGATTAGGAAGGGCAGTTAGAACCTAGAACATCTGAGCACGAAGGGAATTTCAAACCCAGGATCCTTGGATGAATAAGTCTGTAGAAGCTGGAATGTCAATGTTTATAGTACTAGAACAGAAGAAGGGAGATGTTCTTGGGCTAATAATATAAATTGTCAGAAGCAGGAGGATTTTAGCACGCAGGATGTCAAGCATGGGAGTAGCCATGGAGAAGAGAATGAGAGAGGTCCTTGAGGACTCTAAAGAAGCCCATGATGGGAGGGAGCCCTTACCAGGGCTGGTTCCCCCCCCCAGGAGAGTACTCTCTATTTTTTTGGCTAGCCCCAAAATTCCCCTTAAGCCCTCCAAACCTACCCACCAAAACAAATGCCATCTCTACAGTTCTTTCTTTGGTCAATGGCTATTTATATTATTATTAAAGATAATAAATGTAGAATATTTTTAGACAAAAAAAGACTTATGTTTTGAAATCAGTTTATCAGTAAGACCTATGTATATTTTAATAATAATCCAGTTAATTAAAAATTAAAATATAAAATTTGTACATACAAAAGTGTCATATCTTGGAAGGTTCTTAGAACACTAAATTTCTGGGTTTCCAGGTATGATTCACTGGGAAAGTTGGGAGTTATTTAGAGCTTAGAATACAGAATTTCCTAACTAGAAATTAAATCTTACCTCTGAATGTCCCACTTTGGATTGGAAAGTGAAGCCAGAATGTCAGATCTGGGAAGGTGCTCAGGACTTAGAATGTCTTGAGCTTGAAGGAAATTGAGAATCTAGAATCTCGATCTAAATGAGTTTGTAGGAGCTAGAATTTCATTTTTGGTAGGGATTAGAACAGAGAAGGTGGGAATGTTTACGGACTGAGAATGGAAATTTTCTGAATCAGTAGGATTGTAACACATAGAATGTTATGTTTGGGGGTTGCCAGGGAGAGAGAGAGAGAGAGAGAGAGAGAGAGAGAGAGAGAGAGAGAGAGAGAGGAAGGAGGAGGACTTAGAAGCAAGGATATTAGAGCAAAGAAAATCCTTATTAACACAAAAGGTCAAATCTTGGAATGTGCTAAAAAACCCACCCTATAATAGCTGGGAGTGCTCTGAGAATATGAATCATGAGCTCTGGGAGAAGTCTTAGAATGGAAAATCTCATAAATGGCAAGAATTTATACACACACACACATACATTCTTAGTGGACCAAAATATAGACCAATTCTAGTTAATGTAAAAAACAAGAGAAAAGTAGATTTTTGTAAGGTATCAATAAGTTATTCCAATTTAATATAAATTAGTCCAGTAGTGACACTTTAAAAAGGCTCACATCATCAATCACATAGCCAGAAAGGTATGGTGTAAGTAATGCCTTTTTTTTGACTTGCCAAAACAGAAATCCCCAAACTGAAAACACTTGTATACCAAACAAATGCATTTCATGTAGTTCCTTTTTGGTCAAAGACTGTGAATGATATTACTATTACTAACAATGAATGTTAAGTATTTTCAGTCATAGCAAAAAAGGTATTATAGAGAGAGGACTTATAAGAGTTAAGACTTCTGTTTCAAAATAATTTTATTTAAGAATATAGAATTTCCTGCCTACGTGTTAAGTTTCCTCTAAATATCTCAATTTCAATTGGAAAATGAAGCCAGAATTTTGTGTGAGCTTGAAGGAAATATGGAATCCAGAATCCTAAGCTGGATGAAGCTTTACTAGCTGGAATGTCAGTGTTGGGAGGGCTGGATCAGAGAAAGGAGATATTCAGGGGCTAAGAAGGCAAATAGTCAGAAATTTGGAGTGTCCTAAAAACTATCTCAGGTGATAGCTGAAAAGGGTCTGGCAACATCAGTCCTCAGTTGTGGCAGGGACTTTGGGACAGAAAATATAAATGACAAGGATATCTTTGCACATATGTTCTTACTGGGCCAAAACACGGGCCAGTTCTAATTAATTTTTTAAAAATGAGAAGGTAGATCTCTCTTATGAGATTGATATTTTTCCAATTTAATATTGCTTAGCCCACTGGTAATGCTTTAAAAATAATCTCACGTCCTCAACCATACAGTCAAAAGAGTGTGGTGAAAGTGCTCTTCATTTTTTGAGTTCCAATAAAACTCCAAATGCAGATGAAAACAATACAATTGCACGCATTTTTCCTTAATAAAGACTGCTCTTGATTTTCATAATCATAAGTAGTATAATAGACTTTTGGAGAAAACCAAGATGTTCTGTTCGTAGCACTTGTAACTGTAAATCATTAGCTCTAGAACACAAAATATTGTCACCAGGAGGTTACTTGGTCATGTGCTCAGTGGGCCAAAGTATGGGGAAGAACGAGATAATTTAAAAAACAAGAAGCCATTGTAATGTGGGGATGACAGTAATCATTCAGTACATTTTCTATCAGGCACAGCATTGACGTTTTGAGTGAAAATTGAGGTCTTCAAACACCCACACAATCTTGCAAAGTGCCAATTAACCTGAAAAGAGTAAGGAAAAAAAGGAGGAAAAGAAACACTTGTAACAGCTTTGCAGGCCCTTCATCAGGTAAGATAGGTATTGATCTTCCTCTTAATGATAATGATTGTGGAGTAGTTTTGGAAAAAAAAATAGGTCTTAAGTGATTAGAATGAGCAAGAACACAATTTGTGCTTTGGAGTCATTGTCATGATTACAGGGAAGTTACTGAAATCAATAGAATTGAACAAGTTTAAGGACTAAAAAGGGCCTTTTTATAGGTCCTAGGAAGTTGTGGCCTGAGAAACTTAGACCTCTGGGATTGGAAGTGTCCTTAGAATCTAGCACGTCTGGCCTTCAAGATGATTTTCAAGGAAGAATGTTAGAGGTCTCTGGGACTTTCCAAGCTAGGATAGAAGATGTGGCTCTGCATGTCAGAACTTGGATTGGGCAGAAAAGCCACAATATCAGATGTGGGAAGACACTTAGAACTGAGAGTATCTGAGCATGAGGGAAATAAGCAAATCCAGAATCCTGAAATGGAGAACTTTGGACCTGCAATATCACATTTAGGAGACATTTTGGAAGGAAGAAAGTGGGAGAAGTTCAGGGCCTGAGAAATGGAAATTGGCAGAAGCAGCGGGCTCTTAGCTCATTGAAGGGCGGGCCTGGGAGTAGCCATGTAGGAGAAAATGAGAGAGGGAGGAGACCTCTTAGAAGAAGGGGTACCAGAGCAAAGAGAAACCTTGGAACAAAAAAGATCAGAACTTGGAGTGTCTGAAAAAATACCATATGAAATAGCAGGGGATGGGGTTCTGAGTATATAGTCAGCCCTGAAAGGAACTTATAATGGAAAAGACCATTAATGTCAATGACTTATTTACATATTTACTCAGTGGCAGAAACAAATGAACTAGTTCTGGAGTTAATAAAAAAACAATAAGAAAGTCGAGTTTTCCTGTAAAATCAATCATTTATTGTAATTTATTATAGATTAGCCAAGTGGTGATACTTTAAAAAAATCTCACATCACTGTATTTTTTTTGGCTACCTACCCGGGCTCTGAACCCCAAACACCAGCACACAGAAATATGGAATTCCATGCACTTCCTTCTTTGGTAAAGACTACTGTTGATATTATTATTAATAATAATGAATATAGAGTCTTTTTGGCCACAAAAACATGGTGTTACATAAAGAAGAATTAAAAGGACATAACTTATGTTTCAAAATCATTATGCCCCTAAGTCTTATGTGTACTGTAAATAAAAATCCAATCAATAAAAAAATCAGAAAAAAAAACCCTTATAAACCATAGGAGGTTGCAGTCTTTGAACCCAAAGTTCTAGGTTAGGAAGGCCATAATATTACAATATTTTTTTTAAAACCTTATGTATTAAAAAACCCTTATAGATCATAATAGGTTGTTTCTTTTGAACCCAAAATGTCATTTCTTGAAAGGTCCTTAGAACAATTAATGTCTAGGCTTCCTGTTAACATTCAGAGGGGGGAGTTGGAGATAGTCTAGGGCTAAGAATACAGAATTTTCTGGCTAGGTGTTAGGTTCCACGTTTAAATTCTTCAATATGTAGTGGTAAGTGAAGCCAGAACTTTAGAGCTTAAAGGAAATTTCTAATCCAGAATCTGGGGCTAGATGAGGCTATAGAAGCTAGAATGTCCAGTGTTGGGAGGGCCTAGAACAGAGAGAGATGGAGATGTTCAGAGGCCAACAATGGAAATTGTCAGAATAGTGAGATTTTTGCACAGAGAATGCTGGGCCTGGAAGGAGCCATGAAGAAAAGAATGAGAGAGGTAGGACAGAGCATTTAGAACAAAGGATATGAGATCAAGGAGGGAACACAAAATGGAGTGTCCTCAAAACTTCCATAACTCATTTGTTCAGGAACGGGCCTTCAAATGCAAAATGTCATCAATTTCAAGGATTAATTTAACATATATTCTTACTGGGCAAAAATATTTGCCAGTTCTGGGTTAATTAAAAAAAAAGGAATATTTAGCTCTTCCATGGGAGACTAGTCAATTAATTTATACTACATACTGGTAAAACATTAAAAAAAAATCTCATATGCTTGACCATACAACCAAAAGGGTTTGGTGAAAGTACTGACTATTGTTTGGCTAGTTAAAACATCCCCAGACAACCTAATATATCAGCACACCAGAACAAATGCAATTCCATGCAGTTCTTTCTTTGGTAAATACTGCTATTGATACTTCTGTTAATGATAATGCATATTGAATAATGACAATGAATATAAAATATTTTTGACCCTATTCCTAGGTGTTATGTCCTAAGGACTGATAAGGGACACAATTTATGTTTCGAACTCATTGTATCAGTAAGATTTTATAATAGTGCTTTAAAATACAAAGTAAAAATCTTTTAGATCATAGGATGATGTTTCTTTAGAAACAAAAATGTTTTGCTCTGGAAAGACCTCAGAACACTGAATGTCTGGGTTCTTAGTTACCATTCAAGGGGCAAAGTCAGAAGGGACTAAGATCTTAGAATATAGAATTGCCTAGAGAGGAGACAAGTCTCACCTCTGATTGTCCTAATTTGGAATGGTAAAAACAAGAATATTAGACAGTAAGGGTACTTAGAACCTAGAATCTCTCAGCTTGAAGGGAATTTTGAATCCAGAATCCTGAGCTGAATTAAGTTGTAGGAGCTAGAATGTCAATGTTGGGAGGGACTAGAACACAGAGAATGGGAGATGTTCTTGGGCTGAGAATGAAATTGTGAGAAGCAGTGGGATTTTAGCACCCAGGATGTCAGACTGGGGAATACCCATGGAGAAGGGAATGAAAGAGTTGGGAAAGCACTTCGAAGAATGGATATCAGAGGGATGAGAGCACCTAGAACACGAAAGGTAAGTCCTGGAATATCCTAAAAGCTTTCATATGTCATTGCTTGGAGAGGGCTGAGAGCATAAATCAAGGCCATAAGAGGCCTTAAGATGGAAAATACAGTAAATGGCAAGGCTTGAAATGCTCCTATATGTTCTTAGTGAGCCATAATATTGGCTCCTTTTGGGTAAATTAAAAAAACAAGATGGTAGATTTTTTTTAATGAAATAAGTAATTTATTTTAATTTAATTTATATCAAAGAGTTGTGAAGATTAAAAAACTTCACATCCTCATATGATGTAAGTATTGACTATTTTTTGGCTAGCTAAAAAAAAGAAACAAACCCAAATCCAAAACACAAGGACATTGAAACAAACCCAATTCCATGTATTTCCTTTTTTGGTAAAGACTGCTATTGATTTTACTGTGATGATAATGAATATAGAGTCTTTTTGACCACAAAACAAGGTCTTACATAAAGAGTGTTTATAATGAACACAGCTTATATTTTGAAATCACAATATCAGTAAGACCTAGATGCATTGTAATAATGATCCAATCAATAAAAACATTGGGAAAAACCCTTATAAATCATAGGAGGGTGTTAAAAAAGTGTCAGACCTAGAATGGTCATAATAATAAAAAAACTTAAAGAAAAAAACCTTATTGCTTAGAGAAAGGTATTTCTTTAGATGCTGGAATGTCACACTTTGGAAGGTCTTTAGAAGAATGAATCTGGCCATCCAGGTACCATTCAAGGGGGATGGTTGAAGGTGATTGAGAGCTTAGGATACAGAATTTCCCAGCTAGGATGTAAGTCCCTTCTCTGAATGTCCCAATTTGGAGTGGGAAGTAGAGTCAGAATTTTAGAACAGGGAAGGCACTTAGAACCTAGGATGTCTGAGCTAGAGGAAATTTCAAATCCAGAATCCAGAGCTGGCTGATGCTGGAGAATCTGGAATGTCAGTGTTGGGAGGGACTAGAACAGAGAGAGTGGGAGATGTTGAGCAGCTAGGACTGGGAAATGTCAGAAGCAGTGGGATTTTAGCCCACAGAATGTCAGGCCTGGGAGTAGTCATGGAGAAGGCAATGAGAGAGTTAGGAGAGAACTTAGAAGAAGGGTCATCAGAGCAAAAAGAGTCTTAGAATACAAAAAGTCTGAACTTGGAGTGTCACATATATGATAGCTGGAAGGGCTGTGAGAAAAGAAAGAAGCCCTGGACAGAGCTTATAATGGAAAATGCCATGAATGGCAGCTATTTATTTAAACATATACTCTTATTTGCCAAAAATATTGGCCAGTTCTTGGTAAATTTAAAAAAAAAACAAGAAGGCATATTTTTCATGAGGTCATTTATTTATTCTAATATGATGTATATTATGCATTTGTAATGCTTAAAAAAAAAACCTACCGCCTTACATCTTCAGCCACACCGCCAAAAGGGTTTGGCGAGAGTACTATCTATTTCTGGTCTAGCCAAAACCCCGCCAAGGAACCATAAACTGCCCACAGAAAGAAATGTGGTTCCCTGCATGTCCTCCTTTTACAAAAATTGCTACTGATATTACTATTAATGATGATGAATGTAGAGTATTTCTGGACAAAACCCCAAGGTGTTAGCTCCTAAGTACTCAGAGGAGACAGTGATTTATGGTTTGAAATCAGTATGTCAGTAAGACCTATGTGCTTTATAATAATCTCACTGCTAAAAAATTAACTTTCTAGGTAATAGCATGATGTGGCTCTAGAATCAAACTGTCATGTCCTGGAAGGCTTTTAGAACACTGAACATCTGGGCTTTCAAGTACCATTCAGCGTTTGATGTTGGAAGTCTCTGAGAGATTGGGATGTAGAATTTCCTAGCTCATGGCTGGAGAACCTGTGACCTCAAGGCCCTCAAGTGTGGCCCTTTGATTGAATCACCTGAGGACCTAGAAGGCCACATGTGGCCTTGAAGCTGCAGGTTCCTCATCCCTATTCTAGCTAGAAGTTAAATCCTGCCTCTGCATGTGCCAATCTAGACTGGGAAGTGAAGCCAGAATATTAGGTCACAGAGGGGCACTTAGAACCCAGAATGTCTGAACTTGAAGGAAATTTTTGATCCAGAATCCTGAGCTGGAGGAGGCTTAAAAGCTGGAATGTCATTGTTGGGAGAGATTAGAACAGAGAAAAGAGGAGATTTTTCAAGGGCTGAGAATAGAAATTGGCAGAAGGAGGAGGATTTTACCACATAGAGTGTCAGGCCTGGGAGTATCCATGGAGAGGAGAATGTGATATAGGAGAGTCCTTAGAAGAAAGACTAGCAGAACAAGGAGAACACATAAACACAAAAGGTTAGATTTTGTGGTATGTCCTAAAACCCATCATATCTGATGGCTTGGAGAACCCTGAGAATGCATAAACCATATGTTCCCGAAGGGGCCTTTAAATGAAAAATCTCACAAATGGCAGATTTGTTTTCACATATATTCTTAGTTCAAATATCGGTCAGTTCTATGTAATAAAAATAAAATAGAATGTAGATTTTTCACATGAAATCAATCATTTACTCCATTTTAATTCATAGGATGATTTAGTGATGCTTAAAAAAATCTCAAACACATCTCACATCCTCCACTATGATGCCAAAAGGGTACGACTAGTGTTGTTTTTGGCTAGCCAATAAAAAAACCCAAAACCTCCCACCCTCGATAAAGCCTGCCTTGAAACAAATGTAATTCCATGCAGTCTCTTCTTTGATAAAGAATGCTGTTGATATTCCTATTAATGATAATGGACCTAGAGTACTTTTGGAAAAAAAAAGGTATAATATCCCAAATACTTAAAAGGGATCTGAGTTATGTTTTGAAATTGGCATATCTGTTAGACATGCGTTGCAATAGTAATCCAATGAACAACAACAACAAAAAATCCCACCTTATAGAAGGAGTGGGAAGCCTTGGATCCAAATGTATCAGGTCTTGTAGGATCCTTAGAACACTGGATTTCTGTGCTTCCAGGTACCTTTCAAGGAGGTATGTTCAAAGTGGCCTAGAGTGGCCTAAAATTTCCTTGCTAAGAGGCAAGGTACATTCTCTAAATGTACCAGTTTTAATCGGAAAGTGAAGCCAGAGTATTAGATTGGGAAGGGTGTATAGAATTTAGAATGTCTGAATTTGAAGGACATTTCCAATCCAGAGTTGGATGAAGCTAGAGAGTGGAATGTCAGTGTTGGGAAGGACTAGAACAGAGAGTGGGAGATGTTCAAAGGCTGAGAATGGAAATTGTCAGAACAGTAGGATTTTAAGACTCAGAATGTCAGGCCTAGGAGGAGTCACAGACAAGAGAATGAGAAAGGTTGGAGAACACTTAGAAGAAGGGTTTAGCAGAGCAAAGAGAGCCCTGAGAACTTAAGAGTATCGTAAATAGGAGTGTCCTCAGTACCATGTTATGTGTATCCTGGGAGGACTCTGACAAGATAAATTGTCAGCTTTGCAGGGTCCCTAGAATGAAAAATAACATAAATTAGAAGGTTTTATTTTATTATATATTCTTAGTAGGACAAAATATTATATTGGCCAGTTCTAGTTAATTAAAAATGTTTTGGAATGAGATTAATCTTTTTTTCCTAATTTCATTTATATTAGTCAAATGGTGATCATTTTAAAAAATCCCACCTACCGAACCACATCACCAACAGGTTATGGTGAAAATTCTGTTTGTTGAATGGCTAGCACTAAAAACCTGAGACAAACAAACAAAGTTCTGCCTAGCAAAACAAATGTAATTCCATGCAGTTCCTTCTTTGATAAAGATCGATATTTTATTTTCGAAAAACTAGTCTTTTTGACAAAGAAACAAAGTGTTCCATGCTGAAAATTTCAAAGGAACACCACTTATAATTCAAAATCATTGGCAGGACACATATGCATTGTAATAATATCAAATAAATTAAATATTGAAAAAAATTCTTTAGCAGGTACAGCTCTAGAACAAAATATGTTAGAGCTAGGAAGGTCCTTAGAACCTTGAATGTTATGGAGTATTTTGTGGTACCTTTCAGGGGGGAATATTGGAGGTACTCAAGAGCCTAAAATACAGAATTTACTAGCTAGGAGGTAAGTCTCCACTCTGAACGTCCTAATTTGCAATAGAAAATTGAAGTCTGAATGTTAGATTAGGGGTGGAAGGTAGAACCTAGAATATACTAGCTTGAAATGCATTTCTAATCTAGAATCTTGAACTGGATGAGGTTGTAGAAGCTGAAAAATCATTGTTGGGAGGGATTAGAATAGAGAGAGTGGGAGATGTCCATGGACAGAGAATGGAAATTGTCAGAAACAGTGGGACTTTAGGACAAAGAATGTCAGGCTTTGGAGTAATCATGGAGAAGACAATGAGTTAGGAGAGCTATTAGAAAAAAGGGCTATCCAATTTGGAACTATGCTCAAAGGGCATACCATGCCTAACCTTTGACCAAACAATACCACTTCTAGATCTATACTAAAGAGATTAAAAAAACAAAAGGAAAAGAATTTATTTGTACAAAAAATATTTATAGCAGCTCTTTTAATGGTGGCAAAGAATTGGGAATTGAGGGGATGTCTATCAATTGGGGAATGGCTGAACAAGTTGTTGTATATGATTATGATGGAATATTATTGTGCTATAAGAATTGATAAACAGGAATGCTCTCAGAAAAAATGGGAAAGACTTACATGAACTGATGCAAAGTGAAATAGAACATTGTACACAGTAACACAGTATGGTGTTCAACTGTGAACGACTTAGCAATTCGCAGTAATTCAGTGATCCAAGACAGTTCTGAAGGATTTATGATGAAAAAATGCTATCTACCTCCAGAGAACGAACTGATGGAGTCTAAATGCAAATGGAAGCATCCTTTTCTTTACTTTCTTTCTTTTTCTATTTTTTTATCTGTGTTTTCTGTTACAACATGACTAAGGTGGAAATGTTTTGCATGACTGTACATACATAACCTATATCAAATTGCTTGCCTTTTCAATGAAGGGGGAGGGAGAAAATTTGGAACTAAAAATTTTTAGAAAATGAATGTTAAAATTGTTTTTACAAGTAATTGGGGAAAATAAATATAAAATTTTTTAAAAAAGAAAAAAGGGCTATTAGAGTGAGGAAAGCCCTTAGAACAAAAAAGGTCACATGTTGAAGTGTCCTAAAAACCACCCTCTATGATAGCTGGGAAGAGTTTGAGAACACGAGTCATCTACTCCAAAAGGGGCCTTAGAAGGGAAAATCTTATAAATGACTTGGACATACATACATACATACACACATACACCTGCTCTTTATGGGCCAAAATGTTGGCCAATTCTAGTTATAAAAAAAAAAAGGAGAAAACAGATTCTTTATATGACATTAATAATTTGCTCCAATTTAATATATATTATCCCAGTGATGATACTTTAAAAAAACTCCCAAAATCCCTCACAGCTTTTCCCCACAGAGCCAAAAGGTTATGGTGTAAGTTCCATCTATTTTTTGGCTATCTAAAGAAACCTCAAAAAACTCCAAAACCCTGTATATCCAAACAAATCCAATTCCATGCATTTCCTTTGTTGGTAAAGACTCTATTGCTGATACTATTAACGATAATGAATATAGAGTACTTTTGGCCAAAAACCAAGGATTTACATAGAAAGAACTAATAAAGGAGAATATTTATGTTTTGAAATCATTATATCAGAAAAATGTATATTGTAATAATAATCTGGTAAATGAAAAACTGGAAAAAAACCCTTAAAGAGCAGAGGAGGATGTGGCCTTGGAACTAAAAATGTCAGAGCTGGGAAGGTCCTTAATGACACTAAATGTCTGGCCTTCCAGATATCATTGAAGAGGGAAAGTTGCGGGTGTCTGAGACCTGAGAAGACAGAATTTCCTACTTTAGGAGAAGTCTCACTTCGAGATGTCCCAATTTGGAATAGAAAGTGAAGCCAGAATACTAGACTGGGCAGGACATGTAGGACCTATATTCTCTGAAATTGAAAAAAAAATTGTAATCCAGAATCTGGAGGTAGATGACCCTGTAGAACCTACAGAGTTAGTGTTGGGAGGGACTAGAACTGAGACAGAGGGAGATATTCAGAGACTGAGAATGGAAATTGTCAGGAGCAGGAGAATGTTGATCCTGGGAATAGCCGTGGAGAAGAAAATAAGAGAGGTAGGAAAACCCTTAGAAGAAAGGATATCAGAGCAAGGAGAACTTTCAGAACCCAAAAGGTCAGACCTGCAATGTCATAAAAACTTCCATATTCTATAGCTGAGAGAGGTCTGATAACATAAATCATTGGGTCTAGAAGGGGCCATAGAATGGAAACTATTACAAATGGCAAAGATTTTCTTTTCATATATGTCCTTAGTGGGTGCAAATCACTGGCCAGTTCTAGGTAAATTAAAAAAAATTAGGTAGATTTTTTTTGTATGAGATAAATAATTTATTCCAATTTAAATTATATTACATGGTTGTGAGACTTTAGCAAAATATTTCACATCCTAAACCACACAACCAAAAGGATATGGTGAAAGTACTGTTTATTTTTTGGCCATATCAAAAAAAGCCAGTAAAAACAAGTCTGCTCACCCAAACAAATGCTATTCCCTGCACTTCCTTCTTTGCTAAAGACTACTATTGATATGACTCTTAATGATAATCAATATTGAGTCTTTTTGACTTATAATCAAGGTGTTCCATGCAGAGGATTTCAAAGGGATGTGACTTTAGAATTCTAAATAATTTTATTGGGAAGACACAGTGTGTGGAGTAATACTATCTAAAGAAATGAAAATTTGGCAAAAAAGAAAACAAACCAAATCAGGGGGCAACTTTTGAACAAAATATGTTAGGTCTTAGAACCTTAGAACATTGGCTATTATGGAGGTATTTTTCAAAGGATAATTTTGGAGGAGACCCAGAGCTTAGAATTTCCTAGCTAGAGGGTAAATCCTGCCTGTGAATGTCCTAATTTGGAATGGAAAGCGAAGCCAGAATATCAGGGCAGGTACTTAGAACCTAAAATGACTGAGCTTGAAGAAAATTTTGAATCCAGAATCCTGAGCTGAATGAGGCAGTAGAGGCTGCAATGTTAATTTTGGAAGGAATTAAAACAGAGAGTTGGAAATGTTCAGTGGCCGAGAATGGAAATTATCAGAAAAAATAAAATTTTTGCACACTGAATGGCAGTCTTGGGAGTAGCCATAGAGGAGAGAATCAGAGAGGTCAGAGAACCCATAAAAGAAAGAATAGGAGTGAAGAGAGCTGTTAGAACCCAACATATCAGAAATAGGAGTGTCCTCAATAACCATCAAATATGATTGCTGCGAGGTTTCAGAAAAGACAAATCATCACCTCTTGGAGGGATCTCAGAATCGAAAAAATCATACATTGGAAGGTTTTATTTTACTATTTATTCTTTGTGAGCTAATATAGCCAGTTCTAATTAAATTAAGAAACAAGAAGAAAGTACCTTTTTGTATAAGAGTGATCCTTTGTTCCCGTTTATTTATACTAGCCTAGTGGTGATATTTCCAAAAAGATCTAACATCCAGAACCATATCGCCAAAAGGGAATGGTGAACATACTGTCTGTGGCTAACCAAGACACGCCAGAAAAACAAAAGATCTCCATGCCAAAACAAATCATATTCCATGCAAGCCCTTCTTTCATAGAGACTATTTTTATTACACTTCTGAGAAACAACATAGAGTGTTTCGGCTAATAAACCAGGTGTTCAGTGTAGAGGATTCCAGTGGGACACGACATATACTTGAAAATCATTTTATTGGTTAGATGTTGTAATACTATGAAATGTATACATTCTAATAACATAAAAATAAATTAAAAGTTGGGAAAATCCCTTCTAGACCACAGTAGTGTGTGGCCTTCAAACAAAGGTCCTTAGAACATTGAATGTTACGGAGTAACTCCAGGTATCTTTAAAAAGAGAATTTTGGAGGTGGTAGAGTGCTTAAAAAACAGAATATCCTTACTAGGATCTACGTCCCTCTTCTGAATATCTCAGTTTAGGACGGAAAGTGAATCCAGAATATCAGATCAGGGACAGTATTTCAAACCTAGAATGTCTGAGCTTGAAGGAAATTTTGAATCCAGAATCCTGAGCTGGATGAGGCTGGAGAAGCTGGAATGTTAGAATTATAAGGGGCTAGATCAGAGAGAGTGGGAGATGTTCAGAGGCTGAGAAGCAGTGGGGTTTTAGCACAAAGAATAGCAGACCTGAGAGTAGCCCTGGAGAAGAGAATGAGAGAGTTAGGATAACAGCCTTTTGACGAAGGGATATTAGTGTAAGGACAGCTCTTAGAACACAAAAGATCTGACCTGGAGTGTCCTAAACTTTTCCATATATTACAGCTGGGAGGGCCCTAAGAACGTGAATCATCTGCTCTGGAAGGGGTATTATAACGGAAAATATAAATTGCCAAGATTTATCTTTATATATATATATATATATATATATATATATATATATATATATATATATATATATATTCTTAGTTGACCAATATATTGACTAGTTTTAGGTAATTTTTAAAACAAGCAGAGGGCAGATTTTTAATTTGAGATCAATCATTTATTCCAATTTAAGTTTATAATACTGATGCTTTAAACAAATGTCAAATCTTAAACCAGATGGACAGAGAGTATTGTGAAAGTCCTGTATTTTTTTTTTTCCAGACAAAAAAATCCCCTCAAAATCCCAGGAACATGGGTACAAATGCATTTCCATGCATCTCCTTCTTCGGTAAAGACTGTTACTGATATTCTTGTCAATGATAACGAATATAGAGTATTTTTGGCCGCAAAAGGTGTTACATAAGGAAGACTTATAAGAGACATAGCTTATATTTTGAAGTCAGAATATTGATTAGATCTATTTGCATGATAATAATAACACAGCTAATTAAAAAAAACCAACCCAACCTTATTTGTTACAAAAGGATTCAGCCCTAGAACCAAAAATGTCAGAGTTGGGAAGGTCCTTAGTACATTGATTATTAATTACTAAGTACTTCCAGTTACCTTTCAAGGAGGAAAGTGGCCTAGAACTTAAAATGCAAAATTTCCTAGCTAGGAGGCAAATTTGTCCTCTGAATGTTCCATTTTTGAGTCAAAGTTGAAGCCAAAGTATTAGATCAGGGAGGGCACTTAGAACCTAGCATGTCTGAGCTAGAAGGAAATTTCTAACCCAGAGTCCAGAGCTGGATGAGGCTCTAGAATCTGCAGTATCAACTTTGGCAGTAACTAGAACAGAGAGAATGGGAGAAATTTAGAGGCGGAGAATGGAAATTGTCAAAAGCAGTGCGATTTCACCACACAATATGAGGCCTTGGAGGATGGAGAAGAGAACAAGAAAGGTAGGAGAGCCCTTAGAACACAAAATTTAGGAGGAGTTGACAAACTGAGGGGTGGAGCCAAGATGGTAGAATACAGGAAAAACTACTGCTGAGATCTCCCAACATTCCCCTCTAAACAATTTTAAAATAACACTTTAAATCGAATTCTGGAATAGTTGAACCACAAAAGGCCACAGTGAGATTTTTTTTCCCACGGTTAAGACAATTTTGGCAGGAACTGGCCCAGAGCAGAGAAAGCATTCACACTAGCAGTGGGCTTTGTTGTTAACCACAGCAATACCAGCATCTTCAGGAGTTCTCAGCCCAGAAAAGATAACAGAATTGGGCAGCTGGTCAAAAAGAGATTGGAGGAGACCCCTGTGCTAGCACTGAAGAGGGTGCTATATGGCATCTCCATTGCCCATTCCTGGTCACATTTCCAGGGTGGAGAGTAGCACTGTCTGTCACAAGAGAGTAGGAGGCCTGAGGAGCAATAGGGCATGGGGATACAAGGGCTCAATGGCCCATCCTATGTAAGGACCATCATCAGATGACCAGCCTGGAAAACAGATCAAGATAATTTAACAATTATTGGACTGCTTGAAACCATAGTCAAAAGAAGGAGCTTAGACATCATATCTCAAGAAATTATAAAGGAAAACTGCCCTGTTATCTTAGAACCAGAGGGTAAAATAGAGATTGAAAGAATCTACCAGTCACCCCCTGAAAGAGATCCCCAAATGAAAACTCTCAGGAATATCAGAGCCAAATTCCAGAGCTCCCAGGTCAAAGAGAAAAGACCGCACATAGCCAGAAAGAAACTGTTCACACACTACAGAGCAAGAGTCAGGCTCACACAAGATTTAACATACACCACATTAAAGGAGAGCAGGGTTGGAATATGATATGCCAGAAGGATAAA
>CM053582.1:10679785-10722298 GCA_028627135.1 Pseudochirops cupreus
CAAAAGGCTGAAAATTAATTATCATCAATATAACTATCAGTAGCTCTCTTTATCAGTATAGTAATTAGAGATTTTATTGGTTTCATGTACAGATATTTGGGGTTGTGGTATTATTGGGGGTGGCCAAAAATGGAGTGTGTTTTCACATTACCCTGAAAGCTCTGGGGTTAAGGATGTAAGATTTGTTAATTATTTAAAAATAGATTAGAACTTATGTTTAATCATATCACAGAAACCTACTTTGCCTTGTTTTCTAAATTACCTACAACAGGTCAGGCCAACTTATATTTGAGAATAAATTCCCACCATTTATGACATTTTCCTTTCTAAGGCCCATCCATGGCCAATCCTTTCTATTCTCAGAGAGAGCCTAGCAATGCAAGGTGGTGATTTTCAGGGCATCCCAAGGTGTGTTAGGCCCTAAAGTCTTTATTACATAACCCCTTGTTTTAATGTTCCAAAATACCGAAAGATCATCATTATTTATACTACCATTGACAGCTATCTTTATCAATGAATGAATTGCAGAAGATTGCATTAGTATGTGTTTACAGATCTTACAGGTTTTTGTGGTCACAAAATAGATAGTATTTTCACAGTACCCATAAGGCTGTGTGATTAAGGATTTAAGATTTTTTTTTCTTTTTTGTATCAATAATGCATACTAAAAATTTAATTGAAATACATGTGTGATCTCATAAGAACAATCTGTCTTCTTTTAAAAATTACCTTCAACAAGTCAATATTTGGGCCATCCAAAAGTATGTATGAAAATACATCCTTGCCACTTATGAAATATTCTATTTGAAGGCATATTTGAGAGCTAATGAATTACATTCTCAGATACCTCCTTGCAATCAAACATGATTTTCCGGACGTGCCAAGATCTGCCCTCTGTAGTCTCAGGGCACCGTCTGCTCTAATATCCCTTCTTCTGAGTGCTCTCCTACCTCCTTCCTTCTCTTCATCATGGCTACACTGGGCTATGTGCTAAAGCCTTCCTGTTTCTGACAATGTCCATTCTCAGCCTCTGAACATCTCCCATTCTCCCACTTCTAGTCCCTCTCAACAATGGCATTATAGATTCTATAGTCGAATCAAGCTTAGGATTCTGGATTCAAAGTTTTATTAAGGCCACACGGTTTTGGTTCCAGGTGCCCTCCAGATCTCATATTCTGGCTTCACTTTCCACTCCCCATTAGTACATTCAGAGGTAGTCCTTAATCCCTAGCTCAGACATTCTATATATAAGCTCTCAGGTACTTCTGTCATTCCCCCATCAAAGGTATTTGGAAGCCCCGACATTTAGTGTTCTAGGGACCACGTAAGACATGACATTTTTTATGTTAAAGTTCTGTCATGCTAAATTGTGTCAAATAATTATTTTTATTTTTTAGATTCTTATCACAATGCACATGGGTCTTATCTGTAGGATAATTTGGACATAGTCTTCTCTCTAATATGCTCTCTTTACTGAACTCCTAGTTGTTTTGTTCACAATCTCTCAATATTCATTTTTACTAATGGTAATAGAAGCAGCAGTCTTTATGAAAGAAATACACGGAAATGCACTTGTTTTGGTGTGTAGGTATTGTGATCTTGAGGGGTTTATTTAGGTAGCCAAAAAATTGCCAGTAACCTCACCAAACCATTTTGGTAGCTTTGTTGAAGATAGGAGGCTTTTGGTTTTGTTTGTTTCTCTGTTTTTCTTATACTTCAGAGATAAAAAATTTGCTCTATATTCATTTTTATTAATAGTAATAGAAGCAGCAGTCTTTACGAAAGAAATACACGGAAATGCACTTGTTTTGGTGTGCTTGTGTTGTGATTTTTAGATTTGTTTTTTTGCTCACGAAAAAATTGACAATAATCTCACCAAATCTTTTTTGTATCGTGGTTGCCAATGGGAGGTTTTTGGTTTTAGTTTCTTTGTTTTTCTTATACATCAGTGCTAACCAATAAAAATTATATTGTAATAAACAAAGGAATTCCTAAGAAAAATCTACATTCTTATTTTTTCAATGAGTTAAAAATGGTCACTATTTGGGCCTACTCAGTATATATGTAAAAATAAATCTTTGCCATTTGTGAGATTTTTCTACTCTAAGGGCCCTTCTCCAGTAGCTGGATTCTAAGATGTCTATGCTGTATAAGCATCTTTATTTTTATTTTTCTTAGATAATTATTATAGTGCATATTGATCTTACCTATATACAGATTTCCAAAATTTATTCTTGTCTTTTATCTCTTTTGATGTTTTCACCCACTTGGTGAATTTCACCCAATTTCACCCAATCATACTCTAATTCAATTTCTTTTTTTAAACATTTTATTTATTTTCCAATTACACGTAAGAACAATTTTTTAACATTTATTTTTTAAAGTTTCGATTTCCAAATTCTCTCCATCCTTTCCTCCCCTCCCCCTTCACTGAGAAGGCAAGCTAGTTTATATAGGTTATGCTTGTGCCATCATGCGAAACATATTTCTATATTAGTGATTTTGTGAAACAGAACACAGACCAAAACAACCACAACTACAACAAGAACAACAACAGTAGCAACAGCAACAATAAACAAACCAAGAAAATAAAGTTTAAAAGAGAGTATGCCTCGATCTGTGTTCACACTTCATCAGTTCTTTCTCTGGAGGTGGGTAGCATTCCCCATAATAAGTCCTTTGTGTTGTTGAGAATAGCTAAGTCATTCTCAGTTGGTTACTGTGTACACTGGTCTCCTGGTTCTGCTCACTTCACTTTGTATCAGTTCATGTAAGTCTTCCCAGGTTTTTCTGAAAACGTCCTGCTCATGATTTTTATAGCACAATAGCATTTCATCACAACCATAGATCAGAAATTGGTCAGTTACTCCCCAACTCTTCGCCACCACGCAATGAGCTGCCATTAATTTTTTGTACATATTTGTCTCTTTGCCTTTTTTCTCTTTTTGTAATACACACTTAGTAGTGTCATTGATGGATCAAAGGGTTTGCACAGTTTTACAGCCCTTTGGGCATAGTTCTAAGATTCTCCTTAAATTGTTTGAAACAGTTCACAACTCTACCAATAATGCATTAGCATCCCAATTTCCCACATTCCCTCCACCATTTGTCATTTTCCTTTTTCTGTCTTGTTAGCCAATCTGACAGGTGTAAGGTGGTACCTCATATTTATTTTTCTTTTCTTTTCTCTAGGCAATAATGAGTCAGATAACTTTTTCACATGACTATAGATAGCTTTGATTTCATCTGAAAATTCCCTGTTCAGACCCTTTGACTGTCAATTGGAGAATGGCTTGTACTCTTATAAATTTGATTTCGTTCTCTATATATTTGAGAAATGAGGCCTTTATAAAAAAAAAACTAGCTATACAAATGTTTTCACAATGATTATTATCATGTTATTTCTCTCCATCCTAATTCCCCTTATCTGTCCTCTCTCCTTCCACCCTGTCTCTCCTCTAAAGTATTTTGTTTCTAACTACCCCCTCCCTGAATCTGCCCTACCTTCTATCAACCCCTCCCTTCCTTCTTTTATCCCCTTCCCCTCCCTAGAGGATAATATAAATTTCTAGACCCAAATGAATATGTATGCTACTCCCTCTTTGAGTTAATTCTGATCAGAATAAGGTTCAAGCACTGCCAGCCACCTTCCCCTTGATTGCATTAGCTATTTCCTGCCTCCATTATATGAGTTTCTTTTTGTTGTTGTTGTTCAATTCATTTTTCCAACCGGTTTCTTGACTTTACGTTAGAGTTGGGCTTTGCTTTTGTGGTAGAAGGGGCATAGTCCTAAGCTTCAGATTTTTCTGCTGTTGTTTTCAGAGCTAGTTCTGGAGGTCTTTAAGTTTCAGTTCTTCCAAGGTGGTATGATCTAAGGAGATGTGTGGTCACTACTCTCCTGGCCTGTTCTGTGGTCTATGATCTCTTTTCTTCCCTGGAAATGTGATCAGGATCCCTGTTCCACCACAGCCAATTGTTCTGTTGTGCTAATGCTCCTCCTTGCCCTCTGACTTCAAACCAGAACCACTTATGGGCAAGGCAAAAGAATCTTACCCTTAGTGCCAACAAAAGGTCCCCTGGAATTTATTTCTGACCAGTTGTCAAACCCCTTTATAGTCTTTGGGTAGAGAACTTCAGTGTGAATTTATTCAGTTACCCCAAGGCCTGCGCTGGCTTGCCTGGCATGGACTGCACTGGACTGGGCTGCATTCTCACCCCAGTGAGACAGACTTTTTGGGTTATCTTCTAAGTTGTTGTTGGCTAGAAAAATTGCCTCCCCCCCAAGTCCTTTTGTTAGTTCAGCTACTCTAGAATTCATTTTGAGGCATTATTTTAAAGTTGTTTAGAGGGGTATTTGTGAGAGATGAGGTGAGTCCCTGGCCTCTCTGCATTCATTTTCATTAATAGTGACATCAATAGCAGTCTTGACCAAATGGAGACCTAGACGGAATTATGTTTGTTTTGATGTCCAAGGGTTTTCAGTCTAGGGGTATATTTTTGGCCAAAAGTAAATAGTACCGTCACCAGACTCTTTCACCTATGTAGGTGAGAATGGGCCATTAGTTTCAAAGCAGCCCTACTGTGGAATATAAATTAAATTAAAAGAAGGGACTTATTTCCTAGGCAAAATTTCCCTCCTTGTTTTTGAAATTCCCTAGACCTGGCCAACATTTTGGCCCATGTAGAATATATATGAAAATAAATCCTTGCCATTTATGCTATTTTTCATAGTAAGGCCTTTACCAGAGCAGATTCTGATTCGTGGGACAGAGAGCTCTAATTTATTAGAAAGGGTAATTTGTAGCCCATTCAAAGGTCTGGCCTTTTCTAGTCTAAGGTTTTTATTTTTGCTCTCATATCCCTACTCCAAAGTGGGACATTCAAAGGTGGGACTTATGCCTAGCTAGGCAATTTGGTATGCTAACTCTCAGCCACCTCCAGCATTTACCCTTGAATGGGACCTAACAGCCCAGACATTCAGTGTACTAAGAAAATTCCAAGGCATGACGTTTTTGGTTCCAAAGAAACACCATTCTATGATAAACTATGATCAACTATAAAATTGATTTTTTTTAAAGTTTTTATTAATGTATTTTTATTACACTGCACCTAATGACTAACAGATATCATGATCTGGAAACATTAATTCTGTCTCTTATGAGGCTTTGGAAATTAACACCTTGGGTTTTTGTGTCCAGAAATACTGCATATTCTTTGTCATTAATAATCGTATCAATAGCTGTCTTTCTCAAAGAAGTGTTCATAGAATTGCATTTATTTCTTGGTATTGGTATGTTATCTCATCTAAGGATTTTTTAGCTAGAGAAAAATTATCAGTACTTTCACCAAAACTTTTTGGCTTTGTGGTGGAAGATTTGAAAACAATTTTTGAGCTTGATGGAGATTTAATATAAATGAATTGAAATAAATGGTTACTCTCATCCAGAAATTCTAAATTCTCCTCATTTCTTTGTTTACCTGTAACTGGAAAAGATTTTTTGCCCACCAGAATATATTTAAAGTAATCATTGAAATTTTGACATTTTGCATTTGTAGGTTCTCAGAGCCCTCACAGCTATAGAATATGGAAAATTTGAGGACACTCCAGTCCTGACCTTTTCTGTTCTCTCTTGGATCAACTGTTCCTTCTTCTAAGTCCTTCCTCAATTTCTTCTCCATGGTTCCTCCCAGAGCTGACACTGTCTGTTCTAAAATCCTATTTTTTTCCAAGAGTTTCCCTTGTCAGCCTCTGAACATCTCCCATTCCCTCTGTTCGAGTCAGTCCACAAACTGACATTCCTATTTCTATAGCCTCATCCAGTTCAGGAATCTGGATTCTAAATTACCATCAAATTCTCATAGTCTAGTTTCTATGTTGACTATTTAAGAATTCTTGCTTCTTATTCCATCCCAAATTGTTTTGTTCAGAGGTGGGAGTTACTGCCATGCTTAGAAATTCTGTATTCTAAGTTCTAGCCCACCACCAGCTTGTCCCCTTCACTGATACTGGAACCCAGACATTCAGTGTTCTAAGGACCTTCGCAGATATGACAATCTGTTATCTAAAGGAACACACACCTAACATCTAAAGGAATTTTTTTTTACTAAAGTTTATTTTATATTTTAACTACATACTTGAATCTTAGCTATATACTGATTTTCAAACATGAGACTTCTGCACTTATAAGTCTTTATTACGTAACAACATGTTTTAATGACCAAAAATACTCAATATTCATTGTCACTAACACTACTACCAACAGCTATCTTCATCAATGATGCATAGAATTGCATTGGTTTTCATGTAGGTTGTCGGGCTTTTTGGCACTTTTTTGTTCAGTGGCCAAAAACTAGACAGTATTTTCACTATACCCTTAAGGCTATGGGTTAAGGATGTGAGATTTTTTTTTTTGTCACCAATGCAAACTAAAAAAAAAAAATTAACATTTTTAATTTATTATTTAGTTTTAACATTCTTTTCTTTTTAAATTTTTAGTTCCAAATTATCTCCCTCCCTCCCAGCCCCCCCACACCCACTAATGAGACAAGCAAAGATATCAATTTTACATGTGAAATCACACTAAACACATTTCCATATTAGCCATATTTACACAAAAGCAAGAAAAATAAGGAAAATGACAAAATTATACTTCAATCTGCACTTCTCTCTCTGGACATGGGTAGCATTTTTTCATCATGACACCTTTGGAATTGTCTTGGATTGATCACAATAGACAAATCTTTCACAGTTGATCACCATTACAGCATTGCTGTTATTATGTTACAATGATCTCCCTGTTCTCACTTCAGTTAACATCAGTTCATATAGTTCTCACCATGTTTTTTTTTTCTGAAACCACCCCTTTCTTCATTTCTTACAGCAAAATAGTACTCCAGCACAACCATAAACCACAACTCTGTTCAGCCATTCCCCAACTGATACACATCCACTTGATTTCCAGTAGTTTGCCACCACAAAGCAAGAACTGCTATAAATATTTTTGTACATATCAGTCCTTTTCTGTTTCCTTTGATCTCTTCAGGATACAGACCTAGCAGTGGTATCATTGGGTCAAAGGGTATGCAAAGTTTTACATCCTTTTGGATCTAGTGCCAAATTGTTTTCCAGAATGGTTCACCAATGGTCCATTAGTGATTTTCCTTCATCCCTTCAGCATTTGTCATTTCTGATAGGTATGAGGTGATATCTCAGAATCGTTTTAATTTGCATTTTTCTAATCAATAGTGATTTAGAGGATTTTTTCATATGACTATAGATTTCTATAGAAAGCTATAGTTTTCTTCTGAAAACTGCCCATTCATATCCTTTGATCAATTATCAATTGAGGAATGGCTCTTATTTTTTTTTATACATTT
Organism: Pseudochirops cupreus; assembly: GCA_028627135.1. Classification (NCBI taxonomy): domain Eukaryota; kingdom Metazoa; phylum Chordata; class Mammalia; order Diprotodontia; family Pseudocheiridae; genus Pseudochirops; species Pseudochirops cupreus. Next base: position 10,687,163 of record CM053582.1, read on the forward strand.
GACTCAGTTCTATATTCAACATATATGTGAGAATGAGGCCTTTATCAGAGAAGCTTGATATTAAAAAATGTTATATTACCTTATTGTCTATGGTACCTTTTAAGCAAAATGTAGTATCTCTGATTCTTTTTAATTAGGTCTATTTTTGTTTTTGCTTTGTCTGAGATCATGATGGCTAACTGTGCTTTTTCACTTCAGCCGAAGCATAATAGATTCTGCTTCAGCCCTTTATTTTAACACTGTGTGTGTTTCTGTTTCAAATGTCTCTTGTATTGTTGGATTCTGGTTTCCAATCCATTTTGTTATCTGCTTCCAGTTTATGGGTGACCTCATCTCATTCATATTCAGAGTTATGGTTTACTGTGTATTTTCTTCCATTCCATTTTCTTCTGTTTCTTCTTCTCTCTCTCTTTTCGTCCTTTCCCTCCTCAAAAGTCTATTTTGCTGCTAAACAGTACCTCCCTTAATTTGCCCTCCCTTTTATCATCCCCCCCTTTCTAATATCCCCTTCCCTTCCTATTGGGTAAGTTACATTTCTATATACAACTGAGTGTGTATATATAGTCTTCCCTCTTTGAAGAAATTCTGATGAGAGTGAGGTTCAAACATTGCCTTCCACTCCCTCATTTCCCCATCCATTGTAAAAATTCTTCCTTGTGCGATTATAATTTGAGAAAAATTTCCCCATTAAACCTCTTCCTTCCCCCTTCTCCCAGTTCAAACATCTTTCTCACCCCTTCATTTTTTTGGAGATCATTTCAACATAATTGACTCACACCCATGCCCACTGTCTATGTAAACTTTTAAAAAACTGTCTTAATAATGATAAAAGTTGATAGGAGTTACATGTATCATCTTCTCATATAGGAATGTCAACGGTTTAACTTTGAATCCATTATGATTACTTTTTCATGTATACCCTTCTGTTGTACCTCCTTGGGTCTTCTCTTTGAATGTCAAATTTTCTGTTCAGATCTGGTCTTTTCATCAGGAATCCTTGGAAGTCTTCTATGTCATTAAAGGACCATTTCTTCCCCTGAATGATCATACTCAGTACAGCTGGGTAGGTTATTCTTGGTTGGAATCCTAGATCCTTTGCCTTCCGGAATATGATATTCCAAGCCCGACGCTCCTTTAACGTAGAAGACACTAAATCTTGTGTGATCCTGACTGTGACTCCACGATATTTGAATTGCTTCTTTCTGGCTGCTAGAAGTATTCTCTCTTTGAGCTGGGCATCCTGGAATTTGGCTATAATATCCCTCGGAGTTTTGATTTTGGGATCTCTTTCAGGAGGTGATCGGTGGATTTTTTCAATTTCTATCTTACCATCTGGATCTAAGACACCCGGGCAGTTCTCCCTGATAATTTCTTGCAAGGTGGCCTCTAGGCTCTTTCTTTGATCGTGGCTTTCAGGGAGTCCAATAATTCTTAAATTTTCTCTCCTTGATCTGTTTTCCAGGTCAGTTGTTTTTCTGATGAGATATCTAACATTTTGTTCTATTTTTTCATTCCTCTGTCTTTGTTTTACTGTTTCTTGATGTCTCATGGAGTCATTAGCTTCCACTTGCACCATTCTAATTTTCAAGGACCTATTTTCTTCAGTGAGATGTTGTACCTCTTTTTCCATTTGGCCAATTCTGCTTTTTAAGAAATTCTTCTCATCAGTGAATTTTCGTACATCCTTTTCCATTATGCCAATTTTGATTTTCAAGGAGTTCTTCTCTTCAGTGGATTTTTGCGCCTCTTTTACCATTTGACCTAATTTGTTTTTTAAGGTGCTGTTTTCTTCAGTATTCTTTTGTGCCTCTCTTACCAAGCTGCTAACTTTCTTTTCATAATTTTCTTGCATTACTCTCATTTCTTTTCCCAATTTTTCCTCTACTACTCTCACCTCCTTTTTTAACTCATCCATAAAATCTTGGTCAGGGTGGGACCAGTTGGCATTTTTCTTTGAGCCTTTCTTTGAAGCAGACTTCATGTTGTAGTCTTCGTCTCCCTTTTTGTCGTGGTCTTCTCTTCCAGAGTGAGAATTTCTGATGGTGAAGCTCTTTTTCTGTTTGCTCATTCCCTCACACTATTTCTTGACTTTGAACTTTATGCCACAGTGGAAAAACACTGTGCCAAGTTTCACACTTTTTTGTGCTGCTGTTTTCAGACCTAGTTCTAGGGATCTTCAAGTTTTTGGTGCTTTCAAAGTGGTATTATCCTGGGAGAAGTGTGGTCACTGGTCTGTGGGTCTGTGCTCTGATCTTTATCCAGGAAGCACCCCTACTCCCCTACAATCACAAGAGCTAGCACTCCTATTTGTGTTGGAGCAAGAGCCCTTGCTCCCTTGTAACCAACCACCAGGGCTCCTCTCCACCCTGGAATTGTGGCCCAGAATTGAGTATAAATAACAATTGCCAATAAGCTCCAGCTACACCCAACACTAGCAAAGGGTCTTTTGTTACCTCTTTCTCACAAATTGTCCAACCCCCTTACTGTCTTTGATCAAAGAGCTCCTGAAGCTATTGCTGTGGACACTGTTGCCGTCACCACCTGTGTGGGCTTCCACCCCAGTGTCACAAACTTCTGGGGACCAGTTAGGTTTTCTTAGTCCCGAAAAATGTCTCACCCCAACCTTTTGTTGGCTCTGCTGCTCCAAAATTTGATTTGAGGAGTTATTTTAAAGTTGATTGCAGGGGAATGTTGGGAGAGTTCAGTTGGGTTGCTGCCCCTAATCCGCCATCTTGGTTCCGTCCATACTAAAAGGTAAATTGAAATATATGATAAGAAAAATCTACCTTCTTCTTGTTTTTTAAATGATCTACAACAGGTCTATATTTGGACCAGGTAAGAATATGTATGAGAATACATCCTTGCCATTTATGAACTATTGCATTTTAAGGCATATTCAAGAGTTAATGAATTAGATTCTCAGAGAAAGCTTAGCAATCAAACATGGTGATTTTCAGGACATTCCAAGACATGACCTTGGGTGTTCTCAGGACATTTTTGTTCTGATATCCCTTCTTCCAGTGCCTTCCTTTGTTCTTTTCACCACAGCTAAACTATGTGATGTGCTAAAAATCTTCCTGTTTCTGACAATTTACATTCTCAGCCCCTGAACATCTTCCACTATCTCTGATCTAATCCCTTCCAAGACTGACATTATACATTCTAGAGCCAAATTCAGCTCAGGATTCTGAATTCAAATTTTCCATCAAGCCCACACAGTCTTGGTTACAAGTGGCTTCTCTGAATGAATATTCTGGCTTCCCTTTAACACAACAAATTGGTCCATTCAGAGAAAAAAATTAACATTTAGCTAGGACATTCTGTGTCTAAACTCTCAGCTACTTTCAACATGCCCATATGAATGGTAACTGGAAGCCTAGACCATTAGTGCTGTAGGGAGTATCGAAGACATGACACTCTAAAGCCAAATATGTCAAGTTATTATATTTATTTTTTTACTAATTGGATTATTATTACAAGACACATAAGTTTTACCAATATGCTGATTTTGGAATATAAATCTTATCCCTTATAAACTCTCTATACTTAATACCTTTTTCTTTTGTTCAAAATTACTCAATGTTATTTTCATTCCTACTGATAGAGAAGGTTTTACTAAAGAATGAATGGCATGGAATTACATTGGTTTGGAGAACAGGTTTTGTGGTTTTGGAGGGCTTTTTTTTGGCTAGTCAAAAAATGTACAGTAACCTCATGAAACCCTTTTGGCAATGTGGTTGAAGATCTTTGAAAGGTCCCAGGAAGCCCTGATATTCAGCGTTCCAATGGGGTACCAAGAGCTGATATTTTGGATTCAAGAACCATACACTACCATGATCAAGAGGGATTTTTCTTTTTACTTGTTATGGGATAATTATTACATTGCATATGTATTTTACCTATATAAAATGTTCTAAAATGAACCCGTGTCTCTTCTCAATTCTTAGCATGCTACACCTTCGTTTCGCTGCCCAAACATTCTCTTCATTAATAGTAACATCAGCAACAGTCATGACCAAAGGAGGCCCTACAGAGAGTTACTTGGTTTTGGTGTCCAAATGTTTTTAGTTTTTTGTTGCTGTTTTTTTTTTGGGGGGGAGGGGTATTTGTTTTGGCTTGCCAAAAAAAAAACCAAACAAACCAGATAGCACTTTCACCATACTTTTAAGTTATGTAGTTGTGAATGGCAATTTGTTTCAAAGCATTCCTACTACAGAATATAAATTAAATTGGAAGAAAGGCTTGATCTCCTAGGCAAAATCTCCTTTCTTCTTGTTTTTGAAATTCCCTAGACCTGGCCAATAGTTTGGCTCACTTAGAAAACATATGAAAATAAAGCTTTGCCATGTATGATATTTTCTATTCTAAGGCCGCTACCAGAGCAGATTCTGATTCGTGCTCTCAGAGGGCTTCCCACTATCATAGGGACAGGTGGTTTTAGCCCATTCAAAGGGCTGACCTTTTGTGCTCCAGGGTTTTGCTTTGCTTTCATATCCCCACTCCAAAGTGGGACATTTGGAGGTGGAATTTATGCCCAGCTAGGAAGTTTGGTTCACTAATTCTCAGCCACTTCCACCCATTGCCCTCAAATGGGAAGTGACAGCATAGGCATTCAGAGATCTAAGGACATTCCAAGATGTGACATCTTTGTTTCCAAAGAAAGGCCATCTGATGATCTAGAAAGATGATTTTTTAAAATTTTAATGGCTTTTTATTACACGGTACCCTAATGACTTAGAGAAATTCTGATGTGGAAACATTACATTTACTTCTTATGAGGTTTCAGGGGTTTTTTGGTTCAAAAATACTCTACGTTCGTTATCAATAATAATCATAATAATGTCGATCTTTATCAAAGAAGGACCTTCACAGATGGGCATTTAGGCAGGGCTGGCATATTACGTTGTCTGGGGATCACTAAGCTAGCCAAAAAGTTAGCAGTACTTTGACCGAGCTTTTTGGCTGTGTGGTGAAAGATGTGAAAATTTGTTCCAGATTCACAAGGGTGCAATATGAAGTAAATTGAAATAAATGATTGCTCTCATCCAGAAATTCTAAATTCTCCTCTTTTCTTTATTTACCCAGAACTAGAAAGTATTTTTGCTCACTAAGAAGATTTATTGAAAGATATTCTTGAAATATAAGACATTTTACATTCAAAGGCCTATTCCACAGCAGATCATATAGGTTCTCAGAGCCCTCAGAAGTATGGACTATGGAATATTTGAGGATACTCTAGTCCTGACCTTCCCTGGATCAGTTATCCTTTGTTCTAAAGTCCCCTCCTCAAGCTCTCATTCTCTTCTCCAAGGCTCCTCCCAGACCTGACATCATCTCCTCTAAAATGTCATTTCTTCAGACAGTTTCCCTCATCAGCCTCTAAACAGCTCCCACTCTCTGTTCTAGTCCTTCCCCAAACAGACCTTCTTGTTTCTACAGCCTCATCCAGCTCGTATTCTAGATGGTATATTTCCATCAAGCTCATATATTCTAGGTTACAAGTCGAGGTCTGTTCAAGAATTCTAGCTTCACAACCCATTTCTAATTGTTTTATTCAGAGGTGGGACCTATTTCCATGCAGGGAAATTTTGTATTCTAAGCTCTAGCCTCCCACCAACTTGTTTCAGCCTAGACATTCAGTTTTGTAAGAACCTTCACAGATTTTTCACTTCTAAAGGAACACACTCCAAAGATCTGAAAGGTTTGTTTGGTCTTCTTTTGCTTAAGTTTCTTTTATTTATTTATTATAATTATTTAGTATATTATTTTAACAATGCACTTGAATCTTCTCACATACTGATTTCTAAACAGAAGGCTTCTCCTCTTCTAAGTCCTTATTATATAACACCATGTTTTATGCCCCCAAATATTAAATATTCATTATCATTAATACAACTATCAAAAGTTATCTTTATCACCAAAGCAATTGCAGAAGATGCCATTGGTTTTCATGTACAGATATTTCGGGTTTTCAGGGTTTTTTTGGGTGGCCATAAAATAGATAGTATTTTCACCATACTGTTAGGGCTTGTGTGATCAAGGGTGTCAAAATTTTTTTATTTTTTGCATCTCTAATGCACTCTAAAAATTAAATTCAAATTTAGGTGTGATCTCATAAGAATAATCTACCTTCTTATTTTTTTTTAAATGACCTACAACAGGTCAACATTTGGGCCATGTACAAATATATTTTTCATTTAAAGGCTCATTTAGAACCAATCATCTATGTTCCCAGAGATCACCTTGCAATCAAATATGGTGATTTTCAGGACATGCCAAGATCTGCCCATTGGAGTCTCAGGGCTCTCTCTGCTCTGACATCTCTGACATCTCCTCCTCAAAGTACTCTCCTACCTCCTTCCTTCTCTTCAACATGGTTACACCTTGCCATGGGCTAAAATCCTCCTGTTTCTGATCATTTCCATTCTCAGCTTCTGAACATCTTCCACTCTCCCTCAAATTGTCCCTTCCTCCCAATACTGACATTATAGATTCTACAGCCAAATCAAGCTCATCATTCTGGATTCAAAATTTCCATCAAGGCCACATAGTCTGGGTTCCAGGTGTCTTCCATGGTCACATATTCTAGATTCCCTTTCTACTCCCCATGGTTTATTCGGAGGCAGGAATGAACTCCTAGCTCAGACATTCTTTATCTCTGCTTTCAACTACTTCTAACATGGCCATATGAAAGGGACCTGGAAGCCTAAACCTCTAGTGTTCTAGGGAACATTGGAGACATGAAATTTGGAGTTCTAAAGCCATATCATGCCAAATTGGGTTGCTTTTACTTTTATTTTTTGTTAAGATATAGAGGGCTCTGACAGATCTGATGATTTTGAAACAGAAGTAATCTTTCTTACAAGCTCTCTATACTTAAAACTTGGGATTTTTGTCCAAAATTTATCAATGTTCATTTTTATTAATAGCAATAGAAACAGCCGTCTTTATTAAAGAAATATATGGAACTGCGTGTTTAGGTATACGAGTGTTGTGCTTTTGAGGGGTTTTTTGGCTAGCCAAAATATTGACAGTAATCTCACCAAACCCTTTGAGTAGGGGAGTTGAAGATATGAGAGGTTTTTTTTTTGTTTGCTTGTTTTTTCTTACTCATCACTGATGCCCAATAAAAATTATATTGGCGTAAATAATCACCTATGAAAAATCTACCTTCCTCGTGTTTTTTAAATTAGTTTAAAATGGCCAATCATTAAGGACATTAGGTATACACGTGAAAATAAATCTTTGCTACATGTGAGATTTTCCCTAGCAGATGACTTCTGTTCTCTGAACCCCCTACCCAACCTATAATATAATCTGTTTTCTAGGACACTGCAAGATCTGACCTTCTGTGCCCTAACGGCTCTCTTTGTTTTGAGGTCCCCTCTTCTCTGGGCACTGCTGACTCTCTCATTTTCGATTCCATGGCAACTCTTAGGCCTGACACTGTACATGCTCAAATCCTCCTGTTTCTGAAAATGACCCCATACATCTCCCCTCTCTCTTCTCTAGGCCCTCACAATTCTGGCCTTGAAGATTCGACAGTCTCAGCCATCTGATGATTTTTTCCTACAGTGTTGGAGGATGTCTGATTTTTAAAAATTTTTTGTTAACCTTCACCATGGTGTAATATAAATTAAACTACAATAAATGGCTGATCTCAAACAAAAAAATCTAAATATCCTTTCTTAATTTACTAAAACTGGCCAATATTTTTGTCCACTAAGAATAAATTTGAAATTAATCCTTGAGATTTTTGACATCTTACATTCAAAGACCAATCCTAGTGAAGATAACTGATGTTCTCAGAGTCCTCATGGCTATGGCATATGGCAAATCTGAGGATGCTCCAAGTCCTGACCCTTTTGTCCTCTCTTGGATGATATCTGTTGTTGTTTTTCAGTAGCGTCTAACTCTTCATAATCTTACTTGGGGTTTTCTTGGTAAAGATACTGGAGTGGTTCACCATTTCCTTTTCCAGCTCATTTTACGGAGGAGGAAAATGGTGGCAAATGGGGTTAACTGACTTGCCCAGAGTCACAAAACTTGTCAGTGTCTGAAGCCAGATTTGAATTCATGAAGTTGAGTCTTCCTGACTTCGGGCCTGGCACTCTAACCACCGCATCACCTAGCTTCCCCTTGCTCTGATATCTAGTATTCTAAATGCTCCTCTAAATCTCTCAATCTTTCTTCATAACTATGCCCAGGGCTGCTAGTCTTTAGACTAAAATACCACTGCTTCAGACAATTTCTCTAATCAGTCTCCAAATCTCTCTCACTCTCTCAGTTCTAGTCCCTCCCAACAGTAACATTCCTCTTTCTACAGCCTCACTGAGCTCAGGATTCTAGATTAGAAATTTCCTTCAAGCTCAGATATTCTAGGTTCTCAGTGCCCTCCCAGGTCTAAAATCAGGGTTTCAAACTTCCCTGCAAAATGGAACATTGAGAAGTAGAACTTATAGCCCAACTAGGAAATTCTGTATTCTAACCTCTAGGCCATCTCCAACTTTCCCACTTGAATGATACCTGGAAGCCCAGACATTCCGTGTTCTAAGCATGTGACATTGTTGGATCTAAAGAACACATTCCTAGGATCTCCAAGGGTTTTCTGCTTAAGTTTTTAAAATTTACTTATTATTTACAATGCATATAAGTCTTATTAATACAATGATTTCGTAGCATAAGTCCTGTTCTTTACGAGTCCTTAAAACACGGCACCTTGTTGGGAGTTTAGGGGCTGAAAACACTCTGTAGTCATTATTACTAATAGAAATGCCAAAGAAGTAACTGCGTGACCTTTCACTTGTTTCCTTGTGTGGTGTTTGGGGTTTGTCCATTTTTTAGCTAGCCAAAGAATTGCCAGTACTTTCATCAAACCCTTATGTCTATGTGGTTGAGGATGTCATGTTTTTTAAGCTTCACCACTGTGTAATATAAACTGGAAGAAGGGAGTGATATAGGAAAAATCTAAATTCTTATTTTTTAATTTACTGCTTGAGATTTTGGATCAATAAGTACATATATATGAAAACAAATCCTTGCAATTAATAATACTTTCTCTTCTTAGACTACATCGTGAATATAAGATTTATATTCCCAGAACTCTGACATGTGTCCTCAGAGCTATGGTATATGGGAGTTTTGAGGACCCTCCAGGTTCATCTTCTTGGTTCTCTCCTTGATCTGATATCTCTTATTCTAAATGCTCTCTAAAATCTCTCATTCTCTTCTCTTTGACTACTTCAAGGATTGACATTCTGTGTTCTAAAATCCTACGGCTTCTCACAACGTCCTATATCAGCACCTAAAAATTTCCCACTCTCTGTTCTACTCTCTCTCAACAGTGACATTTCTGTTTCTACAGCTTCATCCAATTCAGGATTCTAGATTAGAAATGTTTATCTATCTCCAATATTCTAGGTTTTAAGTCGTCCGTGTGTTCTAGACTTATAGCTTCACATTCCATTCCCAATTATGTCATTCAGAGGTAGGACTTCCTGCCAACCTGGGAAATTCTGTATTCTAAGCTCTAACCTGCTTTAATGGTACTGGGAAGCCCAGATGGTCAGTTTCCTAAGGACCTTCACAAATAGGACATTTCCAAATCTAAAGGAACACTCCCCCTAAGATCTGTAAGAATTTTTTTTTGCTTAATTATTTTAACAATACACTTGAGTCTTATACAATATATTGATTTCCAAACAGAAGTCTTCTCCCTTTCTAAGTCATTATTACAAAACACCATGTTTTAAATGGCCAAAAGTATTCAGTATTCATTATCCCTAATACTATATCAATAGCAGTCTTTACCAAAGAAGGAAGTACACAGAACTGCAATGATTTTTTGCATGCAGATTTTTATGGTTTGGGGGGTATTTTTATCATCTGATGAAAAAATAGGCAATATTTTCCCCATACCCTTTTGGTTATGTGGTTGAGGATGTGGGATATTTTTAAGAATCACCAACGCATAATAAAAATTAAATTGGAATATATGATGGAACTCATATCAAAAATCTACCTTCTTTTTGAAATTATCTAGGATAGGGAAAGATTTTAGCCAACTGAGAATACATAAGAGAATACATTCTTGCCATTGATGACATTTTCCGTTCTAAGGCCCACTGCAGAGCAGATGATTTATGTTCTCAGAGCCCTCCCAGCAATCGAACATGATGGTTTTTAGAACATCCCAAGATCTGACCTTTTCTGTTCTAACGGCTCTCTTACTCTTCTTGTATCTGCTCTCCTATGTCTCATTCTCCTCTCCATGGCTACTCCAAAGGCTCACATTTATATGTGATATAGTCCTCCTGCTTCTGAAAATTTCCATCCTGAGCCCTTGGAAATCTTACTCCCTTTGTTCTCATCTCTTCCAACACTGACATTAAAGCTTCCACAGCCTCATCAAGTACAAGATTTTGAATTTGAAATTTACTTCAAACCCAAATATTCTAGGTTCTAAATGCCTCACCTGATCTAAAATTCTGGTTTTGGAATTCCTGATTTAATATTCTGGCATTACTTTCCATTTTACACTGGGTATATACAGGGACAGTGAACAAGACTTAACTCCTAGTTAGAAAATTCTGTATCCTAAGCTCTCAACTTCCTCCAGCATTTTCATATGAATGCCACCTAGACCTACAGACATTCCGTGTGCTATGCACCTGGCAAGGTATAACATTTTAGGTAGGTTCTAAAGTTGCACCATTCTATGATGTACAAAGTTTATTTTTTCATTTTTTATTATTTGGATTACTATTACAATGCATGTGTGTTACCAATATACTGATTTCTTAACATGAAGGTCTTTGCTAAATAACACCTGGTTTTATTTTTGTCCAAAAGTCCTCCCCATTCATTATCATTAATGGTAATATCGATAGCAGTCTTTACCAAAGAAGGAACTGCAGGGAATTGCATATGTTTGGGTATGTGGGGTTTTGTGGTTTAAGGGGCTTGCCCAACAAACCAAAAACAAAAACCTTCAGTACTTTCTGGGGATTTTTACAAAGCCTTTTGGCTTTGTTCAGGTTTTGCTGCTGAGGTTGTTCTTCTCTGGTTTTTTTTTTTTTAAAGCTGTACCACTCTGTAATTTAAATTAATTTGGAAGAAATGGCTGATATCAAATCCAAAAATCTACCTTCTTGTTTTGTATTTTAACTAGAATTGTGTAATACTTTTTTCCCCATGAAAATATACGTGAAAACAAATGCTTATCAATTACTGTATTCTCCATTCTAAGACCCTTCCAGAGCTGCTGACTTACATTCCCAGGGCACTCCCAGCCACCACATAGAGTAGTTTTAGGACATTCCAAGTTCTGTCCTTTGTTGTTCTAGGGTTCTCTTGGCTCTCCTCCGTGTCTCATTTTCTACTGCCAGGCCTGACATTCTACATGCTACCATCTCACAGCTTCTGATCTCCAAATCTCTACCACTTTCTCAGATCTAAAGGCCTCCTCTAGTCAAGAAATCTGGATTTAATATTTCCCTTATGATCAGACATTTTCAGTTCTATGTTCCCTCACTAATAAAAAAAAATCTGGCCTTACTTTCCATTCAAAATCAGGATATTAAGAAGAAAGATTTCACTTCTAGCTAGGGAAGCCTATATTTTAAACTCTAGGACCTTCAACATTGCCTCTAGAATGGAACTGAAAGGGCAGACATTCATTATTTCAAAGACTGTTCCAAGACCTGCCATCTTGGGTTCCAAGGAGACACTCTAAGACTATTTTAAAATTTTAAAATAATTGGGTAATCATTACAAAGTACATGGGACTTGCTTATACTCTGATCCGGAAACAGAAGCCTTGTTCCTTTTAAGTCCTCTTTAAATAACAACTTGGTTTTTGTCCATTGGTCCTCTTAGAGAAAGAAGGATGAACAGCGACGACAACAACGGGAACAAACAACAACAACAACACCTCTACGTTCGTTTCTCATTAACAGTAACACCGAGAACAGTCTTAAGGACTTCTCGGGAACCAGACTGGTTTCCAAGTGCAGGGTTTGGGGGCTGTCGATGGTTCTTTTGGCTAGCCAAAAAATAGACACAGTACTCTCCCAATAACCCTTTTGGCTGTGTGATTGAGGACGGGAGGTTTTTTAAAGCATCACCACTATGTAATATAAATTAAATTGGAATAAATGATTGATATCACACAAACAAATCTTGTTTTTTCAATTGCCCAGGACTAGTGAATACACTGGCAACTAAGAATACATATGAAAAGAAATGGGTGTTGTCCATTCTGAGGACCCTTCTGGAGGGTGCACATGGGCATTATGGATATACTGAGTTTGAAATAGATCTTATTTCTAATTCCTCTTTATGTAATAAGTTTTTGTTTTGCCAAAAAGACTCTAAATTATCATTAAAGGTAATATAAAAAATAGCAGTCTTCACCAAAGAAGAAATGAATGGAATCATATTTCTTTCCATGATTCGGTGTTTTGAAGCTTTGGGGGTTTTTTAGCCTAGCCAGTCAGTACTTCCATCATACCCTTTTGACTGTGTGCTTGAGGTTGTGAATTGTTTTTTATTTAAAAGCATCACCTCAATATAACTGAAATAAATGACCAATATCATAGGAAAAATCTACCTTCTTGGTTTTTTTTTTATTTTAAGTGTAATTGGCCAATATTTTGACTTACTTACAAATATATATAAAAATAAATCATTCTTATTGCTGCTATTTTCCATTCTGAGGGTTAATGATTTATATTCCCAGAACACTCCCTGCTATCACAGAAGGTAGTTTTTAGGACACTTCAAGTTCTGACTTGTTGTGTTCTAAGGTCTCTCTTTGCTCTGAGCTCCGTTCTTCTAAGGTCTCCTCCTCCCTCTCTCATTCTATTCTCCATGGCCATTTCCATGCCTGACATTTTGTGCGCTAAAATTCCACCGTTTCTGACCATTTCCAAGCTCAGCCTCTGAATTTTTCTTCCTCCATTCTAAAATCTCTCTGAACTCCAATACTGAGGTTCCAAAGCCTCGTCCAGACCAGGATTTTGGAATCAATGTTTACTTGAAGCTCAGACGCTGTTAGTTCGAGGTGTCCTCCCAGATCTGAGATTTCATTTCCCTGTCTAAACCAGGTTCTGCCATTCAGACTGCAACTTCAGCCCCAACTAGGAAAGTCTGTATTCTATGTTCTCTGAGACCTCCAACATTCTTCCTCTCAAACCATATGGAAGCCAGACATGCTGGGTTCTAAGGACACTTCTAGACTTGGAATTCTAGTTTCTCAGATCACAACCTCCTCTGATTATATAAGGGGCTTTTTATTCCTTTAACTTTTTCAATTCTATTGATTTCAATACGTTTCCTTTCTACTTTATCATTACAATGGCTTCAAAGCACGAATCATGTTCCTTTTCTTTTTTTTTTTTTGGACAAATTCACATTTTATTAATATAGTGATAAATAGAGTAGAACTCATTAAATTCAAAGGTTTGTTCTTCCAATCTGTACTGCCTTCCAGAGAGGACAGAGTACTGGGATCATAATCAGGACAAACCCAGATTCAAATCTCATTACTAAATCATGTTCCTTTTCATTCCAAGGATTTAACATCCTTTTTTCATGAAATCAGTTTAATTATTTATTTTACAGATTTGTTATTCATTTATTTCTAGCATTTTTAAACGCTAGAATTTGAGTTTCAAATTCTCTCCCTCTCTGAGCCCTCTCTCACTCACTGAGAAAGCAAGCAGTATGACATCAATTCTACATGTGAAATCTTGCAGAACATATTTTCACATTATCTATATCACAGCAAAAAAGAAGTTTAAAAAAAGAAAAAGAACATGAGAAAACCATATCTGTACTCAGCGCTTTCTCATCATGAGTCCTCAGGAAATCTCTTTTAGAAGAATACTCCACAATTATTATCATTAAGAAGAATATGGATTGTTGTCTTACCTGATGAACGGATCGCAGAGTATTAACAAGTTTTCCTTTTCCTTCTTGTCTCTTCAGGGAAATGAGGCACGAACTTTCACCTTGCAAGATTGTGTGGGTGTTTGAAGACCTCAGTTTTCATTCAAAGAATCAGTGCTGTGCTGATACAAAATATATTGACATGAATGATTAAACTTCCCCAAAATACAATGCAACAGCTCCTTGTTTTATACTTTGGCCCACTGAGCATGTCACCAAGCAACCTCCTTCCCAGCAACAGTATTTTGTGTTCCAGAGCTGACGATTTACCATCTCCTAGAACCCCCGGCTTGTACATTCTCTGACTTCAAGGCCCCTCTGACATTCTGTGTTCTAATGGCTATGTTCTAATTCCTAGTTCTAATGGCCTTTGGTCTCCTACTTCTGTCTTTCTTTGTTCTATGGCTCTTACCAGTCCTGACTTTCTCTGTCCCAGGGTCCCACTGGCTCTGGAAATTTCTTAGGTTCTGGACATCTCTCACTTGCTGTCTTCTAAGGTCCCTCCCTATGCTGTTAGGACAGGTTCTAGTGGCCCATCTTGGTTTAGAAATTCCATACAACTCAAACAATCCCTGTTCTAAGTGACCTCCCAGTTTTGATATTCTGACTTCTGTGGACATTGCAGGTTCTGACATTCAGAACCCACACTGCCCTATCAGCTCTACCATGCTACATTCCAACCCCTCTTCCATCTCCAAATTTTTCCTTTAAAGGAATCATTGAAGCCTGGATACTCAGTGTTCTAAGTAACCTCTCAATCCTGATATTTATGTCCCAGGGCCTTGCCCTTCTATAATCAGTCAGGGTTTTTTTCCCTATTTTTATAACACATACTTAATCAGTACAAAGACTTTGAGGGGAAGTCTTATTATTATATTGAGAAAAGTCAATGGAAAAATGCATGGAATAGAATTGTTTTTAGTGTGCCTTTGGGGTTTTTACCACACTCTTGGTTGTGTGGTTATGTATGTGAGATTTCTTTTTAAAGCATCAAAAGTTGGCTAAACTATATTAAATTGGGATAAATGATTAATTTCAGAGAATCTATTTTTGTTTTTTAATTTACCTAAAACTAGCCTGTTTTGGTCCACTAAGAATATGTATTAAAATAAATCTTTACCTTTTATGGTATTTTTCATTCTAAAGTCCCTACCAGAGCTGAGGATTTAGTGTCAGAACCTTGTCAGCAAGTGTTTTTTAAGAACTTCAAGTTCTGACCCTTTGTGTTATAAGAGATCTCCTCTTCCTCACTTTTAAATTTAATCTTAACTCTCACATTCTCCTCTCAATGGCTCTTCCAAGTCCTCTCATTCAGTGTGCTAAAATCCCACTGCTTCACACAGCTTCCATTATATGCCTCTGAACATCTCCCACTCTCTGCTCTAGTCCCTCCCAACTCTGACATTTCACCTTCAAAAGGAGTCCAGCTCCCAATTATGGATTTGAAATTTCCTTCAAGTTCTGATATTTTAGGTTCTAAGGGCCCACCCTCACCTAATATTCCAGCTTCACTTTCCATTCCAAATTGAAATATCAAGGGGCAGGAATTAACCCAAATAAGAAATTCTGAATTCTAAACTCTGGGCCTCTTCTAACATTCCCCCTTGAAAGATAGCAGGAACATTCAATACGGAACATTCAATATCCTAAAGTCCATCTCAGTCATGACACATTTTGTTCTAATTCTGCACCCTTGAAGGTTTTTTTGTAAATTTATTTGGAAGTTATAACAACACACATGTTGTTGGCCAATATGGTATATATAGGGGGATTATTTTGACTAGCCAAAAAATAAATAATTCTTTCACCTTACACTTTTGGCTGTATGGTTGACAACATGAGATTTTTTTTTAAAGGATCACAATTGTGTAATATAAAATAAATTGGATAAATGATAGGTCTCATACAAAAAAATCTACTTTCTTTAAATTATCTAGAACAGGTTAATATTTGGACACTAAGAATATATGAAAATATACTATTGCTGTTTATGATATTTTCTTTCTTTCTTTCCTTCTTTCTTTCTTTTTTTTGTTTTTTGGAGGGCATTGGGGTTAAGTGACTTGCCCAAAGTCACATGGCTAGCAAATGTGCCAAGTGTCTGAGGTCAGATTTGAACTCAGGTTCTCCTGACTCTAGGGCCAGCGCTCTATTCACTGCGCCACCTAGACGCCCCATGTTTATGATATTTTCAATTCAAATGACCCATCCAGAGCATATGATTTGTGTTTTCTAAGCCCACCCAGCAATGGCCTATCTTAGGACATATAAGTCTGACTTTTGTGTTCTAAGATTTTTCTCTGCTTGGAGATCCCGTCACCTAAATGCTCTCCTAAATCTCTCATTCTTTTCTCCATGGCCACTCCAAAAGGTTGCCTTTCTATGCACTAAAATCCTCCTGTTTCTAAGAATTTCCATTCTCAGCCCATGAACATCTCCCATTCTCTGTTCTTCTGGTCTTTCCGAACACTGACATTTCTGTTTCCAAAGCCTCATCCAGATCCATATTATAAGTAATCCATTTCCATTAAGCTCAGATATTCTAGGTTCTAACTCAACTACCTATTCAAGAATTTTGACTTCATATTCTACTTAAAAAGGTTTCAATCAGAGGTAGAAGTTACAAAAAAGCTGGGAAATTCTGGATTCTAAGCTCTAAACAATTACTCACATACCCTCGATTGGTACCTGGAATCCCAGCCATTCAGTATTCTGGGAACATTCACAGATTACGATATTTTCAGATTTAAAGGAAAATCCTCTTAAGAAATATGCGGGTGTGAGAGAGGGAGGGAAAGAAAGTATTTTTGCCTAATATTTTTATTGGTTTATTTTTTAAAATCACTTTAATCTTGCTGATATACTGATTTGCAAGTGTAAGGCTATTTCTCTCATATGTGCTGATTTTAAAGCACCCTGTTTTCATGAACAAAAATAAGTCAATATTCTTTATCACCAACACTAATATGAGTAGAGACCTTTAGCACTGATAGAGCTGTACAGAATTGCATTAGTTTTCCTGTACATATGGGGGGGGGGGGCTATCATGATGTTTTCATTTTAATCAGAAGTGGGAGTTAGAGCAAAGCTGGGAAATTCTAGATTTTAAGTTCTCACCCAGCAGAGAGGTACCTCCTTGAATGGTAGCTGGAAGCGTAGACATTGTGTTCAAGGAAACTTCACAGATATGACATTTTCAGATTTAAGGGAACACATTCCTAAGATCAATGTTAGGGGTGAGAGCAGTTTGCTTAAGTTTATTTTATTAATTTTTTAAAAGCACTTCAGTATTAATACAAGACTGTTTTCATTATCACTAATATTAATATAAGCAGCAATCTTCCTCATTGACGGATCTGCATAGAATTGTATTAGTTTTCTGTAAAGATTTGGGGGATTTTAAAGGGTTGTTTACTGGTTGACCAAAAAATAAACTATTTTCATGATACCATTTTGGCTCTATTAAGAGTGTGAGATTTGGGGAGGTGGTGGAAGGTTTTGCATTGCCAATACATATTAAAAGTTAAATTGAAGCATATGATGGATCTCATATGAAAAATCTACTGTCTTATTTAAATTAACTAGAAGAGGTCAATACATGAACTAATATATGAGAATACATCAATGCCAATTATGGGATTTTAAATTCAAAGGCTCATGCCTGAGGCCGTGATTTGGTGATTTTTAGTACATTTTAAGATCTGCCCTTTGGAGGTATAAGTGATCTTTTGTCTGATGTCCCCTTTCTAAGTGGTCTCCTACATCTCCTGTTCTCTTCACCATGACCACCCCCCCCACAGAGCTCATATTCTATGCGCTAAAATTCTCCTATTTCTAACAATTTCCATTCTCGACCCCTGAAAAATTCAATTCTCCCTCTTCTAGTCTTTTCCAACACTGACATTTCTCTTTCTAAAGCTTCATCAAGGATCCTAAATTATAAATTTTCATCAAGATAAGGATCCTAAATTATATATTTCCATCAAGCTCAGATATTCTTGGATCTAACTGAACTGTATGTCCATAAATTCTGGGTTCACTTTCCACACCAAATATTTTAATCCCAGGTGGGAGTTAGAAAAAAATGGGAAATTTTGAATTCTAAGTTCTCACCCACCACTGACTTGCCCTAATGGAAGTCCAGCCATTCAGTGTTCTAGGAGTTCTAGTAATCTTAGCAGATTTGACATTTTTCAGAGTTCAACATACACATTCCTAAGTTTCATATTAGTTTATATTAAAAAGACACTTGAATCTTACTGATAATAGTGAATTCCAAATGTACAGCTATTCTGCTTATATGTGCTGATTTTTATGGTATTATAGTATCTTATAGTATCATGTTTTCATGGCCCCAAATACTTGATATTCATCATCACTAATACTAATATGAACAGAGATCTTTATCACAGGTGGAACTGCATAGAATTGTTTTTCCAGCACGAATTCTGGAAGTTTTTAGGGGGATTTCTTGGCTGGCCCCAAAATAAACAGTGTCTTCGTGATATGATTTGTCTGTGTAACAATGAATATGAGATTTTGTTGTTTTTTTTTCTCATCATCAATGTATATTAAAAGTTAAATTGGAATACATGATTAATCTCATAGGAAAAATCGATCTTCTATTTGTAACTTCTTGTTACCTAGAAGAAATCAATATTTGGGCCTAGTAAGAAAATATCTGAGAATACATTGATAATATTTCTGCGATTTTCAATTCTAAGGCCCATGCCCGAGGCCATGCTTTATAGGACGTCCCAAGATGTGACCTTTGGAGTTGTAAGGGCTTTTTTGGCTCTTCTAAATGTTCTACCTCTCTCATTGCCTTCACTAGGGCTACTCTGAAAGGCTCACATTCTATGTGCTAATATCTTCCTGTCTCTAAAATGCCCATTCTTGAGCCCTGAACATCTCCAATTCTCACTCTTCTAGTCTCTACAACTCTGATATTTCTATTTCTAAACTCTCATTCAGATCAGGATTCTAGATTATAAATTTCTGTCAACCTCAGTCTGGGTTCTAACTCTGACCTGTTCAAGAATTCTGACTTCACATTCCATATCAAAATGTTTCAGTCAGAGATGGGACTTTCAACGAAGCTTGGAAATTCTGGATTTGAAGCTCTCAGCCACCACTGACACACCCCCTTGAAGGGTACCTGGAATATTAGCCATTCAGTGTTCTTCCAACATTCACAAATATGCTATTTTGAGATCCAAAGGAACACCTTAACATATATATAGTATTTTTGCCTAATTTTTGTTGGCTTATTTTGAAAGGCATTTGAATCTCACTGATATACAGATTTCCAAATATAATGCCATCCCCTTCACGTGTGCCAATTTTATAGCACCATGTTTTCATGACCAAAAATACTCAAGATTCATTCTCATGAATACTAATATGAACAGAGGTCTTTGTCAATGATAAAGGAATTGCATTGATTTTCCTGTATAGATTGTGGGGGTTTTCATGGGGATTCTTTGGCTGGCCCAAAAATAAACAGCGTTTTCCTGAGGTCATTATGGCTCTCTGGTTAAGGATATGAATTTTATTCTTTTTACTGCCAGTGCATATTATAAGTTAAACTGGAATATTTGATTGATCTCATACAAAAAAAAATAGACCTTCTTTCTATTGAAATTACTAAGAAGAGGTCAATATTTTGACCGACTAAGAATAAATATGAGAACTGATGCCACTTACATGATTTTTAATTCTAAGGCCTATACCTAAGGCATCATATAGGGTCACCTTTAGTACATTTCAAAATCTGACCTTTGGAGGTATAAAGGCTCTTTTGGCTCTGATATCTCTGCTTTTTAATGTTTTCTTACTTCTTTTTTTCCACCTTGGCTTCTCAAAAAGGCTCACATTCTATGTGATAAAATCCTCCCGTTTCTAACAATTTTCATTCTCAATCCCTAAACATCTTCAACTCCCCCAATTTCTCCCAACACTGACATTTCTATTCCTAAACTCTCATTTAGATTAGGATTCTAGATTATTAAATTTCCAGCAAGCTCAGACATTGTGAGTTCTAACACAACTATCTCCTCAAAAGTTCTGACTTCCCATTCCATGCAAAAGTATTTTAAGCAGAAATTCGAGTTAGAAAATCCTGGATTCTGAGTTTTTGCCCACTCTCACCTCGTGCCCTTCAATGGTACCAGGAATCTGAGACATTATGTGTTCTAGCAATCTTCACAGATGTGATATTTTCAGAGCTAAAGGAACACGGTCCTAAGATCTAGAAGGTCTTTGGGGCTTATGTTTATTTTCATGTTTTATTTTTTTTAAATACTTGAATATTGGTCATATAGTGATTTCCAAATAGAAGTACATTTTTCTTACAAATCCCAATTTCATAAAAAATGTTTTACTCAGGAAAAAGTGTTCAACATTCTTTATCACTAATACTAACACCAGTAGTGATCTTTCTCAATGATAGAACTATACGGAATTGCGCGGACTTTCCTGTAAAGATTTTGAGGGTTTTAATAGGGATTTTTTTTGACTTGCCAAAAGATAAACTATTTGCATGATCCCCTTTTTGGCTGTGTGCTTAAGAATGTGATTTGGGGCAGGGGGGGCTTAGAGTTTGCGCTGCTAATAAATATTGAAAGATAAACTAGAATATGTGATGGATCTCATGTGAAAAATTGACCTTTGTTATTGAAATTACTTAGAAGAGGTCAATATTTGGGTCAATTAAGAACATATATGAGAATATACTGATGCTATTTCTTAGCATTTCAGTGCTCAGGCCCATGCCTGAGGCCATGGTTTATGAACTCAGAGGTATCACACAGGCTGATTTTTAGGACATTACAAGATGTGACCTTTGGAGGTCTGAGGGCTCTTTTGGCTCTGATATCCCATCTTCTAAGTGTTCTCCTACCTCTCCCATTCCTTTCACCATGACTATTCTGAAAGGCTCACATTGTTTGGCCTAAAATCTTCCTATCTCTAACAATTCCTATTCTCAACCGCTAAACATCTTCCACTCCCCCACTTCTAATCTCTTCTACACCCTCATTCAGCTCTGAATCCTAAATTTTAAATTTTCATTAAGTTCTGATATTCTGGGTTCTCACTCAGCTACCTATTCAAGAATTCTGACTTCACATTCTACTTTGAAATGTTTCACTCGGATGTAAAACTTACAACAAAGTTGAGAAATTCTTGATTCCAAGCTCTTACCCACCACTAACATGCTTCCATGAATGATACCTGGTTTGACAGCCATTCAGTGTTCCTCCTTCAAAAATGTGCTGCTTTGAGATCTAGAGCAACATCCTCTTAAGATTTATATAGTATTTTTGCCTAATCTTTTTTATTTGTTTATTTTGAAAAAGCATTCAAATCATCCTGATATACTGATTTCCAGATATAACATTATCCCCCTTATATGTGCTGATTTTATATATCACCATGTTTTCATAGCCAAAAATACTCAATATTCATTATCATTAATACCAATATGAATAGAGCTCTTTATCAGTGACTGAACTGCAAAGAATTTTATTGGTTTTATGGAGATTTTTTTTTTGGCTAGCCCAAAAATAAAGTGTCTTCCTGATGCCATTATGGCTCTGTGGTTCAGGATGTGAGTTTTATTTTTTTCATTGCCAATGCATATCATAAGTTAAATTGGAGTATTTGGTTGATCTCACACAAAAAAAACTGACCTTTTTCTATTAAAATTACCAAGAAGGGATCAATATTTTGGCCGCCTAAGAATATATGTGAGAATTCCTTGATGCCATTTATGTGATTTTCAATTCTAATTCATATACCTGAGGCATCATACATGGTCAGTCTTAGTACATTCCAAGATGTGACCTTTGGAGGGCTCTAAGAGCCTTTCTTCTAAGTGTTCTCCTACCTCTCCCACTCCCTTCACCATGGCTGCTCTGAAACACTGACATCTTATTGCGAAAATCCTCATTTTTTTCTAACAATTTCCATTCTCAGCCCCTGAACATCTCCAACTCTCCCTCTTCTTGTGTCTCTGACATTTCTGTTTTGAAACCTCATCCAGATCTGGACTCTAGATTAAAAATTTCCATCAAGCTCATATATTCTGGGTTCTGACTAGTAACTACTACCTGTTCAAGAACTCTGACCTCACATTCCACACCAAAATATTTTAATTAGAAGTGTGAGTTAGAAACAAGCTGGGAATCTCTGGACTTGAAGCTTTCACCCACTATCACCTTGTCCCCTTGAAGGGCATCTGGCTACCCAGACATTCAGTTTCCTAGAAATATTCATAGATATGACATTTTTAGAACTAAAAAAACACATAGCTTACATCTATATGGTTTTATTTGCTGAAGATTATTTTTAATGTTTTATTTTTAAAAGGCACTTGAGTATTTCTCATAGACCAATTTCAAAATATGAGTATTCCTCTTATAAATGCTGGTTAATTGAGGAAGAATACTCAGTTTTGTTAGGAATAATTCTAATTTCAAAAGCAATATTTCTCAATGACAGAACACCATGAAATTGCATTGGTTTTCCTGTAAAGATTTTGGGGGTTTTAAGGGATTTTTGGAGGGGACTGGCCAAAAAATAAACAGTGTTTTATGGTTCCACTTTGACTGTGTGCTTAAAAATGTCAGTTTGGGGGATACTTTTTAAAAGGCCGATAAATATTAAAAGTTAAACTGAAATATATGTGATTGATCTCACAGGAACATTTGACCTTGTAGTTATTGAAACTACCTAGAAGAGGTAAACTAACTATATATGTAAACACACTGATGCCATTTATGGGATTTTCAATTCTGGTCTTTCCCTGAAGCCATGATAAATGAACTCCAAGGATTCATACATGATTTGTGGTACATTTTAAGATCTGACCTAAGGATATGTGAGAGCTCTTTAGGCTCTGATATCCCTTCTTCTAAGTATTTTTCTACCTCTCCCATTCTCTTCACCATGGCTACTCTGAAAGACTCAAATTCTGTGCACTAAAATACTCCTATTTCTCAAAATGTCCATCTCAGTCAGTGAACATCTCCCGCTCTCTCTGTTCTAGTCCCTCCCAACACTGACACTCCAGCTTTTACAGCCTTTTCTGGCTCCGAATTCTGGATTTGAAATTTCCTTCAGGCTCAGATATTCTAGGTTTTAAACACCCTCCCTGATATAAAATAGTGGCTTTACCGTCCATTCCAAATCTGGACATCTAGAGTGAAAGTTTACCTTGCAGACAGGAAATTCCACACTCTCCGCTCTCAGCAGCCTCTAATTTTGCCTCTTGAAGAAACCACACCCCCCAATGAACGATAAGGTTTTTTCCATTTTTTTTATAGGATTATTACTTAAATGTACATGTGTCTTACTCATACAGTGATCTCCCAACATAAGTCTTCTCCCACATAAGTCCTCTGTATGTAACGCCTAATTCGTATTTCCAAAAGTACTCTATACTCATTATCATTCATAATAACAGCAACAGTACTCTTTACCAAAGAAGGAACTGCTTGGAATTGGACTTCTTTGGAGTGTTTTCTGGGAGGGGGAATTCTTTGGATAGCCACGAAAATAGAAAGTAATTTAACCATAGACTTTTACTTTGTGGTTTAAGATGTGGGTTGTCTTTTTTTTTTTTAAACCGTCACCACTTGGTTAATAAATATTAAAGTGCAATAAATTATTACTGTCATACAAAAAAATCTACAGCCTTATTTTTCAGATTAACTAAAACTGGCCAATATTTTCCCCCACTAAAAATGAATATGAAAATAAATCCTTGAGGGGTGGCTAGGTGGCACTGTGAATAGAGCACCGGCCCTGGAGTCAGGAGGACCTGAGTTCAAATGTGGCCTCAGACAATTGACACACTTACTAGCCATGTGACTTTGGGCAAGTCACTTAACCCCAGTTGCCCTCCAAAAAGCAAAAAAAAAAAAAAAAGGAATAAAAAAAGAAAATAAATCCTTGCCCTTCATTATGGTTTCCATGCTAAGGCCCCTTCAGAACAGATGGTTTATGTGCTCAGAGCCCTCTCTGCTATGACAAATGGAAGATTTTAGGACAATCCAGGCCCGACCTTTTGTGTTCTAAGTGCTCTTAATCTCTTCTCCATGCCTAGTTCCTGCCCTAATATTCTGTATGTTCAAATCCTACTCCTTCCAATAATTTCCATTCTCAGCCTTTGAACATCTCCCCCTCTTTCTGTTCTAGTCCCTCCCAACACTGACATTCCAGCCACTAAAACCTCATCTAGCTCAGGATTGTGAATTCAAAATTTCCTTCAGGCTCAGATATTCTGGGTTGGAAGTGCCCTCCTTGATAAAAAATTCTGGTTTCACTGGCCACTTCAAATTAGGACTTCTAGAGTTTGGATTTAACTTCTGACCTAGAATCTTCTATAATCTAAGCTTTCAGTCATGTCCAACTTTCTTCTCTGAATGGTACCTAAAAGGTCAAAGGCTCAAAATTTAAGGACCTCTCAAGACCTATTATTTTTGGTTCTAAGGCTGCACTCTCTTATAATTTAGATTAAGGTGCATTTTCTTAATTGCATTAATATTACAGTGTAGATGGATCTTCTGATTTCAAAACAGAAATTGTGTTCCTTTCAAATTATGCATCACAGTCTTTTTGGCTCCAAATATTCTTGGTTGATTATTATTCACTGTGACATCAATAGCAGTCTTGAACAAAGAAGGAACTACATGGAATTGCATTTGTTTTGGTGTGCAAGTGGCTAGCTAGCCAAAAAATACAGTACTTTGCCTAGATTTTTTTTTTGCTTGAGAACATGAGTTGTTTTTTTAAGCATCACCACTGTGTGATATAAATTAAACTGGAATAAATGATTGATCACATATGAAAAATCTACCTTCTTTTTTAAATTCCCTAGAACTGGCCAATATTTTGATTCACTTTGAATACATATGAAAATAAATCAATGACTATGATAATATTTTCTATTCTAGGCCCTTCCAGAGCTGAGGATGAATGCCCTTCAGAGAGTTTCCAGCTATCACATTCTAGGATCTGAATGGTTGTGTTCTAAGGGTTTTCTTTGCTCTGATATCTCCACTCCAAAGTGGGACGTTCACGGTCAAGACTAATTGCCTAGCTAGGAGATTTTATATTCTAAGTTCTCAGGCACCTCCAACTTGCCCCCTTAAATGGTACCTGAAAGACCAGATAGTCAGTATTCTAAGGACCTTTCAAGACATGACATTTTTGATTCTAAAGACATATCATCCTATGATCTAGAAAGTTTACTTTAAAAAATTTTTAATGAATTATTATAACAATGCACATAATGTCTTACTGATGTAACAATTTCAAAACATTAGCTGGGTCTCTTATGAATCCTTGGAACATAACACCTTGGGTTTTTCGGCCAAAAATATTCTATCTTCGTTACCATTAATTAATATTAATATCAATAGTCGTCTTTACCAAAGAAGGAACTGCAGAGAATTACATCTCTTTTGATGCCCTGGTATATTAGGTTGTTGGGGGATTTTTTAGCTTGCTATAAGATAGACAAAAGGGTTTGATGAAAGCACAGACTATGATGGTCATGGATGTGAGATTATTTTTTAAAGCATCATCACTGTGTAATACAAATTAAATTGAAAAAACGATTGATCTCAGGCAGAAAATCTAAATTCTCCTTTTTTCTTAATTTACCTAGAATTGTACAATATCTTTGCCTACTAAGAATCTGAAATCTGAAATTAATCCTTGAAATTTACATTTTCCATATAATGTCATAAATTTCAAGGATTAATTTCAAATTAATTTCAAATTCCAGAGGAGCCCCTCCGCACTATGACATAGGGTGATTTTTGGCATATTCCAAGATCAGTTTTTTGTTCCCTAAAGGTTTTCTTTGCTCTAATATCCCTTATGTTAAGGGCTCTCCCACCTCTCATTCTCTTCTCTATGGCAAGTCCCAAGCCTGACATTTTTTATGCTAAAATTCCATGCTACAATCCCGCTGTTTCTAACAATTTCCTTTCTCAGACCCTGAACATCTCCCACTGTCTCTGTTCTGGTCCCCCCTAATGCTGACATTTCAGCTTTTACAATCTTATCCACTTCAGGATTCTGGATTCAAAATTTCCTTCCACCTCAGACATTCTAGGTTCTGAATGCTCTCCCTGATCTAAAACTCTGGCTTCACTTTCCACTCCAAATTGGGACATTAAATAAGGGACTTATTGCATAGGTATAAATTTGGCGTTCTAAGCTCACAAATGCCTTTAACTTTAACCCTCAAATGGAACCTGGAAGGTCAGACATTCATTCTTCTAAGGATCGTTCAAGACATGACATTTTCGGCACACAGGCCACACTCTCCCTTGATCAATATAGATATAGATATAGATATAGATTTTCACTTTTTGATTAATAGGATTATTACTACAATGCACGTCTTACTCAAATAATCATTTCAAAATATAAGTCTTCTCCTTTATAAGTTGTCTTTACAAAAGAACAAAAGACTCTATATTGTCAATTATAGCAATACCAGTCACAGTTTTAATCCAAGAAGGAATTACATGGAATTGCATTGTTTCTGGTATACGTGTATTGTGGGTTTGTGCAGTTTTTTTTAGGCTAGCCTTTCACCATATCATTTTGGCCCTGTGGTTGAGGATGTCGGATTTTTGAAAAGCATCACCACTGGGCTAATACATATTAAAATGGAATTAATTATTAATCTCATATGGAAAATTTACTTTCTTCTTTTTTAAACTAGCATTGGTCAAAATTTTAGCACACTAAGAGTACATATTGATATAAATTCTTGTAATTCATGAGATTTTCCATTCTAAGGCCCCTTCCTTAGCAGATGATGTATGTTATTAGAGGCCTCCTGGCTACGGTATATGGAAGTTTTTAGGACGCTCCCAATCTGAACTTTTATGTTCTAAGAGCTCTTTTTGCTCTGATATCCCTTCTTCTAAGTGCTCTCCAAACTCTCTCACTCCCTTCTCCATGGGTATTCCCAAACTTGACATTCTGTGTACTAAAATCCCACTGCTCTTACAATGTCCATTCTCAGCCTTTGCACATCCCCCACTCTCTGTGTTCTAGTCTCTCCTAACACTGACATTCCAGCTCATACAACCTCCTCAAACTTAGGATTCTGGATTCAAAATTTCTTTCAAGTTCACACATTTTATGTTCTAATATCTAATGATCTAATATTCTGGGGCTTCACTTTACATTCCAATTTGGGACATTCAGATGTGAAACATACCTCCTAGCTAAGAAGTTCTGTAGACTAAGCTCTCAGCCACTTCCCACTTTCCCTACTGAATGGTGCATGGAAATTTTGACATTCAGTGTTCTAAGAATCTTCCAAGACATGCCATTTTTGGAGAAAATAAACACCCTAATGATCTATGAAGTTACTCTTTAAAATTACTATTCATTGGATTATTAATACAATGCACAAGGGTTTTCCTGATATTATGATTTCAAATCCTAATGTCCATTCAAATCACATCTATATTTATTATAGACATTGTGAGTCCTCAGTACATAGCACTTTGTTTTCTCTTTTTGTATAAGAATAGTCTTCATTCATTATTAGTAATAGTAACACCAAGAGCAGTCTTACCAAAAAGAGACTGGCAGGGAATTGTCTCTTTTGGTGTGCAGAATTCGAGATTTGGGGTTTTTTTGACTAGCCCCAAAATGGACAGTTCTTTTTACCATATCCTTTAGGCTGTGTAATTGAGGATGATTTTTTTTCTTTTAAAGTATCCCCAATGCAAAATATAAATTAAATTGGAATAAATGTTTTATTACATAAGAAAAATCTACCGCCTTATTTTCCAGTTTACATAGAACTGGCCAATTTTTGCCCACAAAGACTATATATATATATATATAAATGAAAATAAATCCCTATCTTGTCTAATATTTTTTATTCTAAGGCCCGTTCCAGAGCCAATGTTCTAAGAGCCCTCTAAGATTTGATATATGGAAGCTTTTAGGACATTCCAGGTCTGATCTTTTCTGTTCTAAGAACAATTCTTTCTCCAAGATCCCTTCTTTTAAATGCTCTCCTCTCTCATTCTCTTCTCAATGGCTATTCTGAAACCAACATTCTGTGTGCTAGAATCTCACTGCTTCTTTCAATTTTGATTATCAGTCTATGAACACTGGCCCCCCTCTCCTAGCCCCTCACAGTTTTGACTTTGTAGTTTCTATGGCCTAGTACAGCTCAGAATTATGGATTCGAAACTTCCTTCAAACTCAGACATTCTGGGTTTCAAGTACCTTCCCCTATCTGATATTCTGGCTTCACTTTGTGTTCCAAATTGGAACATTCAGAGGCGGAACTTAACCTTATAGTTAGGAAATTCTGTATTGTACGCTGTCCTTGAAAGGTACCTGGAAGTAGGCCATAGCATTTAATGTTCTAAGAACCAGCCCAGGCCTGACATATTTTGTCTGAAGGTCACAGTCTTCTATGGTCTAGAAGGGTTTCTTTAATTGTTTATTTATTTAAATATTTTTACATAGCACATGTATCCTCCCAAAACAATGATTTCAAAGTATAAGTCCTGTTCTGTACAGAACATTTTATTTGCCAAAAAGATGCTACATTTATTATTATTTATATGCAAAACAATAGTAGTCTTTACTAAAGAAGGAGCTGCAAGAAACTGTATTTGTTTTGGTGAACAAATGTTTGGTTTTCTGAGGTTTTTTTGGCTAGCCATTAAATAGACCATTCCTTCACCAGACCCATTTGGTGGGATGGTTGAGGATATGAGACGTATTTTTGAAAGTATGACCACTGGGCTAACATAAATTAAAATGAAAAATATAATGAATTTCTAAACAAAAAAAAATCCATTTTCTTCTTATTTTTTTAAAATTATCTAAAAATGGTTAATATATTGGACCACTAAAATATATATAAAAATCAATCCTAACATATAAGAAAATAATCCTTGCTATTATGATTTTTTTCAATAGTTCTAAGGTCCAATCCAGAGCTGATGATTTGTAATCTCAGAGCCCTCCCACATCCTATCACATATGGTCATTTTGAGGACACTCTAAGATCTAACCTTTTGTGTTTTAAAGGCTCTCTTTGCTCTGATATCCCTTCTGCTAAGTGTTCTAAATCTCTCATTCTCATCTCCATGGCTAATCCCAAACCTGGCATTCTGTATGCTAAAGTCTTACTGCTTCTGATAATTTCCATTCTCAGCCTCTGAACATCTCCCATTCTCTCCCTCTTCTACTTACTCCCAATACTGACATTCCATATTCTACAGCTTTATCCAGCTTCAGAGTCTGGCTTAGAAGTTTCCTTCAAACTCAGACATTAATCTAATATTTTGGCTTCACTTTCTACTCCCAGTGGGGACATTCGGAGGTGAGACAACTTCCAAAGTAGTAAATCCCATATTTTTAGTTACTGACCACTTCGAACTTTCTCCCTTGAATGGTACCTAAAGCCCAGAAATTAAGTATTCTAAGGATTGTCCAAGACATGACTTTTTTGGGACCTAAGGAAACATGCTTAAGTCATGTATACAAAGTTTTGAGTTTTTCCCAAGTTTAGGAATATTAGATTATTATTACAATGCGTTAATCCAAACTTCATAGAACAAATTCCCTTAATAAAAAGATTTGTTCTGTAAAATTTGAACTCAGTCAAAAGGTCGCACCCAAGGACCTAGAAGGAGACATGTGGCCTCAAGGCCACAGGTTCCCCACTAATCTAAAGACTTTTTCAGCTTGGACAAATGTTGTTTGAAGGCTATACCCTGTCTAGAAGGGCTTTTATTTTTTTTTATTTGGATATTATTAAAACATACATGTATCTGTACAAAAATATTTACAGCAGCTCTCTTTGTGGTGGCCAAGAACTGGAAATTGAGGGGATGCCCATCAATTGAGGAATGACTAAACAAGTTGTGGTATATGAATGTAATGAAATACTATTGTGCTATAAGAAATGATGAACAGACAGACTTCAGAAAAACTTGGAAAGACTTATACGAACTGATGCTGAGTGAAGTGAGCAGAACCAGGAGAACATTGTACACAGTAACAGCCACAGTGCGCAAGGACTAACTTTGATAGACTTAGCTCTTCTCAGCAACGCAAGGACCTAAAACAATTCCAAAGCACTCATGATGGAAAATGCCATCCACATCCAGAGAAAGAACCATGGAATCTGAATGCAGAGCAAACTAGACTATTTTCTTTTTTATTGTTTATTTGGTTTTTTTCTTTCTCACGGTTTCTCTCATTCATTCTAATTCTTCTATACATGACTAATGTGAAAATATGTTTAATAGGAATGTATATGTAGAGCCTATATCAGATTGTATGCTGTCTTGGGGAGGGAGGGGAAGATAATTTAAAACTTATGGAACTGAATGTTGAAAACAAAAAAAATAAATTAATTTTTAAAAACATACATGTGTCTTTCCAATAAAATAATTTCCAATATAAGTTGTATTCCTTTGAATATGGAATACTTTCTTTGCTCCAAAGCTCTACAGTGATTATTGTTAATAAAAACAACAGTAGTATTTGTTGCCAAAGAAGGAACCGCGTGGAAGTGCCTTTGATTTGATATGAAGGCCTTTTTTTTTTCTTTTTCTGAATTTTTCCATCAAAAAATAGACAGTATTTTTACCATAACGTTTGGGCTATGTGATTGAGAATGTGAGGTTTGGGGGTTTGTTGTTGTTGTTTTTAAGTCTCAACACTGTGTAAGGTTAATTAAACTGGAAAAAATGATTAATGTCATATGAAAAATCTACTTTCTTATTTTCTCATTTACCTACAACTAGCCAATATTTTGGGGCCACTAAAAATAAATAAGAAAATATATTCATTTAGGAGATTTTCCATTCTAATATCCCTTCCAGAGCAGAGGATTTCTGTTTGCAGAGCCTTGGCAATTATGGCATATGAAATTGTTTTGGACAGTCCAGGTCTGACCTTTTGTGTTATAAGGTCTGTCTTTGCTTTGCTATCCCTTCTTCAAAGGGCTCATGTCCCCTTCTCATTCTCTTCTCCCTGGCTATTCCCATGCCAACATTGTGTGGGCTAAAGTCCTACAGCTTCTGGCAATTTCCAGACTCAGCCCCTGAAACATCTCTCACTTTCTCTGTTCTTATCCCTCCCAATACTGACGTTCCAGCTGCTACAGCCTCATCCTACTGTGAATTCTGGTTTAGAAATTTCCTTTGAGCCCAGCCATTTGAGATATTATGAGCTCTCTCTGCTCTAATACTCAGGCACCGCCTTTCACTGCAAATGGAGACACTGAGTTTTGTCTGAGCAAAATCCAACTTGTCTCTTTGAAAAGTACCTGGAAGTAGTCCATAACAATTAATGATCCAAGAACATTCCTAGTTTTGACATTTGGGGGGTTTAAGGCTGCGTTCTCCTGTGATTTATAAGAGGTTTTCACCTTTCCATTTACTGAATTATTATTATTACACTGCACATAGTTTTAACCGAAATACTGATTTTGAAACACAAGTCACGTGTCTTTAAGTCTTCTCTATGTAACACCTACTTTTCATGGCCAAAAAGACCATATTTGTTGTCATTAATAGTAATATCAATAAGTCTTGGCCAAAGAATGAATTGCATGGAATTGCAACTATTTTAGTGTATAGGGTTTTATTTTTGGGGGGGGGGGGGGGATTTGGATGGCCAAAAAATAAGCAGTATTTTCACTACAGCCCTTAGGATGAAGCTGAAGACGTCAGATTTTCTTAAGCATCAGCACTCTGTAATATAAATTAAACTGGAATAAAGAATTGATCTCATACCAAAACAAAAAATCCATCTTCCTCTTGCTTTCTGAATTACCTAGAAATGGCCAATATTTGAGCCCACTATAAATATATACGAAAATGAATCCATGCCATTTGTGAATTTCGCATTCTAAGGTCCCTTCTAGAGCAGATGATTCATATTTTCATTACATCATATTTATATTATTGTTATATATTTATATTTCCCTGGCTTTTAAATATGGTTGTTTTAGCATATGCCAAGATCTGACCTTTTGTGTTTTCAGGGCTTTGATATTCCTCCTTCTGAATGCTCTCTTTCCTCTCTCCTTCTCTTCTCCATGCCTACTCCCAAGCCTGACATTCTCCATGTTAAAATCTTACTGCTTGTGACCCTCTCCATTCTTGGCCTCTGAACATCTCTCACTCTATTCCAATCACTAATCATGCAAATTAGCCATGTTACAAATAAAGCAAAAAAAAAGGTACGCAAAATAAGAGGAAAAAAGTATGATTTTCTAAGATCTCCTCTACTCCAATTTTCCCAAATGAATGGTACCTGGATGCCCAGACATTCAGTGTTCTAAGGATCTTCCAAGACATGACATTTTGGGGATGAAGGGAACACCCTTCCATGATCTATATTTTTAAGTTTTTATTTGTAGGATTATTATCATAATGTACATGTATCTTACTGATATGATTTCAAATCTTAAGTATTATTCCTCATAAATCCTCTATGGATCAGCTTGGTTTTGTGGCCAAAAATACTATTTCTTATTATTAATAGCAGTCTTTACCAAAGAAGAAACTTCATGGAATTATTTCTGAGTTGGTGTGCATATTTTCAGGGATTTTTGGGGGGGAAGGGCATTGGTTAACCAAAAAAAGACAGTCCTTTCTCTATATCCTTTTGGCTATGTGGTTTAAGACATGAAATTTCTTTTTAAAGCATCACTAGTAGAATAATATATTAAATTGAAATACATCATTGATGTCATACATACAATGCTACTTTTTAAAAATTTATTATTATTGGCCAATACTTAAGACCAATAAGAATATATATGGAAGATGGTAGAGTGCTGGAAGCACTACAGTCAGGCTCTCCCAACATTCTCCTCTAAACAACTTCTAAATAATGTCTCAAATTGAATTCTAGGTTGTCAGAGTCAACAAAATGTCAAGGTAAGACATTTTTTTCAGCTCAAGACAACTCAGGAGGCCAGAAGGAAAGGTCAATGACACTGACATGTGGGCTGGCCCTGAGTACATGTGTGGCAACTCCAATGGTTGGCCTTGCAGGTATCTTGAATAGCAACAGCATGATCAGGGCCTCTCAACCCAGAGAAGGTGAGGGGGTTGGGCAACTGGTCAAAAAGAGATTAAAGGAGACTTCCATGCTAGCACTTCATGCAACACAGGCTACTGTTTGGCAACATCATTGCCCGTACCCACTTCCAGGTCACAGTTCCAGGGCAGAGAGTAGCACTTTCAGTAACAAGAGATCAAAGGTTCTAAGGAACAGTACTGATTTCAGAAAAAAGGAGAGTACGGTTCCTGAGGAATAATAGGGCTTCTAGATGCAAGGTATTGGGGCCCTTCTTGGATAAAAATCAGAGCACAGACGAGGAGAATAGTGAACACACCATTCCCCAGATAATACCACTCCGGAAGCACCAAAAACTTCCAGTCCCCCAGAATTAACTCTGAAACAGTTTGAAAAAGCCTAAAACTTGGGGGAGTACCCATCCTCCCAACTTGCCCAGATCAGCAGAGTTCAAATTTAAAATAAGATTCAAGATCAATGAATAGGCTGGGGAAAAATGAGAAAACAAGAACCACGAAAAATAACCTGACAGTAAAAAAGCTAATAAAATGGCATGGAAAATGAAGACACTCAGAAGAAAATGACAATGCAAAACAACTCCAAATAAAGTCTCAGCAAAGTACAAGGTGGACACCAGCCCGAAAGGAATTCCTAGAAGAGCTATAAAATTCTTTTAAAGATCAAATAAGAGGCATACAGGAAAAGTTGGGAAAAGAAATGAAAGCTTGGTAAAAGAGTCACAAAAAATACTAAAGAAAATAACACCTTAAAAATAAAACTGTTCCAATGGTAAAAAGCTAAAAAAAAAAAATCACTGATGAAAATAACTCCCTGTAAGGGAGTGGGAATTTGGAGATCCTTCCCGCCCCATAATGGACCTAAGGGAGTATAAAGACCTCCCCTGCTCTGAAAACAAAATCTGCCCTTTAATAAACTGACTGTAATCACATGGAGCCTGTGATGGAAGGAATTTGCTAAAGGGCGGAGCAGAGCCCACAGGAAGCTTCCCTGCCGTGAAGATAAATTCTGCCCCTAACAGGCCAAATGTAGTCACATGGAGCCTGTGGTAGGAGGAGTTTGCAGAAGGGAAGCAGAGCCCACAGGAAGGTGGTCAGAGCTAACAAGATGGTGAGAGAGAAGGTTGAAGCAAGGAGCTAGAGAGGTTTGTGAGTAAATATTGATCTTATATTGGTTTGTGAGAAGGCTGAAGGATGCTGTGGCTCTCAGTGTTATTATGCCTTCTTAATATCTTTGGTACTGTAATGGAATCAGCTTACTGGTAGGGGGATTCGTTTTCTGGTGTCTAAATAAATGTTTCAGTTCTGTCCTCTATATGAAGAGTTTGGTATATTTTGTGATCAAACGCCATGCGATATTTATAGTCACGGCCTTGATCATGATCATGGGCACTGTTAATATTGCATTGACACTATACTCCATCATTAAGAAACAAAATTGGCCAGATGGGAAAAAAAGAGGAACAAAGCTCACTGAAGAAAATAATTTCTTAAAAATTAAAATTGAGCAAATAAAAATCAATGACTATGAGAAATCAAGAAACAACAAAATGAAACCAAAAGAAAGAAAAAATAGAATATATTGTGAAATATCTCATTAGAAGAATAAGTGACCTAGAAAACAGATCAAGGAGAGATAATTTAACAATTATTGGACTGCTTGAAACCATAGTCAAAAGAAGGAGCTTAGACATCATATCTCAAGAAATTATAAAGGAAAACTGCCCTGTTATCTTAGAACCAGAGGGTAAAATAGAGATTGAAAGAATCTACCAGTCACCCCCTGAAAGAGATCCCCAAATGAAAACTCTCAGGAATATCAGAGCCAAATTCCAGAGCTCCCAGGTCAAAGAGAAAAGACCACACATAGCCAGAAAGAAACTGTTCACACACTACAGAGCAAGAGTCAGGCTCACACAAGATTTAACATACACCACATTAAAGGAGAGCAGGGTTGGAATATGATATGCCAGAAGGATAAAGAGCTAGGATTGCCACCAAGAATGACCTACCCAGCAAAACTGAGCATAAGCCTTCAGGGAGGAAAATGGACTTTCAGTGA
>CM053582.1:10722798-10750585 GCA_028627135.1 Pseudochirops cupreus
ATCACATCTTTCACCACATAGCCAACAGTGATCATTTTTCGGCAAGCACAAAAATCCCTAAACAATATAATATACAAGCACACCACAACAATGCAATTCTCTGAAGACCCTACTTTGATAAAGATTGCCATGGATATGATTATGCATAATGAGTAAGAAATAATTTTTAACCACAGAAAAATCCTACATGTCAATTCCTAAAGCCTCACAAGAGACAAAACTCATGTTTCCAGAGCATGCTCTATATAAGTCATCAGTTAGTGTAATAAAAGTCCTTTAAAAACTTTTAAAAATCAACGTTTATCTTTCATCGTCGTTAGCACCAACAATGACATGTCTTAGAATGCCCTTAACACAGTGGATGCCTGGGCTGTCAGTTCCCAGATAAGGAACAATGGGTGGTGGTGGCTGAGACTTAGCATATGAAATTTTCTAGCTATGCATGGGTCCCACTTCTGAACGTCTAAATTTGGAATGGGGATATGAGAGCAAAGCAAAACCTTAGAACACAAAAAGTGTTTGAATAGGCCAGAAAATACCCCATACAATGGCTGGAAACTCCCTCAGAACCTGGATCAGAATCTGCTCTGGTAGGGGCCTTAAAATGGAAATTATCCATGGCAAAGATTTATTTTCACCTGTACTCCAAGTGGGCCAAAATATTGCCCAGGGCTAGGGATTTATAGACACAAGAAGGAGGGAGATTTTGTCTAGCATTTCAGTCCTTTCCAGCAATTTGCTTGACATTCTTCTGTAGGGATGTTTTGAGACATATCTCCCATTCACTACTACATGTGAAAAAGTCTAGTGAAAATACTTTCTGTTCGTTACCAAGCTAAAAAAAAAACCTCCCCCAACTGAAAACAATGAGACACCAAAATAAATAGGATTCTCCATAGGTCCTTCTTGGTCACAAC
This sequence comes from Pseudochirops cupreus, assembly GCA_028627135.1. Lineage (NCBI taxonomy): Eukaryota > Metazoa > Chordata > Mammalia > Diprotodontia > Pseudocheiridae > Pseudochirops > Pseudochirops cupreus. The sequence continues at coordinate 10,723,716 of CM053582.1, forward strand.
AGCTGTTGATGTTACCATTAAGGAAAATGAGTATATTTTGAGTACTTGGGATCAAGAAAATGAAGGTGTATCATGCTAAGGAGGTAGAAAAGACAGATAAGTTTTCAAAATTTAAATATAGGAAAGATGCACGTACATTGTAACGATTATTAAATAAAAAAGAAAAAGAAAAGTCCTCCTAGACAATAGGAGGGTATGGCCTTAGATTCCAAAATATCAGCATCAGTACTTGTTGGAACTTTGAATATGGCGGCTGCTTCTGGGACCTTTCAAGGACATATATGTTGGAGGGTTCTAGAGCTTAGAAGACAGAATTTCTCAGCTAGGGATCAATTCTGCCTTTGAATGTCCAGATTTTGGATGAAAAGCATAGTGAGATTATTAGATGGGGAATAGTTGGTGCAACATGAAAAATACGACCTTGAAGGAATTTTGGATTGCTGGGTCGTCAGCTGGATGAGAATCTATGAGGTCAGAAATGTGAAGGCCTAAAGAAGAGAGAGGGAGACATGTATGGGGTCTGGGAAGGGACATTTTTAGTAAGAGGAGCATTTGAGCACACAGAGTGTAAGGCCTGTGAGAAGCCATGGAGAGGAAAATGAGAGAAGTATTAGTGCCCATGGAAGAGGGGGCCCTCAGAACATAGAGAGCCCCTAGGGCAGCAGAGGTCTGATCTTGCAGTGTCCTGGAAAACAGGCTGTGCTCTAGGTGGGAGACTTCAGAGAACGGAAATCATCTGCTTGGGAAGGGGACTCCCAGGGGAAAATCTCACATTAGCAAAGATTTCTTTTCACGCATATACTGAGGGGGTGTGATGACTGGCCATTTAAATTCATTTTTAAAAATAAGAAGAAGGTAGTTGGGCAGTAAATTTTCCCTTTGAATGTAACAATTAGGAATAAATCATGAAGCCAGAATTCTTGATCAGCTCTTCAACTTGGAAACTAGAATATTTAAGGCTGATGGGATTTTACAGTCTAGAATCCTGAGCTAGATGAGGTTATAGAAATAGGAATGTCAGTTTGAGGAAGAACTAGAATAAAGACAGAGATATTTTCCTTAGGCTGATGAGGGAAATTGTCTGAGGAAATGGGATTTTAGAACAGACAATATCAGTCTGGGAGGAACCTTTGAGAAGAGAATGAGAGATTGAGGAGAGACTTTTAGAAGAAGTGATATGTGATCCAGGAGAGAACACCAAAGGTCAGGACTCAATATCCTCCAATTTTCCCTAAGCAGCAGTTATGAAGGCTCTCAGAACCTACAGGATTTGCTGTGGAATGGGCCCTCAGATACAAAATGTCCTAAAATTCAAAGATTACTGTAAATATATTCTCAGTAGGCCAGAATATCTCATTTCAAGGTAAATAAAGAAACTAAGTACATTTTAATTTTTTGGTTCACCTAATCTTTTTTTCAACTTACTTCATATTACACACTTGTGAGACTCAAAATCACACGTCTTCCCCATGAAGCCAAATGTTTTCTGATAATATTTTGTCCAGCTAAAAAATCCTCAGGCAAGGTAATATAACAGCACCACAAAACAAATGCCATTCCACAAAGATCCTTTTTTGATAAAGATGGTCATTGACATTATTATTATTAATTATTGCTTTTTGGAGAGGGGAAGGTAGGGCAATCGGGGTTAAGTGACTTGCCCAAGGTCACACAGCTAGTTTTGTGTTAAGTGTCTGAGGCTGGATTTGAACTCAGGTCGTCCTGACTCCAGGGCTGGTGCTCTATTCTCTATGCCACCTAGCCACCCAGACATGATTTTTATTGATGATGAATGCAGAATATTTTTTAACAGAAAACAAAAACCTAAGAATTAATTCTGAAAGCCTCACAGGTGAAAGAACCACTATTTCTAGATCATGATGTCTGTAAGTCATTAGGCACCATGGAATAAAAAATTAAAACACTTTTAATTTAATTTAGCTTCATTAAAACACTTTTAAAAATCAGCTTTATAGCTCATACGATGGTCTCTCTTTGGATCCAACAATTTCACGTCTTGCAATGTCTGTAGCACACTGAATGCAAAGGCTCTTTAGTTTCATGTAAGGGTGACTGTTAAAGGTGGCTGTACTGCATTTCCTAGCTGCACACAAGCCCAACCTCTGAATGTCCCACTTTGGAGTTTGGACATGAGAGCAAAGAAAGACCTTATAAAACAAAAGGTCAGGTCTTTGAAGGGGTAACAAACCCCTAGCTATGTCATACCTAGAAGCCCTCTCAGACCATGAATCTGAATCTGCTCTGGCAGGGGCTTTAGAATGGAAAATATCAGAAATGGCCAAGATTTATTTTGACCTGTATTCTAAATAAGCCAAAATATTGGTCAGTTCTAGGGACTTGTATACACAAGAAGGAAGGAGGTTTTGTCTACCATTTCAATCCTTTCCAGCAATTTAATTGACATTCTTCAGTAGGGATGTTTCGAAACACATCTCCATTCACAAGTACACAGCTCAAAGAGCGTCGTTAAATTACTATTTTTTGGGAAGCAAAAGAACACCCCCAAACTGAAAACACTTGGCAATTGAAACAAATGTAATTCCTTGTAGATTCTCCCTTCATCAAGACTGCTGTTACTATTTCTATTAAGGAAAGTGAATGCAGAGTGCATTTGGGCAACCAAAAGGAGGTATAACCTGCTAAGGACTTAGAGGAGACATGAGTTAGTTTTGGAAATTTATATATGCATGTGATGTATGTGCATTGCAATAATTATCCAATAAATGGTAAAAAGAAAAATCCTTTTAGGTCACAGGTCTTATAATCCTGAATATCAGATGTGGGCAGCCCCTTGGAACACTGAACAGTGGGACTACTCCTGGGCCTTATAATGATACAAGTTCAAAGGTTACTAGAGCTTAGGCTGCTGAATTTCCTAGGTAGGGGCTAGGGCCTGCCTTGAATGTCTGGATTTTGAGTGAAAAGCTGAGTGAAAGTATTAGATGGGGTATGTCTCATGGAACAGAGAATGTATGAACTTGAAGGAAATTTGAAAAGGTTATGATGCAATTTCAGAATTAAGAGGGTCTAGAGAAAAGAGAGTGGAAGATGTATAGGGTCTGGGAATGGAAATGATCAGAAACAAAAGGATTTGAGCACACACAGAGTGTCAGATCTGGGAGTTTCCATGAGATAAAAATGAGAGAGCAGCAGTGCCCATAGGAGCAGGGATATCAAGAATAATGACAGTTCATTGACTATAAAAAGGTCAGATCTTGCAGTGTCCTGGAAAACAGTATATGCTATAGGTGGGAGGATTCAGAGAACAGAAATCATCTGCTGGGGCAGGTCTTCCAGGGGAAAATCTCACAACGCCTAAGTATTTATTTTCATACACACACATACACACAAATACACTGACCATTTTTAATTAATTTTTAAAAAAATAAGAAGGTTGGGTGGCTAGGTGGCACACTGAATAGAGCACAGGCCCTGAAGTCAGGAGGATCTGAGTTCAAATCCAGCCTCAGACACTTAAAACCAGCCTTGTGACCTTGGGCAAGTCACTTAACCCCAATTGCCCTGCCTTCCCCCCTCCACAAAAAAAGCAAAAAAATAAAAATAAATAAATAAAATTTTAAAAAATTAAGAAGGTAGTTTTAAAATAGGAGATCATTAATTTATTCCAATATAATTTTCACTGGGCATCCATAATGTATATATAAAAATAAAGAAACTAAAAAATATCTCTCCTGTCTTCAACCACAGCACCAAAGGGTGAGATTACTGTTTGTTTGGTTGGGTTTTTTTGGCTAGCAAAAAAAGCCTCAAAACCACAGCAAGAGCACACCCAAACAAATGCATCTGCATGTATTCCTTTCCTCAGTAAAGAATGCCATTTTAATTACTATTAATAAAAATGAATATTGAACAGTTTGGGACAAAAAAATCAGATGTTCAATATATAGAGAGTCTTTTAGAGAGACTTCTTTTTCGAGGTCATCACATTGGTAATATCAATGTACATTGTAATAATGATCCAATTAATACAATTAGAAAGACTAACTTGACATCTAGATATGGCTCTGCAATGAAAAATGTCATCATGTCTTTGATTTTCCCTAGAACACTAAAGGTTTAGGCTTCCAGGTACCTTTCATGTGGGAATGTTGGAAATAGTTGAGAGCAGAGATATAGAATGTCCGAGCTAGGAGTTAAGTCCTGCTTCTGAATGTATTAGTGGGGAGTGGAAATGAAGCCAGAATTTGTGATCATTGAAGGCACTGGAACCCAGACTGTGAGCTTATTAGAAGTTCTGAATCCGGAATAATGAGGTAGATTCAGCTGTAGAATCTCTAATGTCATTGTTTAGAGGGACTAGGAGAGGGAGAGTGGCAGATGTTCAGGAGCTAAGAATGGAAATTGTCAGAAACAGGAGGGTTTCAGCCATAGCCTGGTGCAGAGAAGGAAGGAAGGGAGGAGCACTTTGAAGAAGAGATATCAGAACAGAGACTTCCAAGGGCAGATCTTGGAATATCCTGAAAATTACCATGTTTGATTGCTGGGTGATCTCTAAGAACAAAAACTATTGACTTTCAGTGGGCCTTAGTATTCAAAATGTCATAAATGGCCATGATGTATTCTCAGATATGTTTTTAATTGGCCCAAATATTTACCTGTTGTAGGCCATTTAATGAACAAGATGAAGATACATTGTTCTTATGAGATCAAACTTAAATTCAAATTTAATTTTTAGTATGTATTGCTGATAGAAAAAAAATATGACATCCTTAACCACAAAGCCTTCAGGGTAAGGTGAAAATATGATCAACTTTATGACTGCCCAAATTAATGCCATAATCCCTAAATATCTGTACAGGAAAAACAGTACAATCCTCTGCTATTGCTTCATTGATAAAGACAGCTATTGATGGTAGTATTCATCATGCTGAATATTTGATATTTTGAGGCATTACAGCATGGTGTTATGTATAAATGGAGAAAACTTCCATTTGGAAATCAGTACATGGGTAAGATTCATATTGTTAAAATAAAATAATAAAAGGAATGTAAGCAAAATAATCCAAATAGATTTTAGGAGGGTATTCCCTTAGATTATGAGACTTTCCTATCTGTGAAGGTTCTTAAAAAAATGAATGTGTGAGCATCCCGGCACCACTAAAGCTGCCAAGTTGGTGGTAGGTTAGAGATCAGAAGACGATTTCCCAGCATGAGAGTCAATTTTATTTCTGAATGGAAAAATCAGCAATTTGTTTGTGAAGCCAGAATTCTTGGACAGTTCTTGGAACAAACTTGGAACCTAGAATACCTGAGCTTGACTGACATATACAAGCTAGAATTCTGAGCTGGATGAGGCTGTAGAACCAGGAATGTCAGTTTGGGGAAGAACTTGAACAGAGAGTGGGAGATGTTCAGAGAGTGATGAGGGAAACTATCTGAAGAAATGAGATTTTAGAGGAGACAATGTCAGGTCTGGGAGGAGCCTTGGAGAAGAGAATTCAAGAATAAGGAGAGCCTTTGAAACAAGGGATAGCCAATCCAGAAGAGAGTGGAAAAGATCAGGACAGGTATATTGTCAAATTTCCCATACGTCATAGCTCTGAGAGCATTTCGAACCTACTTCATCTGCTGTAAAATGTCATGAATTTCAAGGAATATTTCAAATATATTCTTAGTGGGCAAAAGTATTTTTCATTTTAAATGCCATCCATGTTCTGAGGAAAGAATTATGGATCCTAAATGCAGGGCAAAGCAGACTGTTAGTTTTTTGTTTTGTTTTCCTTCTCTGGTTCCTCCCATTCATTCTAATTCTTTTTTTTACAACATGACTAATGTGAAAATATGTTTAATAGGAATATATATGTAGAGTCTATATCAAATTGCATGCCATCTTGCAGAGGGAGGGGGAGAAAATTTACAACTTATGGAAGTATATGGTGGAAACTAAAAAGGAAATTAACCTAAAAATAAATATTAAGCTTTAAAAAATGTCCCAGTTTTAAGTAAATAAAAAAAGTAGGAGAATTTAGAATTTCCAGGTAAGATCAGTCATTTATTCAATATATATTATACCCTTGTAAAGGTAAAAAAAAAAAACAAACATTTTTTTAATAACTTCCACTGCACAGCTAAAAAGTTTTGTTGAAAGGAGTGATAATGTTTTGGCTAGCTAAAAAATTCCCAGACTGGGCAATATATGAGTCCAGGAAACAATACAGTTCCATGAAGATATTTTTTTGATAAAAGCTACCGTGGATATTATTATTAATAAAAATATAGAATATTTTTGAAGAATAAAAAAAACCCAGAGGTTTTAATTCCTGAAGCCTCAGAAGAGAAAGAACTGATATTTCCAGAGCATGATATCTGGAAGTCATTAGGTACAGTATAATAAAAAAAATACATTTAAAATATTTTAAATTTAATTTATAGATGAGAGGAGTGGGTTTCACTGGAACCAACAATTTTACATCTTAGAATGTCCTTAGCACACTTAGTGTCTGGTCAGTCAGTTCACATTCAATGGCAATTGTTGGAGGTGGTTGACACTTGGCTTACCAAATTTCCTAGCTAGGTCTAAGTCCTTACTCTTAATGCTCCATTTTGGAATGTGGATAGGAGAGCAAAGCAGGACCTTAGAACATAAAAGGTCAGATCTTTGACTGGGCTACAAACCACCCTGTGTGATAGTGGGAAGCCCTCTGAGAACTCCTGAGAACTCTGAGAATGTAGGAAGTATCATATCGAAATATCAAAATGGCAAAGATTTATTTTCATCTATATTCTAAGTGAGTCAAATATTGGCCAATTGTAAGGAATTTCAAAGACCAGAAGGATGGAGAGTTTGCCTAGGATTTCAATCCTTTTCTGCAGTTTAATTAATATTTTGTCATAGGGATGCTTTGAAATAAATCACTAATTCACAACTACACAGCTAAAAGAATGTAGTTTATTTTCTGACAAGCTAAAAACATCCCCAAACTGAAAACATTTGGACACCAAATGAAATGTAACTCCCGATATGTTCTCCTTTAGTCAAGATTACTATTGATATTACTAACAAGGAAAATGAAAGTAGAGGATGTTTGGGCAATAAAATGAATGTGTAGCATGCTGAGGTTTAGGAACAGATATGGGTTAGTTTTGCAAATTTGTACATAGGGAAGACGGACATGCCTTGTAATAATTATACAATAAAAAAGAAAAAGAAAAATATTTATAGATCATTTTCAGGATCAGGAGCTGGATGAGGTTATAGGAGGTGCAAAGGCAGAATTTTGATTTGGAACCTAGAATCTCAGAGCATAATAGAAATACACAGTCTAGAAGACAGAGCCTGGATGAGGGAATATCAGTTTGGAGACTTAACAGAAGAAAGAGAATGGGAGATGTTCAGAGGCTGATGAGAGAAATTGTCTGAAAAAATGGGATTTTAGAACAATGTCAGGTAAGAGAGGAGCCTTAGAGAAGAGAATGAGGGATTAAGAAGGGCCTCTGGAAGAAGGAATATCTGATCCAGAAGGGAACACCAAAAGTCAGGACTGATGTGTCTTCAAATTTTCCATGTATCAAACCTCTGAGGGCTCTAACAGCCTATTTCATCTGCTGTGGAATGGGTCTTCAAATGCAAAATGTCATCAATTTCAAGCACTACTTTAGCTATATTCTTAGTGAGCAAAAATATTTTCCAGTTCTAGGTAAATAAAGAAAGGAGGAGAATTTAGAATTTCTGGGTGTTATCAATCATTTATTTCAAATTACTTTATATTATATCCTTATAAAACAAAAAAAATACACATCTTCCACCACACATCTAAAAGGGTTTGGTTAATGTACAGATAATGAAAACATTATCACCAGCTAGCTAAAAAATATACCAGGACCATGAAACAAATGCAATTCCATGAAGATCCTTCTTGGATAGAGTGCCACTGATAGGATTACTATTGATTAGGGATATGGAATGTTTTTGAACAAAAACCAAACAAAACTGCAGTTGTCAATTTTGAAGCTTCAAAAGAGACAGAAGTAATGTTTCCAGCTCAAAATATTTGTAAGTCATTAAGTATAGTGTAATAAAAATCCATTAAAGTACGTTAAAAATCAGCTTTATAGAGCACAGGATGATCTTTCTTTGGAAACAAAAACGTGATGATTTCTAGATGAGAAAGTCATTTATTTCAATTTACTTTATGTTAAAAGCTTGTGCAGCTCAAATTTTCTTTATATATCTTCTACTGCAAAGCTAAAAAGTGTTCCTGAAGTAGTGACGATGTTCTGGCTAGTCAAAAAATTCCCAGACAAGGTAATATACAAGCTCTGAGGAACAAATACAATTCCATGAAGATCTTTCCCTGTTATTAATAATGAATATGGAATGCTTTTGAACAATAAGTAAAACAAGTTTTTAATTCCTGAAGCTTCATTAGTGAGGATATCATATTTGTAATTCATTTGGTAGAGTGTAATAAAATCCATTAAATTTTTTTAAAATGAAATTTATAGACAATAGGAGGATGTTTCCTTGGAAAGAACAATTTCACTTCTTAGAATGTCTTTAGCACACAATGCCTGGGCAGTCAGTTTACATTCAATGGCTGGAGATGTTGGAGATGGCTGAAATTTAGCTTAGTAAATTTCCTAGCCAGGTACAAGTTGTAACTCTAAATGTTGCACACTGGAATAGGAACATGAGAGCAAACCAAAACCTTAGAACACAAAAGGTCAGACCTTTGACTGGGCTACAAAGCAACCTGTGTGATAATGGGAAGCCCTGTGAGAATATGAATCAGAATCTGCTCTGGCAATGCCTTAGAAGGGAAAACATGATCAACAGCAAAGATTTATTTCCATCCATATTCTAAATGAGCCAAATATTGGTCAGTTGTAGGGAAGTCAAAAACCAGGAGGGAGAGTTTGCCTAGGATTCCAGTCCTTTCCTGTGACTTAATTCACATTGGGTAGTAGGGATGCTTTGAAATACATCATGAATCCACTCCTACACAGCCAAAACAGTCTAGGGAAAATATTGCCTATTTTCTAAGAAGCCAAAAATGAAGCCCCCAAACTGAAAACATTTGGACATCAAACCAAATGTAACTCCCTATATGTTCTGGTTTGGTCCAGACTACTATTGATATTACTAACAAGGAAAATGAAAGCAGAGTATGTTTGGGGAATAAAATGAATGTTTAGCATGCTGAGGACTTAGAACAGTTCATTTTGCATATAGGGAAGATGCATATGCACTATAATAATTATACAATAAAAAAAGAAGAAAGATCCATATAAAGCATTTTCAGAATAATGAGCTGTATGAGGATACAGCAGGTGCAAGGGCAGAATTGTGAGGTCTAGAGAAGGGAGGGGGCAGAGGCAGAGGGGCTGGAAATGGAAAATTTCAGCAACAGGAAGATGTGAGCACTCAGTGTCAGACCTGGGAGCATGGAGATGAAAATGAGAAAGCAGCAGGGACCAGAGAAGAGGGAAATCAGAACAAAGAGAGCGCTTTGGACAGAAAATGGCGGCTGTTATAGTGAACTCCAAGCCCCTATATGTAACAGGTGGGAGGGTTCAGAGAAAAGGGACCTTAGAGTGGAAAAATCTCACAAATCATGTGTTTCTTTTCATGGACATACTCAGTGGGGTCAAATATCAACCATTTTTATTAATTAAAAAAATAAGAAGGTGGATATTTTGTAGGACATCATTCATTTATTCTAATATGATTTTTATTGGGCATCAGTGATAAGAAATCCTAACAAAGAAACTAAAGAAAATTTAAACCAAAAATCTTGTGCCTTCAAATATTGTATCACCACTCCCCAAACCCACACAAACCACAAATATCTGTACGAAAAATTGCAATCCTCTACAATTCCTTCATTGAGAAAGATCTTTATATTTATTTACAATAATGTTGGTGATGATGGATAGTCAGTGCTTTTGGCCATTAAAATGGCATTCGAAGGGACGACAATTTATGTTTAGAAATCAGTATATATGTAAAACTTACATATGTTGGTAAAACAAAAGAATAAAATTAACCAAAGCAGAAAAAAGAACAAACAATATAGATTTCAGGACTCTTTTCCATTAGACAAGAGAATCTCATTTTTAAAGGTCCTTAGAAAACTGACAGTCTAGACTTCCAAATACCATTACAGTGAGCAAGGTGGTTTTTGGCTGGAATGTGGAATACAGAATTTCCCAGTATGGCAGTGAGTCCCTATCAATGAAACAATTAGAAATGGATTGTGAAAACCAAATTCTTGAATTAGGCTTTGATTTGGAATTTTTATTATCTGAGGCAGATGGAAATAGATAATGCTGAATAGAATCCTGAAAAATATAATGCAAGAATCCTGAGAAGGGTGAGTGTAGAAACAGGGCTGTCAGTTTGGAGAAGAACCTAAAGAGAGAGATGGGGATATGTTCATAGGCTGATGAAGGAAACTGTCTGAAGAAACTGGATTTTAAACAGACAATGTCAGTCTGGGAGAATTTGAGATGGAGGAGAGCCTTCAAAGCCAGGGATATCTGATCTGGGAGAGACCACAAAATGTCAGGACTGGAGTATAATCCAGTTTTCCATATGCTAGAACTGTGAGGGCTCTGAGAACCTCCATCATCAACTGTGGAATGGGTCTTCAAATGTAAAACTTTATAAATGTCAAGGATGACTCTAACTGTCTGCTTATTAGGCAAACAGATTTTCTAGCACTAAGTAAATAATATGTCGCATGCTAAAGAAATAAAGAGATACTAGCTAGTTTTTAAAATTAGTATGTGGTTAAGATGAATGTGGATTATAATAATAATCCAATAAAAAAGAAACTCCCTCATGGATCATAGGATGGTATGGCCCTATTATCCAAAATGTCAGCTCTCTGTAGCCTCTCGGAACACTTAGTAATCAGAGCTTTCCAGGACCTTTCTAGGATATACGTTGGAAGGGTCCTGCTCTTCGTAAAGCAGAATTCCTAGCTAGGGTACAAGTTGTCACTCTGAACACCTGAATTTTGAATAAAAAACTTAGTGAGAGTATATGATAGGAGATGTCTTATGTAACACAGAATACCTGAGCTTGAAGGAAATTTGGAATTCAGAGTCATAAGCTGGATGAGACCATTGAATCTGTCAGGCCAGATTTGTGAGGTCCTAGAGAAGAGAGAGGGGGAGATGTACAGGGGTCTGGGAACAGACATTTTCAGAGACAGGCAGATGTGAGCACACAGTGTGAGACCTGGGAGTTGCCATGGAAATGAAAATGAGAGAGATAGTAGTGCCTATAGAAGAGGCGACCTCAAGAGCAAAGAGAGCCCCTAGGGCAGCAAAGGTCAGATATTCCAGTGAACTCCAAACCTCTGTATGCTATAGGTGGGTGAGGGAGTTCAGAGAACAGATATCATCTGGTGGGGAAGGGGCCTTAGAGGAGAAAAATCACACAAATAGCAAAGATTCATTTTCATGTTTATTTGGAATAGGCTTTAAAAAGTAAGAGGAAGGTAGGTTTTATACAACAGATCACTGATTTATTCTAATTACTATTTCTTGAAAACTAGGGATATATAAGAAAAATAAATTTACAAAATCTTACAAAAGCAACACCACCACCTATCTTCAACCACAGTACCAAATGGGTTTGTTCCGCTTATCTTTATTTTTTGGCTAGCAAACAATGCTCCTGACACCCCAACACATGCACACCCAAAGAAAGGCTGCTGCATGTATTTGTTCCCTTAGTAAAAACTGATATTTCTATTACATCTAATAAAAATGAATATAAAGTCATTTTGGACAAAAACCCTAGATGTTCACTATAAAGAGCCATTTACAGAAAAGACTTCTATCTCAAAGTCATTAGGTAGGTAGCAAATATACATTGTAATAATCATGATACTATGAATAAAATGGAAATTAATTACTAAATACCAGTTAGCCACATAGGATTTTTAAAACCCCAAATGCCATAGCTTCAATCAATATTCCCTAGAACAATAAAAGTTTAGGCCGCCAGCTATCTTTCCTGAGGGAATATTGAAAGCAGCTGAAAGCAGAGGCACAGAACTTCTGAACCAGGAGTTAAATCCTGCCTCTGACTTTACCAGCGGCGAGTTAAAAGTGAAGACAAAATATGGAATTGGGGAAGGTACAATCCTAGAACCCCTAGAAACTTTGGACCCAGAATCATGAGCTAGATTCGGCTGTAGAATCTCTAATGTCATTATTCAGAGGGACTAGAAGAGGGAGAAGGGAGATATTCAGGGGCTGAGAAAGAAAATTGTCAGAAATTGGAGAACTTTAGCTCACAGCATAGGGTAGCCTTGGAGAAGAGAAGGAGGGAGCAGGGAAGAAGGGATGTCACAGCAGAGAATCCCCTGAGACTCCACAGGGCAAATCTTGAAATATCCTGAAAATCACCTTGTTTGATGGCTGGGCATTCTCTGAGAACACAAATGATTAGCTCTGAATGGGCCTTTGAATGGATAACATCATAAATGACAAGACTATATTCTCAGATATATTCTGAGTTGGCCCAAATATTGGCCTAGTTTGATCCACTTGTTTTCCTTTGTTCTTCCATCTTGAAGAGGACCATGAAATCAGAAGGTGATCTCATCACCTACAAATGAATTGGATTTAAGTGAGGGAGGGCTGTGCAGTTCTGTCCAGCCTCACTCTCTGGTCCAGAAGCATTTGGGACCAGGAGCAAGATACAGATTAGGAAGACTGGAGATGGCCCTGGAATTAGGCCATTTAATAAACAAGATAAAGATGGATTGTTCTTATGAGCTCAAACCTAAATTCAAATTAATTTCAACTTCTAGTATGTACTTTAGATTGAAAAAAGAGACTTCCTACACTAGAGCCAAGATGGCAGAGTAAGCCGTCAATTTCTGTAACTCTCCCATATTCACCAGCAAACAACCATAAAATTTGCCCCGAAGCAAGTCCTGGAGCAGGAGAACCAGCAAAAACATGGAATGAAACAATGGTTTAGCCCAAGAAAGTTGGAAGATGAGCAAGAAAGGTCCATCTCACTGCTGAGGGAAGTTGTTTGCAGCAATAGAATTTTAGGAAAGACTATATCAGTCTAGAAGGAGGCTTGGAGAAGAGAATGAGGGATTGAGGAGAGCCTTTACAAGAAGGGATATCTGATCCAGGAGAGAACAGCAAAGGTCAGGATTGAAGTGTCCTCCAATTTCCCATGTGTCATAGCTCTGTGAGTTCTTTGAACCTACTTCATCTTCTGTGGAATGGACTTTTCAATGCAAAATATCATCAATTTCAAGGATCACTTCGAATATGTTCATAGTGGGCAAAAATATTTTCCATTTCTAAGTAAAGTAAGAGAATTGAGAATTTCTGGATGAGATCAGGCATTTATTTTCAAACTACATTATATTATATGATTATGAAGCTCAAAATTTTTTCATGTCTTCCACCACAGAGCTATAAAGTTCTCTTGAAGTAGTGACATTGCTTTGGGCAGCTAAAAATTTCCTAGACAGGATAATATACAAGCTTCATGGAACAAATACACTTTCATGACCTTTCTTGGATAAAGGCAAGCATGGATATGCTTATTTTTGGTAAGGAATATAGAATGCTTTTGAACAAGTAAAACTAGGTTTTAATTCCTGAAGCCTCATTATTGACAGTCATGTTTTCAGATCATAATATTTGTAAGTCATTAGGTACAGTGTAATGAAAATCCATTAAAAAGTTTAAAAATGAAATTTATAGATGATAGGAGTGGATTTCCTTGGAACCAACAATTTCCTGTCTTACAATATCGTTAGCACACTTAATGACTGGGCAGTCAGTTCACATTTGATGGCGACTGTTGCTGAAATTTGGCTTACCAATTTTCCTAGACAGGTGTAAGTCCCAACTGGATGTTTCGTGTTGGAAGGGGTATATGAGAGCAAAGCAGCACCTTAGAACACAAAATGTCAGATTTCTAATTGGGCTACAAACCACCCTATGTGATAGTGGGAACCCCTCTGAGATCATGAATCAAGATTTGCTTTGGCAATGCCTTAGAAGGGAAAACATCATGAATGGTAAAGACTTATTTCCATTCTGTAGTCTAAGTGAGACAAAATATCGGCCAGTCAAAGGGAAGTAAAAAACTGGAAGGAGGGAGAGTTTGCCTAGCATTATAATCCTTTCTTGTAATTTAATTAACATTTAGCATTAGAAGTGCTTTGAAATATATCATAAATCCACAACTACAAATCTAAAACAGTCTAGTTAAAGGACTGTCTTTTTTCGGGGAAACCAAAAAGTCACCCCCAAACTGAAAGCACTTGGACACCAAAGCAAATGTAACTCCCTATATGTTCTCCTTTAATCCAGACTACTATTGATATTACTAACAAGGAAAATGAAAGCAGAGGATGTTTGGGCAATAAAATGAAGATGTAGCATGTTGAGGATTTAGAACAGACATGGTTTCATTTTGCAAATTTGCATATAGGGAAGATGCATGTGCATTGTAATAGTCATCAAATAAAAAATAAGAAAAATCTGTATAGAGCATTTTCAGGATCAGGAGCTGTATGAGGCTATAGCCGTTGCAAAGGCAGAATTTTGAGAGGTTAGAGATGGGAGGGGGCAGAGGCAGAGGAGCAGGGAATGGAAAATTTCAGCAACAGGAGGATGTGAGTACACAGTGTCAGACCTGGGAGTTGCCATGGAGATGAAATTTAGAGAACAGCAGGGGCCAGAGAAGAGGGAAATCAGAACAAAGAGAGGGTTTAGGACAGAAAATGGCGTCTCTTAGAGTGAATTCCAAACCCCTATGTGCTACAGGTGGGAGGGGTTAGAGAAAAGGGATCATGTCCTGGGAATGGGGCTGTAGAGTGGCAAATCTCACAAATCACATGATTTATTTTCACGTATATACTCAGTGGGGCCAAATACTGACCATATTTAATTAATATAAAAAGTAAAAAGGTGGATATTTTTGTAGGATATAATTCATTTATTCTATTATGATTTTTATTGGGCATCAGTGATGAATAACAAAACAAAAATAACAAAAAAAGGTAAAGAAAACTTAAACCCCAAATCGTATATATTTATATATAATAGTGTTAGTGATAATGAATATTCAGTACTTTTGGCCATGAAAATGATGTTCTAAGGGGCAACAATTTATGTTCGGAAATCAGTATATGTGTAAGATTTACATGTGTTGGTAAAACAAAAGAATAAAATTAACCAAAGCAGAAAAAAGAACAAACAATATAGATTTCAGGATACTGTTCCTTTAGACAAGAGAATCTCACATCTTTAAAGGTCCTTAGAAAACTGACAGTCTGGACTTCCAAATACCATTACAGTGAGCAAGTGTGCTGTAGGCTAGAACTTGGAATACAGAGTTTCCCAGCATGGCAGTGAGTCCCTATTAACGAAACAATTAGGAATGGATTGAGAAAACCAAATTCTTGAACTGGGCTTTAATTTGGAATCTTAACTATCTGAGCTGGATGGAAATAAATAATCCAGAACAGAATCCTGAAATATATAATGCAAGAATCCTGAAAAGGATGAGTGTAAAAACAAGGCTGTCAGTTTGGAGAAGGACCAGAAGAGAGAGACCAGGAGATGTTCATAGGCTGATGAAGGAAATTGTCTAAAGAAATGGGATTTTAGAACAGACAATGTCAGTCTGGGAGAATGTGAGGTAGAGGAGAGCCTTCAAAGCCAGGGATATCTGATCTGGGAGAGACCACAAAATGTCAGGACTGGAGTATAATCCAGTTTTCCATATGCTAGAACTGTGAGGGCTCTGAGAGCCTCCATCATCAACTGTGGAATGAGTCTTCAAATGTAAAACTTTGTAAATTTCAGGAGTGACTCTAAATGTCTGCTTATTAGGCAAACAGATTTTCTAGATCTAGGTAAATAAAGAGACACAGGTTAGTTTTTATAAATTGGTATATGATAAGAATAATGTGTATTGTAATAATGATACAATAAAAAAAAAAAGAAAATCCTTCATGGATCATAGTAGAGTATGGCCCTATTATCACAGTAGCGCCTCGGAATACCTGAGAATCAGAGCTTCCCAGGACCTTTCTAGGACATATGCTAGAGGGATCCTATTGGTTAGAAAACAAAATTTCTTAGCTAGAGCATAAGTCCTGACTCTCAACATCCAGATTTTGAATAACATGCATAATGAGAGTACATGCTAGGAGATGTCTCATGTAACATAGAATACCTGAGCTTGAAGGAAATTTGGAATTCAGGATCATAAGCTAGATGAAACCATTGAATCTGCCAGGCCAGATTTGTGAAAGCCTAGAGAAGAGAGATGGGGAGATATACAGGGGTCTGGGAATGGATATTTTCAGAGACAGGCGTATGTGAGCAAATAGTGAGAGACCTGGGAGTTAATACAGAAATGAAAATGAGAGAGGTAGAGAGCCCCTAAGGTAGCAAAGGTCAAATATTCCAATGAACTCCCTCTGTGTTCTCCTTTAGTACAGACAATTAATGATATTCCTAACATGTAAAATGGAAGCAGAGGATGTTTGGGCAATAAAATGAATTTGTAGCATGCTGAGGATTTAAAATAGATGAGGGTTCTCTTTGCATATTTGCATATAGGGAAGATGCATGTGCATTGTAATAATTATCCAATAAAAACGAAAAGAATAATCCGTATAAAGGGTTTTCAGGATCATGAACAATATGAAGATACAGCAGGTGCAAAGGCAAAATTTTGAGGGGCTAGAGAAGGGAGGGGGCAGAGGCAGAGGGGCTGGGAATGGAAAATTTCAACAACAGGAGGATGTGAATACACAGAGTCAGACCTGGGGGTTGCCATGGAGACGAAAATTAGAGAGCAGCAGGGACCAGAGAAGAGGGAAATCAGAACAAAGAGAGGGCTTTGGACAGAAAATGGCGGCTCTTACAGTGGACTCCAAACCCCTGCATGCCACATGTGGGAGGGTTCAGAGAAAAGAGATCATCTCCTGGGGAAGGGGCTTTAGAGTGCAAAATCTCACACATAGCAAAGATTTATACAGCGGGGGCTTTAAAAACGAAGCGCAAGGTAGATTTTTCACAGGAGATTATTTATTACAATATAATATTTACTGAACATTAGTGATGTATAAGAAAAAAAAATAAATGTTAAAAATCCTAAAAGAGCAATACTGCCACCTATCTTCAACCACAGTGGCAAAAGAGATTGTAGAGCTTCTCTCTCTTTTTTGGCTAGCAAACAATGCCTCTGAACCACAAAACATGCACACCGAAAGAAAGGCAGTTGCATGTATTTCTTTCCTTAGTACAGACTGATGTTCCTATTACTTTTAATAAAAATGAATATTGAGTAATTATGCACAAAAACCTAGATGTTCACTATGAGAACCTTTAAGAGAGAAGACTCCTATATCAAAGTCATCAAAATGGTAGCATACATACATTGTAATATCAGTACAATGAATGAAATGAAAATAATGACTAGATACCAGTTATCCAGATAAAACTTTCACAACCAAAAATGCTCTGGCTTCTATGTTCCCTAGAACACTAAAAGTTTAGGCTGACAGTCATCTTTCCCGTGGGAATATTGGAAGTAGTTCAGAGCAGAGATACAGAATTTCTGAGCCAGGAGTTTAATCCTGCCTCTGAATGTACCAATGGAGAGTGAAAATTGAATCCAAAATATTTATCAGGGAAAGCACCTGGAACCCAGACTGTGAGGCCTTGACAAAAACTTTGGATCCAGAAACATGAGCTAGATTCAGCTGTAGAATCTATAATGTCATTATTTAGAGGGACTAGAAGAGGGAGAAAGGGAGATATTTAGAAGCTGAGAAAGAAAACTTAGAAATTGAAGAGGTTAAGTTCATAGCATAGGTACAGTGTAATGAAAATCCACTAAAAACTTTTAAAATGAAATTTATATATCATAGTAGGGGGTCTCCCTGGAACCAACAATTTCCTATCTTACAATATCCTTAGCACACTTAATGCCTGGGCAGTCATTTCACATTAGATGGTGATTGTTGGGTGATGGCCAAAATTTGGCTTACCAATTTTCCTAGCCAGGTATAAGTGCTAACAGAATGTCAGATGTTAGAGGGGGGATATGAAAGCAAAGCAGCACCTTTTAACACAAAATGTCAGATTTCTGATTGGGTTACAAATCACCCTTTGAGTTCATGAATCAGGATTTGCTCTGGCAATGACTTAGAAGGGAAAATATCACAAAAGGCAAAAATTTATTTCCATCTATATTCTAAGTGAGTCAAAATATCAGCTAATTGTAGGGAAGTCAAAAACAAGGATGAAGGAGGGTTTGCTAGGATTTCAATCCTTTTCTGTAATTTAATTGACATTAGGTAGTAGGGATGCTTTGGAATAAATAATGAATCCACAACTACAGAGCTAAAACAATCTAGTACTGTCTGCTTTCTGACAAAACCAAAAATCGCCCCCAAACTGAAAATATTTGGACACCAACAAATGTAACTCCCCATATGTTCTCCTTTAGTCCAGGCTACTATAGATACTACTAACAATGAAAATGAAATCAGAGATTGTTTGGGCGATAAAATGAATGTGTAGCATATTGAGGATTTAGAATGGCCAAGGATTCATTTGGCACATTTGCTTATACAGAAGATGCTGGCTATAGCTGTTGGAAAAGCAGAATTTTGAGGGTCTAGAGAAGGGAGGGGGCAGAGGCAGAGGAACAGGGAATGGAAAATTTCAGCAACAGGAGGATGTGAGTGCACAGAGTCAGACCTGGGAGTTGCCATGGAGATGAAAATGAGAGAGCAGCAGGGACCAGAGAAGAGGGAAATCAGAACAAAGAGAGTGATTAGGGCAGAAAATGGCGGCTCTTGCAGTGAACTCCATGCATGCTACAGGTGGGGGCGGGGGGATGTTCAGAGAAAAGGGATGGGACGTTAGAGTGGAAAAATCTCACAAATAGCAAAGATTTATACAGAGGGGGCTTTAAAAAGGAAGAGCAAGTTAGATTTTTTTAATAGGAGAGCATTAATTATTTGAATATAATTTTTAGTGAACATTAAGTGATGTATAAGAAAAATAAATGTTAAAAATCCTAAAAGAGCAGCAATACTGCCACTCATCTTCACCCATAGTGGCAAAAGGGATTGTGGAGCTTCTCTCTTATTTTTTGGCTATCAAAGAATGCCTCTGAACCATCATACATGCACACCAAAAGAAAGGTAGCTGCATGTATTTCTTTCCTTAGTAAGGACTTATGTTTCTATTACTTTGAATAAAAATGAATATTGAGTAATTTTGGACCAAAAAACATAGATACTCACTATAGAGAACCTTTTAGAGAGAAGACTTCTATCTCAAAGTCATCAGATAGGTAGCAAATATACATTGTAATAATAATACAATGAATAAAATTAAAAATAATAACTAGGTACGAATGATCTAGATATGGCTTTTAAAACCAAAAGTGCCCTGGCTTCTTTGTTCTCTAGAACACTAAAAGCTTAGGCTGCTGGGTAGCTTTTCTGTGGGAATACTGGAAGTAGTTGAGGGGAGAGATACAGAATTTCTGAGCCAGGAGTTAAATCCTGCCTCTGAATGGAGAGTGAAAATTGAATCCAAAATATTTATCAGGGAAAGCACCTGGAACTCAGACCATGAGGCCTTGACAGAAACTTTGGATTCAGAAACATGAGCTAGATTCAGCCGTAGGATCTTTAATGTTATTATTCACAGGGACTAGAAGAGGGAGAAAGGGAGATATTCAGAAGCTGAGAAAGAGAACTGTCAGAAATGGGAGAGCTTGAGCTCATAGCATAGTGTAGCCTTGGAGAAGAAAAGGAAGGAGGTAGGAAGAAGTTATATTGGAGTAGAGAGTGCCCTGAGACTCCATAGGACAAATACTGAAATGTCCTGAAAATCACAATGTTTGATGACTGGGCATTCTCTGAGAACACAAATGATTAGCTGTGAATGGGCCTTTGAACAGATAATGTCATAAATGGCAAGAATATATTGTCAGATATATTCTGAATTGGCCCTAACATTGACCTTTTTTGATCCACTTATTGTCTTTTGTTTTTCATTCTTGAGAAGGACCATGAAATCAGAAGGTGATGTGATCACTTGCAAATAAAATGGATTTAAATGAGGGAAGGCCATGCAGCTGTGTCCAGCCTTATTCTCTGCTCCAGATGCCTTTGGCACCAGGGGCCAGATATAGATTGGGAAGACTAGAGATGGCCCTGGAAGTAGGTCATTTAATGAGCAAGATGAAGGTAGATTATTATTATGAGATCAAACCTAAATTCAAATTAATTTCAATTCTTAGTATGTACTTTCTGGTAGAAAAAGAGATTTCCTAGAGCCAAGATGGTGGAGTAAGCAGTAAATTGCTGTAACTCTCCCACATTCACCTCCAAACAACCATAAAATTGTGCCCCAAAACAAATTGTGGAGCATCAGAAACAGCAAAAAATGGCATGAAACAGTATTTTAGCCCAAGGGGGAACATCAGCAAGAAAGGTTCATATCACAGAGGAGGGAAGTTGTCTGAAGAAATAGGAGTTTAGAAGAGACACTGTTAGTCTGGGAGGAGGCTTGGAGAAGAGATTGAGAAATTGAGGAGAGCCTTTAGAAGAAGTGATATCTGACCAAGGAGAGAACAACAAAGGTCAGGATGGGGGTATCCTCCAATTTCCCATATATCATAGCTTTGAGAGCTCTTTGAACCTACTTCATCTTCTGTGGAATCAACTTTTCCATGCAAAATGTCATTAATTTAAAAGATTACTTCAAGTATATTCTTAATGGGCAAAATATTTTCCAGTTCTAAGTAACTTAAAAATTAGGAGAACTGATAATTTCTCAATGAGATCAGTCATTTATTTCAATTTACATTATGTTTTACCCTTTTAAAGTTCAAAATTTTTCCATGTCTTCCATCACAGAGCTAAAAAGCTTTGTTGAAGTAGTGACATTGTTTTGGCCAGCTAAAAAATTCCCAGACAAGGTAATATACAAGCTCCATAGAACAAATACAATTACTTGACCTTTCTCTGATAAAGGCTACCATGGATATGCTTATTATTAACAATAAATTCAGAATGTTTTTGAACAAAAAGTACAAAGAGGTTTTAATTCCTGAAGCCTCATTAGTGACAGTAATGTTTCCAGATCATATTTGTAAGTCATTAGGTACGGTGTAAGGAAAATCCATTAAAATTTTTTAAAATGAAATTTATAGATAATAGGAGGGGATTTCCTTGCAACCAACAATTTAACATCTTAGAATGCTCTTAGCACACTTAATGCCTGGGAAGCTAGTTCATATTCAATAGTGATTGTTGGAGGTGGTAGACATTTGACTTACTAATCTTCCTACCTAGATATAAGTCCTAACTCTGAATATTGCACATTGGAGTTAGGATATGAGACCAAAGTAGAACCTCAGAAAACAAAAGGTCATACGATGATTGGGCTACAAACCACCCTGTTTCATAGTGGGAAGTCCTCTGAGAACAGGTTGTTTGGTCTAAAATTGCCTTAGAAGGGAGAATAACATAAATGACAGAGATTTGTTTCCATCTATATTCTAAGTAAACCAAAATATCGGCCAATTGTAGAGAAGTCAAATATCAGAAGAAGGGAGAGTTTGCCTAGGATTACAATTCTTTCCTGTAATTTAATTAACATTTGGCAGTAGGGATTTTGAAATAAATCATGGATACATACCTATACAGCTAAAACAGTTTACTTAAAGTACCATTTTCTGAGAAGCAAAATAACCCACCCCCAAACTGAAAGCATGTGGACACTAAACCAAACTTAACTCGCTATAGGTTCTCCTTTAGTCCAGACTACTATTGACATTACTAACAAAGAAAATTAAAGCAGAGTAATTTAGGGCAATAAAATGAATATGTAGCATGTTGAGAACTTAAAACAGCCACGGGTTCATTCTGCAAATTTGTATATGGGGAAGATGCACCTGCATTGTAATAATTATCTAATAAAAATAAAGTAAAATCTTTTCAGATCATTTTCAGGATCATGAGCATGATGAGGCTATAGCAGGGGAAAGGCAGAATTTTGAGGGTCTAAAAAAGGGAGGGGGGCAGAGGCAGAGGGGCTGGGAATGGAAAATTTCAGCAACAGGAGGATGTGAGCGCACAGTGTCAGACCTGGGAGTTGCCATGGAGATGAAAATGAGAGAGCAGCAGGGACCAGAGAAGAGGGAAATCAGAACAAAGAGAGGGCTTAGGACAGAAAATGGCGGCTCTTGCAGTGAACTCTAAGCCCCTATATGCTACAGGTGGGAGGGTTCAGAGAAAAGGGATCATCTCCTGGGGAAGGGGCCTTACAGTGTAAAATCTCACAAATCATGTGGATTTATTTTCATGTATATACACTGTGGACACAGAAATGGGACATTTTTGAATAATTAAAAAATAAGAAAGTGGATTTTTTTTTAGGAGATCTTTCATTCATTCTACTATGATTTCTGTTGGGCATCAATGATAAATAGGAAAATGTAGCAAAGAAATTAAACAGAACATTACCCAAAAATCTCATTTTTTCAACCACACTAACAAAAGTATTTGGTGGAAATATTGCCAATTTTTAATCTAGCTCAATAAACCCCTCCAAATCAGAAAACCTGGATTGCAGTAGAAATCCAATTCCAATTGCTTGTTTTTCGTTCCTAAATAAAGATTGCTTTTTTATGACTATTAATAAAAATGAATATCAAGTAGTTTGGGACAAAATCCCCCAGATGTTCAGTATAGAGAGCTTTTTAGGGAGAAGACTTCTATTTTGAAGTCATCATATCATTTGGACCAATGTATATTGTAATAACAATTCAAATAATATTAAAAATAAGAATTTGTTACAAGTTTCCTTGATATGGCTTTAGAACCAAAAATTCATGTCTACCTTGGTCTCTAAGATCCTAAAGGTCTAAGTTTCCAGGTACTTTTCCTGTGGGAATGTTGGAAGTAGTTGAGAGCACAAGTTGAGAATTTCTTAACTTGTAGTTAATCCTGTCCCTCAATGTCCCAATGTGGAATGGAAAGTGAAGCCAGAATATGTGATCATGAGGGCACTGGAACCCAGGCTGTGTGGGCTTGATGGAAACTTTCAGTTCAGATCCCTCAGCTTTATTCAGCTATGTCATCTCTAATGTCACATCAGAGGGACTAGAAGGGGCAAAATAGGGGACATTCAGGTGCTGAGAATAGAAAATTTCAAAGATAGGAGAGTTTTGCACATAGCAT
Source organism: Pseudochirops cupreus (assembly GCA_028627135.1). Lineage (NCBI taxonomy): Eukaryota > Metazoa > Chordata > Mammalia > Diprotodontia > Pseudocheiridae > Pseudochirops > Pseudochirops cupreus. The sequence continues at coordinate 10,746,980 of CM053582.1, forward strand.
TATGTAGCCATGGAGAAGAGAAGGAAGAAGGTAGGAACGTACTTTGAAGAAGGGATGTCAGAGCAGAGAGACCCCAAAGGGCAGATCTTGAAATGTCCTAAAAATCAGCATATCTGATTCCTAGTCAATCCATGAGAATAGAAATGATCAGGCCTGAATGGTCCTTAGAATAAAAAATATATATAATAAATAGCAAAGATGTATTCTCAGATAGATTATTTTTTCTTTTTTAGTTTTTATTAAAAAAAATTTATTTACTGACTTTCAGTTTACAACATTAAGTTCCACAGTCCCTTGAGTTTCTAATTTTCTCTCCCTCCTTCTTCTCCCCTCTCCTTCCCCCTCCTCCCCCCATGGCAGCAGGCAATCAAATATAGGATCTACAAATACCTTCACTTTAAGTGTTAGTCAAATTGTAAAGAAGGATTATAACCAATGGAGTGAAAAATGAGAAAGTAAAAAACAAAACAAAACAACCAAAAGAGAGAGAGCAGCAGTTTGCTTCAATCTGCATCCAGACTCTGCAGTTCTTTCTCTGCATGTGGATATCTCTCTCCATCACGAGTCTTTTGGAGTTGTCTTATAACCTTGCATTGCTGAGAGGAGCCAAGTCTATCCAAGTTAGTCATCACACATATGTTTTGTCTATAATTGTGTACAAATTTCTCCTGGTTCTGCTCTCCTCACTCAGCATCAGTTTATATAAGTCTCTCTAGGTTATTATGAAGGCCATCTGCTCCTCATTTCTTATAGCACAATAGTATTCCATTACATTCATATACCACAACTTGTTTAGCCATTCCCCAATGGATGGGTATCCCCCTGATTTCTAATTCTTTGCCACCACAAAAAGAACTGCTATAAATATTTTTGTACACATGAGTCCTCTTCCCACTTGTATGATCTCTTTGGGACACAACCCTAGAAGTGATATTGCTGGGTCAGAGGCCATCATGCACTTATTTATAGTCCTTTGGGCATAGTTTTAGATTGTTCTCCAGAATGGTTGAATCAGTTCATAACTCCACCAACAATGCATTAGTGTTCCAATTTTTCCACATCCTCTCCAGCATTTATCATTTTTCTGTTTTTTCATCTTAGCCAATCTGGCTGGTGAGGTGTGGTAACTCAGAGTTGTTTTGATTTGCATTTCTCTAATAACCAGTGATTTAGAGCACTTTTTCATATGCTTAAAGATATCTTTAATTTCTTCCTCTGAAAACTTCCTGTTCATATCCTTTGACCATTTATCAACTGGGGAACGACTTGTATTATTATAGATTTGACTAGGTTCGCTGTACATTTTTGAAATGAGGCCTTTATCAGAGACACTGGATGTAAAATTCTTTCCCAATTTCCCACTTCCCTCTTAATCTTGGTTACATTGGCTTTATTTGTACAGAAACTTTTCAATTTAATGTAATCAAAATTATCCATTTTGCATTTCATAACACTCTCTAACTCTTGTTTGACATAAAGTCTTCCCTTCTCCATAAATCTGACAGGTAGAGCATTCCTTGTTTTCCCAGACTGCTTACAGTATCAGCCTTTATACCTAGATCATGCACCTACAGACTTGATTTTGGTATACTTTGTAAGATATTGGTCTATGCCCAGTTTATGCCATACTATATTCTAGTGTTCCCAGCAGTTTTATTTAAATAGTGAGTTCTTATTCCAGAAGCTGGGGTCTGCAGGTTTATCAAACAGTAGATAACTATAGTAATTTACTGCTGTATCTCATGTACCCAATCTATTCCACTGATCCACTACTCTATTCCTCAGCCAGTACCAAGTAGTTCTGATGACTGCTGCTTTATACTACAGATTAAAATCTGGTATGGCTCAGCCACCTTCCCTAGCATTTCTTTTCATTAATTCCCTTGATATTCTGGACCTTTTGTTCTTCCAAATGAATTTTGTTACTATTTTTTCTAGCTCTATAAAGTAATTTTTTGGTAAATTTATTGGTATGGCACTAAATATATAATTTAATATAGGTAAAATTGTCATTTTTATTATATTAGCTTGACCTAGCCATGAGCAGCTGATGTTTTTCCAGTTAATTAGATATGACTTTATTTATGTGAAAACTGTCTTGTAATTATGTTCATATAATTCCTGGGTTAGTTTTGGCAGGTAGATTCTCAAATATTTTGTAATGTCTACAGTAACTGTAAATGTAATTTCTCTTTCTATCTTTTGTTATTGGATTTTGTTAGAAAGATATAACACTGCCAAGGATTTATGTGGGTTTATTTTATATGCTGCAACTTTGCTAAATTTATTATCTCAAGTAGTTTTTTGCTTGATTCTCTAGGATTCTCTAAGTATATCATCATATTATCTGCACAGAGTGATAGCTTAGTCTCTTCCTTGCCTGATTTGATTCCTTCAATTTTTTTTCTTTTCTTATTGCTACTGCTAACATTTCTAGTATCAAACTGAATACAAGGGGTGATAGTGGAAATGCTTGTTTCACTCCTGATTTTATTGAAAATGCTTCTAACTTATCTTCATTACATATAATACTTGCTGATGATTTCAGATAGATGCTACTCATTATTTTAAGGAAGACTCCATTTATTCCTATACTTTCTAGTGTTTTTAACAGGAACTGGTGTTGTATTTTGTCAAAAGCATTTTCTGTATCTATTGAGATCATCATTTGGTTTCTACTAGTTTTGTTGTTGATATGATCAATTATACTGATAGTTTTCTTAATACTGAACCATTCTTGCATTCCTGGAATAAATCCTACCTGATCAAAGTGTATTATTCTCATGATAAGTTTCTGTAGTCTTTTTGCTAATCTTTTATTTAAAATTTTTGCACCTATATTCATGAGGGAAATTGATCTATAAATTTCTTTCTCCATTTTGTCTCTTCCTGATTTAGGTATTAGTACTGTATTTGTGTCATAAAAAGAATTTGGTAGGACTCCTTCTTCTCCAATTTTCCCAAATAGTTTGTAAAGTATTGGAATCAATTGTTCTTTAAATGTTTGATAGAATTCACTAGTAAATCCATCTGGCCATGGAGATTTTTTTCCTAGGGAGTTCAATTTCTTTTTCTGAGATGGGATTATTTAAGTAATTTGCTTCCTCTTAAATTAATCTGGGTAACTTGAATTTTTGTAAATATTTATCCATTTCACTTATTGTCCAGATTTATGTACATACAATTGGGCAAAATAATTCCTAATTATTGATTTAATTTCCTCTTCATTGGAGGTAGATTTACCCTTTTAATTTTTTATAGTTTTAATTTGTTTTACTTCTTTCTTTTTGTCATACTGACTAAAGGTCTATCAACTTTATTGGTTTTTTCATAAAACCAACTCTTAGCTTTATTTATTAATTGAATAGTTTTATTAATTTAAATTTTATTAATCTCTCTTTTGGTTTTAAGTATTTTTAATTCAGTATTTAAATGGGGATTTTCAATTTGTTCTTTTTCTAGATTTTTCATTTGTATGCCCAATTTATTGACCTCCATTTTCTCTATTTTATTCATGTATGCATTCAGAGATATAAAACTTCCCCTAAGAACTGCTCTTGCTGCATCCCACAAGTTTTGGTATGTTGTCTCATTATTGTCATTCTC
>CM053582.1:10751085-10791139 GCA_028627135.1 Pseudochirops cupreus
AATGGGGATTTTCAATTTGTTCTTTTTCTAGATTTTTCATTTGTATGCCCAATTTATTGACCTCCATTTTCTCTATTTTATTCATGTATGCATTCAGAGATATAAAACTTCCCCTAAGAACTGCTCTTGCTGCATCCCACAAGTTTTGGTATGTTGTCTCATTATTGTCATTCTCTTGAATGAAGTTATTGATTTTTTCTATAATTTCTTGTTTGACCCACTCATTCTTTAGGATTAAGTTATTTAGTTTCCAATAAGTTTTTAATCTATCTTTCCATTGCCCTTTATTACATATAATTTTTATTGCATCATGATCTGAGAAGGATTCATTTCATATTTCTACCTTTCTGCACTGAATTGTGAGGTTTTTATGCCCTAGTACATGGTCAATTTTTGTGTATGTGCCATGTACTGCTGAGAAGACGGTATATTCCTTTTCATTCCCATTCAGTTTTCTCTAGAAGTCTATCTTATCTACCCTCTCTAAAATTATATTTGCCTCCTTAACTTCTTTCTTGTTTATTTTGAGGTTAGATTCACCAAGTTCAGAGAGAGGGAGACTGAGGTCCCCCACTAGTATAGTTTTGCTATCTATTTCTTCCTCTAATTCCCTTAACTTCTCCTCCAGGAATCTGGATGCTATACCACTCAGTACACATATGTTAAGTAAAGACATTGCTTCATTCTCAATGGTGCCTTTTAGCAGGATATAATTTCCTTCCTTATCTCTTTTAATTAGATCTATTTTTGTTTTTTCTTTATCTGAGATAAGGATTGCTACTCCTGATTTTTTTACTTTAGCTGAAGCATAATATATTCTACTCTAGCCTTTTACCTTTACCCTGTGTGTATCCCCCTGTTTGAAATGTGTTTCTTGTAGACAGCATATTGTAGGATTATGGTTTTTAATCCATTCTGCCATCCACCTGTTTTATGGGAGAGTTCATCCCATTCACATTCACAGTTATGATTACTATCTGTGTCTTTCCCTCCATCCTATTCCCTTCCCTGTTTATACTTTTATTTCTCCCTTCTCCCTTCCCCTGCTTAAAAGTTTTCCTTTTGACCACCACCTCCCTCAGTATTCCCTCCCTATCTTCCCCCTTCCCTTTACCTACCCTTTCCCTTACTAGGTCTTCCCTCCCTTCTAATCACACCCCTTTTCCCCTCCTACCGCCTGTAGGGCACAATAGTTTTTTTATACTGATTGGAGCATGTTTTTCCCTCCTTGAACCCAAACCAATGACAGTAAATTTCATACCAGTGCTCCTTAACTTTCCCTCTACTATAATGAGTTTTTGTGACTCCTCACATTATAATCCTGTACTTACCTGATTGTGTTATTCCCTCCTTCAACAAAAACCAATAAGAGTAAAGTTTATATAATGTTCATCTCTGTCCCTTCTTTCCTTCTACTATAGTATGTTTTTATGCCTCTTTGTATGGCATAATTTACTATTTTCTGCCTCCTCCTTTCCTTTTTTCCCATTATAATCCCTTTGCACCCTTTAATAAGGTTTTTTAATCATCAAATTAGTTCATTTATACCCACACCCTCTATCTACGTATATATCTTTTAAATGTTGCAATAATTATACAATTCTCAATATTGACAGGTATCAGCTTCCCCTATAGGGATGTAAACAGTTTATTCTTATTGAATCACAAGTTGTGTATGTATGTGTGTGTGTGTGTGTGTGTGTATGTGTTTCCTGTTTACCTCTTGATGTCTCTCTTGAATCTTGTATTTGGACATCAGATTTTCCACTGAATTCTGTCTTTTTCATCAGGAAAGTCTGGAAGTCCCTTATTTCATTGAATGATTTTGCCTGAAAGATTGTGCTCAGCTTTGCTGGATAGTTGATCCTTGGTTTTAGTCTAAGCTCTGTTGCCTTATGAAATATCATATTTCCATCCCCCTGATCTTTTAATGTAGAAGCTGCTAGGTCTTGTGTGATCCTGACTGTAGCTCCATGATATTTGAATTGTTTGTTTCTGGCTGCTTGCAGTATTTTCTCCTTGACCTTATAATTCAGGAATTTGGCTACAATAATTCTTGGACTTTTCAATTTGGGATCTCTTTCAAGAGGAGTCTGGTGGATTCTTTCAATAACTATTTTACTCTCTGGTTCTAGGACCTCAAGACAGTTTTCTTTGATCATTTCTTAGAGGATATTGTCCAGGCTGATTTTTCATGATGGCTTTCCAGTAGACTAATAATTCTTAGGTTATCTCTCCTGGCTCTATTCTCCAGGTCATTTGTTTTTCCAATGGGATATTTCACACTCTCTTCTAATTTTTCAATATTTTGATTTTGTTTGACTGATTCTTGATGTATCATAGAGTTCTTAGCTTCAATTTGACTGATTCTGATTTTTAGTGAATTATCCCTGGTTAGTTTTTGAAGCTCCCTTTCCATATGTTCAGATTTCATTTTTAGGGAGGCATTTTCTCCAGTTAGATTTTGAACCTCTCTTACCAATTTACAAATTTTGCTTTTTAAGGGTTTGTTTTCTTCAGTGAGATTTTTTTTTCCCAATCTGGCAATTGCAATTTTAAAAGAATTGGTCAGTTTTTTATCTTCTACCTCTCTCATTTGGCTTTTAAAATCCTTCTTGAGCACTTCCAAGAATGCTTTCTGGGCTTGAGATCAGTCCACATTTCCTTCTGTGGTCTTAGGTGTGGTCAGTGGTGTCCTCTGAATTTGGTTCTTCTAGCTCACGATAATAGGATTTAATTGTTTATCCTTTTGTTTTTTCAGATAGTTTCCTGCCCATTGTGATTGCCTATTTCCTAGCTTTTAAAGTGCATTTCTGCTTCTGGGGTATGGAGGGCTTTGACCCACACTTCTAGGGACCTGGTTGTTGACTTTGTGTGCTATAAACTCTGGGTATCTAGAGTGAGGCCAAGGCCAGGACTTTCAGTGTTTCCCCTGGGTTACCCTGAGGCTCACAGAGTAAGGTGGAGTGGGGAGGGGTGGTCTGGCCACTTCAGGATTCCACCTCTGTGCCCCTGGGCTAGAGCTAGGGCAGGCTCAGTAGCTGGCAGCCTGTGTGCCAGCACTGGTGTCTGCAGATTTCCCTGACTGTGCTAAGGCATACCTGGGCTTGTGGTGTTAGTGCTTGCTGGCTCCACCCTCCTTGGTTTCTGGATCTCCCTCTGGTCAGCTGAGATGGGTCTTATTGGGATGCTTCCCATTCTTAACTTCAGGCTAGGCTCAGCCTCAGTCATACCCTTCTTCTAGGACTTCCAAGCCTGCCACTGGTTCCACTGTTTTGGGATTTTACATTGGGTGGAGCAATAATCTCTGGGTTTTCAGGGTCAGGGAGGGGGATTAGAGCAGCTAGGGTTTGCTCTGCCATCTTGGCTCTAAGAAGTCCAGGTAAATGATTTTTAAACATCCAGGCTGTGGGTTGATAGCCCCAGGAGGACCTGGGCTTATCTCTTACCCACCTTGGACAGATCCTCTGTCCTGTGGTGAGAAGTCTGCAAATGCCCTTGTTGTGGGTAGATTTGCTTACTAGGGCTCTCTCTGGCTCTGCTGTGGTTTGGTCGCCAGTGAGCACTGGTGCAAGCCCCGCAACCAGCCCCTGTATGCTCTGCATTCCCCTTGCCCAATCCTCCATGTGCTTTCCTAGACTGAGAATCTGCCAAGTTCCATCTCCCAGGATATTCTGTCACTCTAAAATCTGTTCAGATTCACTTTTTAGAGGTTACTGACAGAATTCACTGAAGAGTTCAAGTATGTTCTGCTTTTACTCTGCCATCTTGTCTCTACCTTTCAGATAGATTCTTAATTGGCCCAAATGTTGACTTGCTCTAGGTCATGTAAAAAACAAGTTAGAAGGTGGGTTGTTTTTATGAAATTAAACCTTAGTTTGAAGTTATGTTTTAGATGTACTGGAGATACACAAAATAAAAAAAAAATCTGACCTCCTTAGCCACAGAGGGTAAGGTGAAAATACTATCTATTTTCTGGCTACTGAAAAACAATCCCACAAACCCCAAACCTCACACATACTGAAATAAACTGGCAAAAGATTTGGTGAGATTTCTCTGTATTCTGTCTGTAACAAAACAAAACCTAAAAAACCAAACAAACCCCACCCAATTGCTCACCATAACAATTGCAGTTGCATGTATTCCTTTCTTTAGTAAAGTCTATTTCTATTGATACTAATCCAAATTAAGCTTGAGCAACTTTGGACAAAAAACGGAAGTTCAGTAAAGAGAGCTTTTATGGAAAAGACCATTTCATGTAATCACATCTGTAAGAATGATGTATATTGTACAATTATCCAATTAATGAAATTAAAATAACAACTTTGAACAATTTTTTATCATGTGGTTTTAGATCCAAAAATGTCATATTCTGGATCTTCCCTAAGACACTGAAGTTTAGACTTCTCAGATCCTTTTGCATAGGAATCTTGTGAGTAGATCAAAGACACAGAATATCCAAGCTAAGAGTTAAGTGCAGCCTCTGAATTTACTAGTGGGGACAGTGAAGCCTGAATATGTGATCCCAGAGGGCACTGGAACCCAGACTGTGTGAGTTTGATGGAAACTTTGAATCCAGAAGCCTGAGCTTGATTTGGCTGTAGACTCCATAATGTCAATATTGGAAGAGAATAGATGAGGAAAAGAGGGAGATGTTCAGGGGCTAAGAAGGGAAATTGTCAGAAAGAGGAGGATTTTCCCATATAGCATTGTGTAGTCCTGATCAAGAGATGGATGAGGTAGGAGAGCACTTAGAATAAGGGATATTAGAGCAGAGAGTGCCCAGAGACTCCAAAGGGTGGATCTCAGTATGTCCTGAAAATGACCATGTTTGATTGGTAGGCATTCTCTGAGAACAGGAATTATCAGCTCTGAATGGGCCTTCAAATGGAAAATGTGGTAAATGGCAAAGATGTATTCTCAGACAGATTCTTAGTTGGCCCAAATATTGATCTTTTATACGTAGGTAATTTAAAAAATAAGAACAAGGTAGCTTATTCTTATGAGATCAAATATCAATTCAAGTTTCATTCTAAGGATGTACTGGTGATACAAAAAATAAAAATCTGACACCCTTAACTACAGAGTAAGATGAAAACTGTTTATTTTATGACCACTCCAAGAAACCACACAAACCACACATATCTGTATGAAAACAATAATGCAGTCCTCCGCCATGCCTTCACTGAGGATGATATTTCTGTTTATTTATGGCGCACTGATGATAAGGGTCTCCAGGTCTTCATAAAGTATTTCTATGACCTCATCAGGGTTCGTCATGGTAGGAACATAGACACTGATGATGGCGGTGTGACGTTTTCCTGTGAGTGCCAATTGCATTGTCAAGAGCCTGTCTTTCACTCATTTTGGTAGACACAGAAGCTTGTTGACAAGATTAGTTTTGATTACAAGTCCTATACCAGCTTCACAGCGCTTCCCTTCCCTTCGGCCACTCTAGAAAAACATGTATCCAGTGCTGACTTCAGTAAACTGGCCTGTGTCTGCCAGCCTTGCTTCACTCAGGGCTACTCTTGGGTTGAGTTCTCTCACAACAAAAGCCACTCATCTTTTAGGTCTACTGGATTTTGTGTTGTCTATAAGTGTGCATACATTCCATGTGCCAATAGTGAGTGAGATTATCTTTGCAGATGTTTTTGTACTTTTTTTGTGTTTTGACCAGAATGGGATTCCCTGCCTGTCACAGTATGTAATCAGGGCAGGGTTGGGTAAGCAGACGATTTTTAAGGCACTTTTTCTAGCCCCTTCATCACACCAGGAGGTGAGCAATGTAATCCTTAAAAGGGTGGTCAGATATCCAGGGAGCTGCCAAATCCCACTGCTGCTTCCAAGTGAGAGGTGGGCCACCTGTGTGTGGCGTTGTGAATATAGTTCCCAGTGTATCCACTCCTGCTGTTTTGTCACCTGCCTGTCACCAAGAACTTTGAGATAAGTAAAATGGTATGGATGATGTCTTTTGATTTGGGTGTAAATTGGATTTAAGTGAGACAGGGTTGCACAAAGTTGTCAGCCTCACTCTCTCCTCCAGAGTCATCACAGTCCAGTGGGTCATCACAGTCCAGTGGCAGGTCAGAGTCAAGATGACTGGTGATGGTTTGAGATGTAATGAATGCCCTTGGTGTCTTCAATGTCTAACCAAGCTCTAAGCACTCCACTGTGCCTGCTCCAGCTGCCTTTATGGCTGTTCAAACATATTGTTCTCATCTGCCCATTCCAACAGGGGAAGTCTTCACATGCTTTGGGCAGACACACCCCAACTCACCAATGTGTTTGAGACCCCTAGGTTACCCTCAACCTGTTTTAGCCCACCTTCCATTTACCATGTTGTGGCTGCTGTGCAAGTTACAGATTCTTATAGCCAGAGGTGAGAGTTGGGTGGGACAAGTGAACACCAAAGGTGGAAAGCACTCACACCAGAGGTACTAGTCTTCCCTGAACACACCCTAAATCCCTGCTGCTAGAGTAGGCTCAAACTACCAGACTTGGCAGAGAGTCCTAGGAAGGAATAGAGTTGGAAACAGCAATAGCAATGGCTGCTTACTACTGAAGACTTGTGCATGTCATGACCTTCTCATTACCAACACTGTCTTCCATTTACCTAAATGCAATAGAACTTTGTGGATGCACCCTCGCAGCAAGCATTGACATTTAACAGACTATGTGACTGTAAGGAGAAGAGACAGACGATGTGAGAGTGACGAAGGCAATGTTTGGGCAGAATTATGGACTAATCCTCTCTAAGCTAAATATTAACATTCAGCCAAAGTATCCCCAAGTCAAAATGACTACCAGAAGAATTCAACAAATTAGAGCTTTTCTCGGCATAGGAATAGTTTGTTGCTGTCTTGGAGGGAAAGTTGAACCAACACACAGTTGGTAACAATAGAACAGAAAAGGAGTGGGAAGCTTTCAGAGAGATTTGGTGCATAGCACTGAATTTGCTCATCTGGGTCAGAAAAGTCACAAATACCAAGAATGGGGTGATGAAAATTATAGGGAAATTCAGAAACTGCCAAATGAAAAATGAGAACTACATAGAGTTTACCAGCAGGATAGATCATCAGTCTCTAAGAAGGCAGCATTTAATTCCATTAAAAATTAAGTACAGGGGGCCAAGCCAAGATGGTGGAGTGAATATAGAAACTCACCTTAACTCCTCCATGAATTCCATTAACAACCTCTAAAACATGAATCTGAATGAATTTTAGAGTGACAGAATCCACTGGGAGATAGAGTGTAGCAGATTCCCAGTCCAGGAAAGTACCCATGTAGGACTGGGCAGGGGGAGTATGGAGCACGTAGGGCTGCACCAGTGTGGACCTGAGAGCAGACCACAGCTGAGTGAGAGTGAGCCCCAGCCAGTGGATTCACTCACCACAAAGGCGATTCACAGACGTCTCACTGTGGGATGGAGGTTCAGTAGGAGCTGGGTAAGAGAAAGTGCAGGGTCCACAGCAGCGCCTTCAGCTTCTCCTGGGGATATCAGCCCACAGCCTGGATGTTTAAAAATCACCTACTTGAACTTTTGGGAGCCAAGATGACTGCTCTAATCCCCCTCCCTGACCCTGAAAACCCAGAGATTATTGCTCCACCCAATGTAAAATCCCAAAACAGTAGAACCAGTGGCAGGCTTGGGAGTCCTAGAGGAAGGGTATAACTGAGGCTGAGCATAGCCCAAAGTGAAGGATGGGAGGCATCCCAATAAGACCCATCTCAGCTGACCAGAGGGAGATCCAGAAACCAAGGAGGGTGGAGCCAGCAAGCACTAACACCACAAGCCCAGGTATGCCTTAGCACAGTCAGGGAAATCTGCAGACACCAGTGCTGGCACACAGGCTGCCAGCTGCTGAGCCTGCCCTAGCTCTAGCCCAGGGGCACAGAGGTGGAATCCTGAAGTGGCCAGACCACCCCTCCCCACTCCACCTTACTCTGTGAGTCCCAGGGTAACCCAGGGGAAACACTGAAAGTCCTGGCCTTGGCCTCACTCTAGATACCCAGAGTTTATAGCACACAAAGTCAACAACCAGGTCCCTAGAAGTGTGGGTCAAAGCCCTCCATACCCCAGAAGCAGAAATGCACTTTAAAAGCCAGGAAATAGACAGTCACAATGGGAAAGAAGAAACTTGCAAAGGGAAAACCAAACATGATTAAATCCTTTTATTTTGAATGACAAGAAGCACTTTCAGGAGACACCATCAACTCTATATCCATATCTGAGACTATAGACAGAAATATAAATGATCTCAAGCCCCAAAAGCATTCTTGGAAGAGCTCAAGAAAGATTTTACAAGCCAAATTAGAGAGGCAGAAGATAAACTGACCAATTCTTTCAAAATTACATTGGTTAGAATGGGAAAAAAACCCACTGAAGAAAACAAATCCTTAAAAAATAAAATTTCTCAACTGAGACAGGAGGTTCAAAATCTAACTGGAGAAAATACCTCCCAAAAAAGGAGCTTCAAAAACTAACCAAGGAAAATAATTCACTAAAAATCCAAATCAGTCAAATTGAAACTAAGGACTCTATGATGCAGCAAGAGTCAGTCAAACAAAACCAAAAGATCAAAAAAGTAGAAGAAAATGGGAAATATCCCATTGGAAAAATAACTGACCTGGAGAACAGATCCAGGAGAGATAACCTAAGAATTATTAGTTTACCAGAAAGCCATGATGAAAAATCAGTCTGCACAACATCCTCCAAGAGATTGTCAAAGAAAACCGCCCTAAGGTCCTAGAATCAGAGGGCAAAATAGTTATTGAAAGAATCCACCAGATTTCTCCTGAAAGAGATCCCAAATTGAAAACTCCGAGAATTATTGTAGCCAAATTCCCGAATTGTAAGGTCAAGGAGAAAATACTGCAAGCAGCCAGAAAGAAACAATTTAAATATCATGGAACTACAGTTAGTATCACACAGGACCTAGAAGCTTCTACATTAAAAAGATTGGAGCTCAATGGAAGATTTGATCTCCAAATATAAGACGCAAGAGAGACATAAAAAGGTAAACAAGGAACACACACATACACACACACACACGCATGCACACACATATAACTTGTGATTCAATAAGAGCAAACTGTTTACATCCCTATATGGGAAGCTGATACCCATCAATATTGAGACTTATATAATTACTGTGACATTTAAAAGGGACATACATAGATAGAGGGTGTGGGTATAAATGAACTAATCTGATGATAAAAAAAATCTTATTAAGGGGTACAAAGGCATTGTAATGGGAGGAAAGGAAAGGAGGAGGCAAAAAATGGTAAATTATGCCACACAAAGAGGCAGAAAAACATACTATGGTAAAGGGAAAGAAGGAACGGAGATGAACATCATATGAACTTTATTCTCATTGCTTCTAGTTCAAGGAGGGATCAACATAATCAGTTAAGTTTAGGATTCTAACGTGAAGACACAAAAACTCATTATAGTAGACAGAAAGGAGGGAGGGAGAGGAGCACTGTATGAAATTTTCTCTCGTTGGTTTGGGTTCAAGGAGGGAATAACATACTCCATTAAGTATAAAAATCTATTATGCCCTACAGGGAGTAAGAGGGGTAAAGGGGAAAAAGGGGGGGATTAGGAAAGAGGGAAATAGTAGTAAGGGGGAAAGATAAGTAGAGGCAGGGAGATGCATAGGGAGGGAATACTGAGGGAGGTGGTGGTCAAAGGGAAAACTCTTAAGGAGGGGAAGGGAGAAGTAAGAAAAAAAAACACAAACAGGGGAGGGAATAGGATAGAGGGAAAGACACAGATAGTATAACTGTGAATGTGAATGGGATGAACTCTCCCAAAAAACAGAGGTGGATAGCAGAATGGATTAAAAATTAAAAATTATAATCCTACAATATGCTGTCTACAAGAAACACATTTGAAACGGGGATACACACAGGGTAAAGGTAAAAGGCTGGAGTGGTATATACTATGCTTCAGCTAACGTAAAAAAAGCAAGAGTAGCAATTCTTATGTGAGATAATGCAAAAGCAAAAATAGATCTAATTTAAAAAGATAAGGAAGGAAAGTATTTCCTGCTAAAAGGCATCATTGAGAATGAGACAATAAAATTACTTAACATATATGCACTGAGTGGTATAGCATCCAAATTCCTAGAGGAGAAGTTAAGGGAATTAGAGGAAGAAATAGATAACAAAACTATACTAGTGAGGGACCTCAGTCTCCCCCTCTCTGAACTTGATGAATCTAACCTCAAAATAAACAAGAAAGAAGGTAAGGAGGCAAATAGAGTTTTAGAGAGGGTAGATATGATATAACTCTGGAGAAAATTGAATGGGGATAAGAAGGAATTTACCCTCTTCTCAGGGGTACCCATACACAAAAATTGACCATGTACTAGGGCATTAAAAAGCTCACAATTCAGTGCAGAAATGCAAAAATATTAAATGCATCCCTTTCAGATGCAATAAAAATTATATGTAATAAAGAACCATGGAAAGATAGATTAAAATCTAATTGGAAACTAAATAACTTAATCCTAAAGAATGAGTGGGTCAAACAAGAAATTATAGAAACAATCAATAACTCTATTCAAGAGAATGATAATAATGAGACAACATACCAAAATGTGTGGGATGCAGCAAGAGCAGTTCTTAGGGGAAGTTTTATGTTTCTGAATGCATACATAAATAAAATAGAGAAAATAGAGATCAATAAGTTGGGCATGCAACTGAAAAAGCTCGAAAAAGAACAAATTAAAAATCCCCACTTAAATACTAAAACTGGAATATAGTATGGCAGAAACTGGGCATAGACCAGTATCTTACATTGTATACCAAAATCAAGTCGAAATGGGTGCATGATCTAGGTATAAAGGCTGATACTGTAAGCAGTCTGGGGAGCAAGGAATAGTTTACCTGTCAGATTTGTGGAGAAGGGAAGATTTTATGACCAAATAAGGGTTAGAGAACAATATAAAATGCAGAATGGATAATTTTGATTACAGTAAAATGAAAAGTTTCTGTACAAATAAAGCCACCATCACCAAGAGTTACAGCAGCAGTTCTCAACCTGTGGGTTGTGACCCCTTTGGAGGTTGAATGACCCTTTCACAGGCGTCACAGGGGTCACCTAAGACCATTGGAAAATACATATTTCCGATGGTCTTAGGAACTGAGAGACCGCTCTTCTATCCGTCTCTATGGCGGTCCGCCCACATGCAGATATGCCCACATACGAGTATTAAAGGGTCGTGGCATTAGGAAGGTTGAGAACCACTGATTTAGAGGGAAGTGGAAAATTGGGAAGTAATTTTTACAACCTGTGTCTCCTATAAAGGCCTCATTTCTAAAATATACAGAGATTTGAGGCAAATCTATAAGAATACAAGTCATTCCCCAACTGATAAATGGTCAAAGGATATGAACAAGCAGTTTTCAGAGGAAGAAATTAAAGATATCTATAAGCATATGAAAAAGTGCTCTAAATCACTATTGATTAGAGAAATGTAAATCAAAACAACTCTGAGGTACCACATCTCACCAGTCAGATTGGCTAAGATGACAAAACAGAAAAATGGTAAATGCTGGAGAGGATGTGGAAAAATTGGAACACTAATGCATTGTTGGTGGAGTTATGAACTGATTGAACCATTCTGAAGAGCAATCTGGAACTATGCCCAAAGGGCTATAAATAAGTGTATACCCTTTGACCCAGCAATATCACTTCTAGGATTGTATCCCAAAGAGATCATACAAGTGAGAAGATGCCCCATATGTACAAAAGTATTTATAGCAGCTCTTTTTGTGGTGGCAAAGAATTAGAAATCAGGAGGATGCCCATCAATTGGGGAAAGACTAAACAAGTTGTGGTATATGAATATAATGGAATACTATTGTGCTGTAAGAAATGAGAAGCAGACAGACTTCATAATAACCTGGAGAGACTTATATAAACTGATGTTGAGCGAGAAGAGCAGAACCAGGAGAAATTTGTACACAGTTATAGACAAAACATACGTGTGATGATTATCTTTGATAGACTGGGCTCCTGTCAGCAATGCAACACTATAAGACAACTCCAAAAGACTCATGATGGAAAGAGATGTCCACATCCAGAGAAAGAACTAGAGTTTGAATGCAGATTGAAGCAAACTACCTGCTCTCTTTTTCTTGTTTTGTTTTGTTTCCTCTTTCCCATTGTTCCTTCCATTGGTTATAATCCTTCTTTACAACCTGACTAATGTCTAATGTGAAGGTATTTGTAGATCCTATATTTGATTGCATGCTGCCATGGGCGGGGGTGTGGGGGAGAAAATTTGAAACTCAAGGGATTGTGGAACTGAATGTCGTAAACTAAAAGTAAATAAATAAATAAATTTCAAAAAGTAAAGTATAAGCAAACTTAGAGAGAGGCAGGATTTGTGACCCAGTAAGAAGGCAAATGAAATTGAGTTTCATGCTGATAGTAACAATCCAAAGTGCTTTCATGATGCCCTGAAGGCTATTTATGGGCCAAAGACCTATGGTGCATCTCAACTACTCAGAGCTGACAGAGCCACATTGATTAGTGATAAGGCTATGATAACAGAAAGATGACCTGAACACTTCCATACTGTTCTTAAAAGACCAGCATCAATCAGTCCTGAGACCACTGACAGTTTACCTCAGGTTGAAGTCAGTCCCTCCCTAGCTGAAGTTCCAACTAAAGAAGAGGTTTTGAATGTTAATAGGCTCCTTTCATGTGGCAAAGCATCTAGTGCTGATTCTATCCCAGCTAAGATTTACAAGGTAGGAGCTCCATTGCTCATACAAAAGCTGACTGAAATTTTCCGGCTTATATGGCAAGAGGAGGTTCTACCCCAGGAGTTCAAGGATACCTCCACTGTCCATCTCTATAAAGGCAAAAGATAGATTGTCCTATGACAATCACAGGGATGGGAGGTCTCTCTCTCTTAGTCACCACTGACAAGATTCTTGCCAGGGCCATCCTTTATAGGCTGATCCTTCACTTGAAAGATGGTCATCTACCTGAGAGCCAGTGTGGCTTCAGAAAGGGCAGCAGAATGGTCGATATAGTGTTTGCTGCCTGACAACTCCAAGAGAAATGCGAGGAGCAGAACAGAGGTCTGTACACAACATTTATAGATCTGACCAAGGCCTCTGATACTGTCAGTCATGAAGGCTTGTGGAAAATAATGTCAAAACTTGGTTGCCCAGAGAAGTTCATCAGCATTGTACGTCAATTACATGAAGGCATGCTTGCCCAGGTTCTAGATAACGGACAATGCTCTCATGCCTTCCCAGTCAACAGTGAAATGAAACAAGGCTGTGTGCTTGCTCCCATGCTTGTTAGCATGATGTTTTCAGCCACATTGTCAAATGCTTTCAATGAGAATGAACACAGCAACAAGGTCAGGTACTGCACTGACAGTAAATCCTTATATTTGAAAGGGCCAAGACCAAAGCCAAAGCTAAGACCGAAGTGGCAAAAGCGTTGGTACATAATTTTCTGTTTGCAGATGATTGTGCACTTGATGCAGCCTCTGAGCCTGAGATGCCACAAAGTATGGATTGATTCTCTGCTGCTTGTGCTAATTTGGGCCTAAAAATTAACACCAAGAAAACACATGTACTCCATCAGCCACCACCATACCACACATACATGGATAAGTTAATCTACCTTGGCAGTGTACTTTCCATGGATGTTCATATTCACATTGACACATGCATCACCAGAGCTAGGTCAGTGTTTGTGAGGTTTCTAAGGAAAATATGGGAGAGAAGAGGTATTAGACTGACTGAACTGAAGGTCTACACAGCTGTTATGTATGCCCTGTGAAATTTGGACAGTCTACCATCACCATGCCAGAAAACTGAATAGCTTCTATTTGACTTAGGCAGTGACTTAGGAAGATTCTGAAGATCACCTGGCAGGATAAGGTACCACATACTGAGGTCCTTACTCCAACTAAACAGCCAAGTATTCAAACTCTGCTTCAGAGAGCAGAATTTAGATGGGCTGGCCACGTTATTCAAATGCAAAACGTATGCTTGCCAAAAGGACTATATTATGGAGAGCTCACACAGGGCAAGCATTCACATAGTGGTCAGAGGAAGCAATACAAGGAAAATCTCAAGGTATCTCTTAAGAATTTTGGAATCGATTGTGTGACTGGCACAAGACCACTCGACATTAGAGAAGGTGCTGTGTTCTGTGAGCAAAGCAGAACCGAAACAGCTCAAAGGAAAGATAGGATGCACAAATTTAGAGAATCCACCCCAAATGTTCATCCAGGCTATTCATCCTGACCTGTGGTAGAGCATTCTGAATGCATATTAGTCTGATCAGCCACAGTGAAAAACTACGAAACTTGACTCTACATTTTGATGTCATTTTGGTTCTTGTCGAGAAAGAAGGACAACAACCAAGCAACTATATTTATAGTAGTGTTAGTGATAATGGATATTCATTATTTCTTTTGACACTAAAAATGGACTTTTAATGTGAGACAACTTAAGCTTTGAAATACACACACACACACACACACACATATGTAAGACAAACACTTTGGTAAAATAAGAGGATAAAATTAACCTAAGCAACAAAAGAACATAAATAACTTATAGATTCTAGGACTCTGTTCCTTTAAACACGAGAATCTCATATCTTTAAACGTAATTAGAAAAGTGAATGTTCCAACTTCGAAATATCACTACAATGAGCAAGTGGGTTGTAGGCAGGAACTTGGAATACAGAATTTCCCAGCATGGCAGTGAGTCCCTATCGATGAAACAATTAGGAATGGATTGTGTAAACCAAATTCTTGAACCAGGCTTTGATTTGGAATCTTCACTATCTGAGCTAGAGGGAAATAGATAATTTTGAAAAGAATTCTGAAATATATAATTTAAAAATCTTGAGAAGGATAAGTGTAGAAACAGGACTGTCAGTTAGGAGAAGGACCAGAAAAGAGAGGTCAGGAGATGTTCATAGGCTGATGAGGGAAACTATCTGAAGAAATCAGGTTTTAAACAGTCTGAGATCAGTCTCAGAGAATGAGAGATTGAGGAGAGCCTTCAAAACAAGGGATATCTAATCCAGGAGAGAACACACAAAGTCAGGACTGGAGTATAATGCAACTTTCCCTAGGCCACAACTGTGAGTGCTCTGAGAACCTCCATTATTTGCTGTGGAAATGGGCCTGCAACTGTAAAATGTTTTAAATTTCAAGGATGACTCTAAATGTCTGCTCATTAGGCAAACATTTTCTGTATTTAGGTAAATAATGTGCTGCATGCTAGGGAAAGAATAGAGACACAGGTTAGTTTTAAAAATTGGTATGTGGTAAGATCAATGTGGATTGTAACAATGATCCAATTAAGAAAATAAAAAAAGATAATCCCCCATGGTTCATATGAGAGTATGACCTTATTATCCAAAAAGTCAGCTCTCAGGAGCCTCTTGGAACACCTAACAATCAGAGCTTCCCATGACCTTTCTAGGAGATGTGTTGGAGGGACCCTGTTTTTAGCAAACCAGATTTTCCAGCTAGGGCATAAGTCTTGACTCTGAACATTAAGATTTTGAATAAAACTCTGAATGAGAATACATCATATGAGATGTCTCATAGAATATAAAATGTATGAGCTCGAAGGAAATTTGGAATTCAGGATCATAAGTTAGATGAAACCATGGAATGTGGCCAGGCCAGATTTGTGAAGTCCTAGAGAAGAGAGAGGGGGAGAACTGGGGGGGGGGGGTTGGTCTGAGAATGGGCATTTTAAGAAACAGGATTTGAGCATACACAGAGTATCAGGTCTGGCTGTTGCCATGCAGACAAAAATGAGAGAGCTAGCAGTGCCCACGGATGAGGGGACCTTACAGCAAAGAGAGCCCTTACAGTAGCAAAGGTCAGATATTTCAGTGAACTCCAAACCCCTGTATGCTATGGGGGGAAGGTGGGAGTGGGCGGGTTCAAAGAACAGACATCATCTGGTAGGGAACTGGCCCGTAGAGTGGAAAATCACGCAAACAGCCAAGATTTATATGGAGTGGGCATTAAAAAGGAAGAGCAAAGTAGATTATTTTTTACAGGAGATCATTAATTTATTTCAATATAATTTTTACTGAACTTTAGTGATATATAAGAAAGATAAATTTCAAAAATCCTAAAAGAACAACAGCTTCAACTATCTTCAACCCCAGAACCAAAAGGGAGCGTGGAGCTTTTCTTTTCTTTTTTGGCTAGCAAACAATGCCTCTGAACCACAATCCAGGCACACCAAAAGAAGGGCAGTTCCATGTATTTTTTTCCTTTAGTAAAGACTGCTGTTTCTATTTTTTTTAATAAAAATGAATATTGAACAATTTTGGAAACAAAACCTAGATGTTCATGCCTTTTAGAGAGAAGACTTCTATCTCAAGGTCATCAGGTGGCAAATATACATTGTTAACAATAATACAAAGAATAAAATTAAAAATAATAAGTAGATAATAGTTATCAAGATGTGGTTTTTAAAACCAAAAATGCCATGGCTTCAATGTACCCCAGAATATTAAAAGTTGAGACTGCCAGCTATGTTTCCTGCAGGAATATTGGGAGTTACATCCTGCCTCTGATTGTATCAATGGGGAATGGAAAGTGAAGCCAAAATATGGGATCAGGGAAGGTATGATCCTAGAACTCCTAGAAACTTTAGATCTAGAATCATGAGCTAGATTTGGCTGTAGAATCTATAATGTAATTATTGAGAGGGACTAGAAGAGAGAGAAAGGGAGATATTCAGGGGCTGAGAAAGAAAATTGTCAGAAATTGGAGAACTTTAGCTCATAGCATAGGGTAGCCTTGGAGAAGAGAAGGAAGGAGCTGGGAAGAAGGGATATCAGAATACAGAGTGCTCTGAGACTCTACAGGGCACATCTTGAAATGAGTTGACTGAACGAGTGAGTAAGGAGGCAAATCCCCTTAGGGACACCAGATGATTATTCTTTTGTTCTTTGTTCTAAATACTGTGACCACTTTGGTGAAAACTAGTGGCCATTCTAATGTTAAGCTACTGCGAACACTATATTGTGATTTTTCTGTGATAAGATGCAATGTTGTGTATATTGCATCTTGATTTGTTGTGGAATAGAGTGTTCACTATACTGTGTAATCAGAACCTTAAAAGCTGTTCACGATAGCATTCTTTTGGGAAGCTGCTCGTGCATGGCATAACATTCTCCAATTTCCCATATATCATGGCTCTGGGAGCTCTTTGAACCTACTTCATTTTCTGTGGAATGGACTTTTCCATGCAGATTGTCATCAGTCTCAAGGATCACTTAAAATGTGTTCATGTTGGACAAAAAATTTTCTAGTTTTAAGTAAATAAAGAAAGTAGGAGGATTGAGAATTCCTAGAAAAGATCAGTCATTTATTTCAATTTACATTATATTTTATCCTTATGAAGTTCAAAATTTTTTCATATCTTCCTCCACAGAGCTAAAAACTTATGTTGAAGTAGTGACATTGTTTTGGCCAGCTAAAAATTTCCTAGATAAGGTAATATACAAGTTCAATGTAACAAATACATGTCCATGATCTTTCTCTGATAAAGGCTACTATGGATATGCTTATGATTGGTAATGAATACAAAATGTTTTTAAACAACAAATAAAATTAGGTTTTAATTCCTGAAGTCTCATTAGTGACAGTCATGTTTCCAAATCATAAAATTTTTAAATCATTAGTTATGGTGTAAGTAAAATCCATTAAAAATTTTAAAAATGAAATTTATAGATGATAGGATGGTATTTCCTTGGAACCAACAATTCCATGTCTTAGAATGTCCTTAGTACACTTAATGTCTGGGCAGTCAGTTCATATTCAATGGCCACTGTTGGAGATAGCTGAAATTTAGCTTACCCATTTACCCCGGGCAGGCACAAGTCTGAACTGAATGTAGTGCACTGGAGAGGGGATATGAGAGCAAAGCAGTACCTTAGAACACAAAATGTCAGATTTCTGACTGGGTTACAAACCATCTTGTGTGATAGTGGGAAGCTCCCTGAGAACATGAATCAGAATTTGCTCTGGCAACTGCTTATAAGGGAAAACATCATAAATGGCAAAGATATATTTTCTTCTCTAATCTAAGTGAGCCAAAGTATCAGCTAGTTGTAGGGAAGTAAAGAAGCAGAAGGAGGGAAAGTTTGCCTAGGATTCCAACCCTTTCCTATAATTTAATTAATATTCGGCAGTAGGAATGCTTTGAAATATATCATGAATCTACACCTACACAGCTAAAACAGTCTAGTTAAAGGACTGTTTATTTTCTGGCAAACTAAAAAATTGCCCCCAAACTGAAAACATTTGGACACTAAAGCAAATGTAACTCCCTCTATATTCTCCTTTAGTCCAGACTACCACTGACATTGCTAACAAGGAAAATGAAAGCAGAGGATGTTTGGGAAATAAAACGAATGTGTAGCATACTGAGGAGTTAAAATAGACAAGGGCTCATTTTGCATATTGCATGTAGGGAAGATGCATGTGCATTGTAATAATTATCCAATAAACCTAAAACTAAAAATCTGTATAAAGAACTTTCAGGATCATGAGCATGACAAGGCTATAGCAGGTGAAAGGCAGAATTTTGAGTGTCTAGAGAAGGAAGGGGGCAGAGGCAGAGGGGCTGAGAATGGAAAATTTCAAGAACAGGAGGATGTGAGCACACAGAGTCAGACCTGGGAGTTACCATGGAGGTGAAACTTAGAGAACAGCAGGGCCCAGAGAAGAGGGAAATCAAAACAAAGAGAGTGATTAGGACAGAAAATGGCAGCTTTTGTAATGAACTCCAAACCAGTGTATACTACAGGTGGGAGGGTTTAGCGAAAAGGGATCATCTCCCAGGGATGAGGCCTTAGAGTGGCAAATCTCACAAATCATGTGGATTAATTTTCATGTATATACTCAGGGGGCCAAATATTGATCACTTTAAATTAATTTTAAAAGTAAGAAGGTGAATATTTTTACAGGATATCATTCATTAATCCAATATGATTTTTACTGGATGTCAGTGATAGATGAGACAAAGAAACTAAAGAAAACTTAAACCAAAAATCTCATCTCTTCAAATATTTTATGATCCCTCCAAAAACCCATACTAACCACAGATATCTGCACAAAAAGATAATGCAATTCTCTGCAATATCTTCACTCGGAAAGATCTTCGTATTTATTTAGAGTAGTGTTAGTGATAATGGATATTCAGTATTCTTGTCCATTAAAGTGGCCTTCTACAGGGAAACAATTTTAAGTTTAGAAATCAGTATATACATAAGACTTAAAAGTGTTGGTAAAACAAAAGAATAAAATTAACCAAAGCAGAAAAAAGAATAAATTTCATAGATTTCTGAACTCTGTTCCTTTAGACAAGAGAATCTCACATCTTTATGGTCCTTAGAGAACTTAATGTCTAGACTTGCAAATACCATTACAAGGAGGAAGCAGGTTGTAAGCTGGAATCTGAAATACAGAATTTCCCAGCATGGCAGTGAGTGTCCATCCATGAAACAATTAAATTCTTGAACTGGGCTTTGATTTGGAATCTGGACTATCTGAGCTGGATGAAAATACATCATCCTGAATAGAATACTGAAAAATATAATTCAAGAATCCTGAGAAGGATGAGTGTAGAAACAGGGCTGTCAGTTTGGAGAAGGACCAGAAGAGAGAGATTGGAAGATGTTCATAGGCTGATGAGGGAAACTATCTGAAGAAATGGGGTTTTAGAACAGACAGTGTCAGTCTGGGAGACTGTGACATGGAGGAGAGCCTTCAAAGGAAGGGATATCTGATCTAGGAGAGAACTCAAAAGGTCAAGATTGGAGTATAATCCAGTTTTCCATATGCCATCATTGTTAGGGCACTGAGAACCTCCATCATCTGCTGTGCAATGGGCCTTCAAATGTAAAATGTTTTAAATTTCAAGGATTACTTTAAACATCTGCTTATTAGGCAACCAGATTTTCTAGGCCTAGGTAAATAATGTGTTGCATGCTAGGGAAATAAAGAGGCACCAGTAAGTTTTTTAAAATTGGTATGTGGTAAGATTAATGTATATTGTAATAATAATGCATTAAAAAAAGAAAATCCCTCAGAGATCATAGAAGAGTATGGCTGTATTAACCACACTGTCAGTTGTTGGCAGCCCCTTGGAACATCTAATAATCAGAGCTCCCAGGACCTTTCTAGGACATAGGTTGGAGGGGTCCTGTTCTTAGCAAATCAGATTTCCTAGCTAGGCAAAAGTCTTGACTCTGAACGTCCAGATTTTGAATAAAAATCTTAGTGAGAGGACATGATAGGAGAGGTCTCATGTAACATAGAATACATGAGCTTGAAGGAAATTTGGAATTCAGGATCATAAACTGGGTGAGACCATGCAATCTTCAAGGGAAGTTTTATGAAAACCTAGAAAAGAGAGAGGGGGAGATGTAGTAGGTCTGGGAATGGACATTTTCAGAAACAGGAGGATTTGAGAACAAACAGAGTGTCAATCATGGGAGTTGCCATGGAGATGAAAATCGGTGAGGTGGCAGTGCCCAGAGAAGAGGGGAACTGAGAGCTAAGAGAGCCCTGAGGTAGCAAAGGTCAGATATTACAGTGAACTCCAAATCTTTGAATGCTATAGGGTGCAGAGCGGTTCAGAGAACAGACATGATCTGGTGGGGATGGTGCCTTAGAGTGGAAAATCACACAAACAGCAAAGATTTATATGGAGTGGGCTTCAAAAAGGAAGAGCAGGTAGATTTTTTACAGGAGATCATTAATTTATTCCAATGTATTTTTTATTGAACACTAGTGATGCATAAGAAAAATAAATTTCAAAAATCCTAAAAGAACAATATCATCACCCATCTTCAACCACAGCACCACAAGGCATTGTTGAGCTTCTCTAATTTTTTGGCTAGCAAATAATGCCTCTGAACCACAATACTACAAAACCAAAGCAAAGTCACTTGCATAAATTTCTTTCCTTAGTAAGGACTGATGTTTCTATTAATTTTAATAAAAAGGAATATTGAGTAATTTTGGACCAAAAAACATAGATGTTCATGATAGAGAGCCTTTTAGAGCAAAGACTTCTATCTTAGAGTCAAACAGGTAGCAAATACACACTGGAATAATAATACAATGAATAATATTAAAAAGAATAACTAGATACAAGTTATCTAGATATAACTTTTAAAATGACAAATACTATGGTTTCTATGTTCTCTAGAACACTAAAAGTTTAGGCTGACAGGTATTTTTCTTATGGGAATATTGGAAATAGCTGAGAGAAGAAATATAGAATTTCTGAGTGAGGAGTTATATCCAGCGTCTGAACGTATCAAAGGGGAATAGAAAGTGAAATCAGAATATTTATCAGGGAGGTCACAACCCTAGAACCCAGACTGTGAGACCTTGACAGAAACTTTGGATCCAGAAACATGAGCTAGATTCAGCTGTAGAATCTATGATGTCATTATTCAGAGGGACTAGCTGATGGAGAAAGGGAGATGTTTAGGGGCCAAGAAAGAGAACTGGCAGAAATTGGAGCACTTTAGTTCACAGCATAGTGTAGCCTTGGAAAAGAGAAGGAAGGAGGTAGGAAAAAAGTTTTATCAGTAGAGAGTTCCTGAGACTCCACAGGCAAATCTTGAAATGTCTTAAAATCACATTGTTTGATTATTGGGCATTCTCTGGGAACAAAAGTGATTAGCTCTGAATGGGTCTTTGAACAGATAATGTCATTAATGGCAAGACTATATTGTCAGATACATTCTGAGTTGTCCCAAATATTGACCTGTGTTGATCCACATGTTGTCCTTTGTTCTTCCTTCTTGAAGAGATCCATGAAATCAGAAAGTGATCTCATCACTTGCAAAAGAATTGAAATCAAATGAGAGGAGTTGTGTAGCTGTGTCCAGCTTCAATCTCTGGTCCAGAAGCATTGGGGATGGGGAGGCAGATGTATATTAGGAAGACTAGATATGGCCCTGAAAGTAGGCCATTTAATAAACAGAGGAATGTAGATTGTTCTTAAGATGTCAAACCTAAATTCAAATCAATTTCAAGTTTTAGTATGCACTATTGATAGTAAAAAAGACTTCCTAGAGTCAGGATGACAGAGTAAGCAGTAAATTGCTATAACTCTCCCATATTCACCTCCAAATAACCATAACATTTGCTCGAAAACAAGTCCTGGAGCAGCAGAACCAGCAAAAAATGGGATGAAACAATGTTTTAGCCAAAGAAACTTGGAAGATTAAGAAAGAAAGGTACATATTACTGATGAGGGAAGTTGTCTGAAAAAAAAGGATTTTAGAAGAGACAATGTCAGTCTAGGAGAAGGTTTGGAGAAGAGAATAAAAGATTAAGGAAAGCCATTATGAGAAGGGATATTTGATACAGGAGAGAAGAGCAAAGGTCTGTTCTCCAATTTTGCACATATCATGGCTCTGGGAGCTCTTTGAATCTACTTCATCTTCTGTGGAAAGGACTTTTCATGCAAAATGTCATCAATTTCTATAATGACTTCAAATATATTCATAGTGGGTAAAAATATTTTCCAGTTCTAAGTAAATGAAGAAATTAGGAGAACTGAGACTTTCTAGATGAGATCAGTCATTTATTTCAATTTATATTATATTTTATGCTTGCAAAGCTCAAAAATTTTTTTTATGTCTTCTACCATAGAGCTAAAAAGTTTTGTTGAACTAATGACATTGCTTTGGGCAGCTAAAAATTTCATATATAAGGTAATATACAAGCTCCATGGAAAAAATACATTTCCATGATCTTTCTTTGGTAAAGGCTACCATGGAGATGCTTATTACTGGTAATGAATATAGAATGATTTTAAACAAGCAAAATTAGGTTTTAATTCCTGAAGCCTCATTAGTGACAGTCATGTTCCCAGATCATAACATCTGTCAGTCATTAGTAAAAGTGTAAGTAAAATCCATCACATATTTTTAAAATGACATTTATAGATGACACACTGGCGTTTCCTTGGAACCAACAATTTCTTGTCTTACAATATCCTTATCACACTTAATGCCTGGGCAGTCAGTTCATACTCAATAGCAATTGTTGGAAGTGGCTGAAATGTAGCTTATCAATTTTCTTGGCTAGGTATAAGTCCTAACTCTGAATGCTGGATGTTGGAGGGGAGATATGAAAGCAAGGCAGCACCTTAGAACAAACAACGTCAGATTTTCAACTGGGCTACAAACCACCAGAGCAATAGTGAAAAGTTCCCTGACAACATGAATCAAAATTGGCTCTGGCAATGACTTAGAAGGGAAAACATCACAAATGGCAAAGATTTATTTCCTTCTCTAATGTGAGTGAGCCAAAATATCAGTGAACTGTAGGGAAGTCAAAAACCAGAAGGAGGGAGAATTTGCCTAGGATTCCAATTCTTTCCTGTAATTTAATTAACATTCAGCAGGAGAGATGCTTTGAAGCATATCATGAACCCACAACTACACAGCTAAAGGAGTCTAGTTACACTGCTATCTATTTTCTGACAAACTAAAAAATGGCCTCCACACAGAAAACATTTGGACCCCAAAGCAAATCTTAACACCCTATATCTTCTCCTTTAATCCAGACTACTATTGATATTACTAACAAGAAAAATTAAAGAAGAGGATGTTTGTACAATAAATTGTATGTATAGCATGCTCAGGACACAGAACAGACAAAGATTCATTTTGCAAATTTGTATAAGGGGAAGATGTGTGTGCAATGTAATAGTCATCAAATGAAAAAATATAAAGAAAAATCTATGTAGAAGATTTTCAAAATAAGGAAATGGATGAGGCCATAGCAGGTGCCAAGGCAGAATTCTGAGGGGCTAGAGATGGGAGGGGGCAGAGGCAGAGGGGCTGGGAATGGAAAATTTCAGCAACAGGAGGACGTGAGCACACAGAGTCAGACCTGGGGGTTGCCATGGAGATGAAAATGAGAGAGCAGCAAGGACCAGAGAAGAGGGAAATCAGAACAAAGAGAGGGCTTAGGACAGAAAATGGCGGCTCTTGTAGCAAATGCAGAACCCCTGTGTGCTACAGGTGGGAGGGTTCAGAGAAAAGGGATCATTTCCTGGGGATAGGGCCTTAGAGTGGCAAATCAAACAAATGATGAAGATTTATTTTCATGTATATACTTAGTGGGTCCAAATAATGGCCATTTTCAAATTAATTTAAAAATTAGGAAGGTGGATTTTTTTGTAGCATATCATACATTTCTTTTAATATGATTTTTATTGGGCATCAGGGAAGAATAAGAAAAAGTAACAAAAGTATTTTATAACCATTCCCAAAACCCACACAAACTACAAATATCTGTTACAAAATGCAGTCCTCTGCAATCCCATCACTGAGAAGGATCTCAATAGTTATTTCTAGTATTTTTTGTGATCATGGATAATCAGCATTGTCAGCCATTAAAATGGCCTTCTAAGGGGAGACAATTTAAGTTTGGCAATCATTATATAAGCAGCACTTAAACGTGTTGGAAAAACAAAAGAATCAAATTAACCAAAGCAGAAAAAGAAGAAACAAACATACAGATTTCAGGACACTGTTCTTTTAGACAAGAGAATCTCACATCTTTAAAGGTCCTTAGAAAACTGAATGTCTGCACTTCCATATACCATTACAGTGAGCAAGTGTGCTGTAGGCTAGAACTTGGAATACAGAGTTTCCCAGCATGGCAGTGAGTCCCTATCAATGAAACAATTAGGAATGGATTGTGAAAATCAATTTCTTGAATTAGGCTTTAATTTGTAATCTTAATTATCTGAGAAGGATGAAAATAGATAAACCTGAACAACATCCTGAAATATATAATGCAAGAATCGTGAGAAGGATGAGTGTAGAAACAGGGCTGTCAGTCTGGGGAAGGACCAGAAGAGAGAGACCAGGAGATGTTCATAGGCTGATGAGGGAAATTGTCTGAAGAAATCAGGTTTTAAACAGTCTGAGATCAGTCTGAGAGAATGAGAGATTGAGGAGAGCCTTCAAAACAAGGGATATCTGATCCAGGAGAGAACACAAAAGGTCAGGACTGGAAAATAATGCAATTTTCCCTAGGCCACACCTGTGAGGGCTCTGAGACCCTCCACCATTTGCTGTGGAATAGGCCTTCAAATGTACAATGTTTTAAATTTCAGGGATGACTCTAAATGTCTGCTCATAAGGCAAACATTTTCTATATTTAGGTAAATAATGTGCTGCATGCTAGGGAAAGAATAGAGACACTGGTTAGTTTTAAAAATTGGTATATGGTAAGATTAATGTGTATTGTAACAATGATCCAATTAAAAAAATAAAAAAGATAATCCCCCATGGATCATATGAGAGTATGGCCCTATTATCCAAAATGTCAGTTCTCAGTAGCCTCTTGACACATCTAATAAGCAGAGTTTCCCAGGACCTTTCTACAACATAGGTTGGAAGGGTCCTGTTCTTAACAAATCAGATTTCCTAGCTAGGGCATCAGTTGTGACTCTGAACATCAAGATTTTGAATGAAATGCTGAGTGAGAGTAAATGAGAGGAGATGTCTCATGGAATATAAAGTGTCTGAGCTTGAAGGAAATTTGGAATTCAGGACCATAAGCTGGATGAGACCATGGAATCTCACCTGGCCAGATTTGTGAAGGCCTAGATAAGAGAGAGGGTAAGAGCTGGGGAGGAGGGAGCGGATCTAGGAATGGACACTTTCAGAAACAGGATTTGAGCACACACAGAATAACAGGTCTGACAGGTGCCATGCAAACAAAAATGAGAGAGCTAGCAGTGCCCATGGAAGAGGGGACCTCAGAGCAAAGAGAGCCCTTACAGTGGCAAAGGTCATATATTACAGTGAACTCCAAACCCCTGCATGCTATAGTTGGGTGGGTGGGGGGGTTTAGAGAACACATCATCTAGTAGGGAACTGGCCCTAGTGTGGAAAATCACATAAATAGCCAAGATTTATATGGAGTGCGCTTTAAAAAGGAAGAAAAAGGTAGATTTTTCACAGAAGATCATTAATCTATTCCAATATAATTTTTATTGAACGCTAGAGTTGCTTAAGAAAAATAAATTTCAAAAATCCTAAAAGAACAACAGATCCACCTATCTTCAACCACAGCACCACAAGGGATTGTTGAGCTCATCCATTTTTGGCAAGCGAACAATGTCTTTTAAACACAAAACATGCACACCAAAAGAAAGGCAGTTGCATGTATTTTTTCCTTTAGTAAATCTGATGCTTCTATTATTTTAATAAAAATGAATTTTGAGTAATTTTGGACAAAAAACCTACACGTTACCTGAAGAGAGCCTTTTAGAGAAAAGACATCTATCTCAAAGTCATCAGAGAGGTACCAAATATACATTGTAATAATAATAAAAAATTAAATTAACAATAACAACTAGGTACAAGCTACCTGTTAAAATAAAAAATGCTATGGCTTCTTTGTTGTCTAGAACACTGAAAGTCTAGGCTGACAGGTATTTTTCCTGTGGGAATATTGGGTGTAGATGAGAGAAGAGATATAGAATTTCTGCACCAGGAGTTAAATCCTGCCTCTGAATGTATCAATGGGGAGAGGAAAGTGAATGCAAAATATTTATCAGGGAGTGCACGATCGTAGAACCCAGACTGTGAGGCCTTGACAAAAAAGTTGGATCCAGAAACATGAGCTAGATTTGGCTGTAGAATCTATAATGTCATAATTCAGAGGGACTAGAAGAGGGAGAAAGGGAGATATTCAGGGGCTGAGAAAGAAAATTGTCAGAAATTGGAGAACTTTAGCTCATAGAGTAGGGTAGCCTTGGAGAAGAGAAGGAAGGAGCTAGGAAGAAGGGATATCAGAGTAGAGAGTGCTCTGAGATTCCACAGGGCAAATCTTGAAATGTCTTAAAATCACTGTATTTGATTACTGGGCATTCTCTGAGAACACAAATGATTAGCTCTGGATGGGCCTTTGAATGGATAATGTCATAAATGACAAGACTATATGCTCAGATGTATTCTGAGTTGGCCCAGATATTGATCTGTTTTGATCCACTTGTTGTCCTTTGTTCTTCCTTCTTGAAGAGGACCATGAAAGCAGAAGGTGATCTCATCACCTACAAATGAATCGGATTTAAGTGACGGAGGGCTGTGTAGTTGTGTCTAGCTTTACTCTCTGGTCCAGAAGCATTTGGGACCAGGGGCCACATATAGATTAGGAAGACTGGAGATGGCCCTGGAAGTAGGCCATTGAATAAACAAGATGAAGGTGGACTGTTCTTATGAGATCAAACTTAAATTCAAATCAATATCAATTTGTAGAATGCGGTTTTCACAGAAAAAGAGACTTCCTAGAGCCAAGATGGCAGAGTAAGCAGTAAATTGCTGTTATTCTCCCATATTCACCTCCAAGCAGCCACAACATTTGCCCCAAAACAAGTCCTGGAGCAGCAGAACCAGGAAAAAAAGATAAGATGAAACAATGTTTTAGCCCAAACAACTTGTAAAATCACTCAGAAAGGTCCATCTCACTGATGAGGGAAGCTGTCTGAAGAAATGGGATTTCAGAAGAGACAATGTCAGTCTGGGATGAGGTTTGGAGAAGCGAGTAAGAGATTGAGGAGAGCCTTTACAAGAAGGGATATCTGATCCAGGAGAGAAGAGCAAAGGTCAGGACAGGGCTGTCCTCTAATTTCCCATATATCATGTCTCTGAGAGTTCTTTGAACTGACTTCATCTTCTGTGGAATGGACTTTTCAATGCAAAATATCATCAATTTCAATAATCACTTCAAGAATATTCACAGGTGGTAAAAAATATTTTTCAGGTCTAAGTAAATAAAGAAATTAGTAGAATTGAGAATTTCTAGATGAGATCAGTCATTTATTTCAATTTACATTATATTTTACACTTATGAAGCTCAGTATTTTTTCCTATTATCCACCACACAGCTAAAAGCTTTCTCGAAGCAGGGACATTTATTTGACCACCTAAAAATTTTCTAGGTAAGGTAATATACAAGCTCCATGGAACAAATACACTTCCATGATCTTTCTCTGATAAAGGCTACCATGGACATAGACATTATTGGTAATAAAGATAGAATTTTTTTAAACAAGTAAAATTAGGTTTTAATTCCTGAAGCCTCATTAGAGACAGTCATGTCCCCAGATCATGACATTTGTCAGTCATTAGTTATATTGTAAGTAAAATCCATTAAATATTTTTTAAATGACATTTATAGATGACACACTGGTGTTTCTTTGGAACCAACAATTTCTTGTCTTACAATACCCTTATCACACTTAATGCCTGGGCAGTCAGTTTATACTCAATAGCAACTGTTGGAAGTGGTTGAAATGTAGCTTACCAATTTTCTTGGCTAGGTATAAGTCCTAACTCTGAATGCTGGACATTGGAGGGGGAATATGAGAGCAAAACAGCACCTTAGAATGCAAAAGATCAGATTACTGACTGGGTTACATCCCACCCTGAGTGATAATGAAAAGTTCCCAGAATTTGCTCTGGCAATGACTTAGAAGGGAAAATGTCATAAATGGCAAAGATTTACTTCCATCTTTAGTCTAAGTGAGCCAAATTATCAGCAAATTGTAGGGAAGTCAAAGACCAGAAGGAGGGAAAATTTGCCTAGGATTCCAATTCTTTCCTGTAATTTAATTAACATTCAGAAATAGAGATGCTTTGAAACATATCATGAACCCACACTTACACAGCTAAAACAGTCTAGTTAAACTGCTATTTTCTGACAAACTAAAAAATGGCTCCCACACAAAAAACATTTGGACACCAAATCAAATCTAATGCCCTATATCTTCTCCTTTAATCCAGACTACCACTGATATTACCAACAAGGAAAATGAAAGAAGAGGATGTTTGGGCAATAACATGAATGTGTAGCACTCTGAGGATTTAGGAACAGACAAGGGTTCATTTTGCAAATTTGCATATAGGGAAGATGCACGTGCATTGTAATCGTAACCAAACAAAAAAAAGGCATATCAATATAGAGTATTTTCAAGATCAGGAGCAATATAAGGCTATAGCTGTTGCAAAAGCAGAATTTTGAGAGTCTAAAAAGGGAGGGGGGCAGAGGCAGAGGAGCTGGGAATGGAAAATTTCAGCAACAGGAGGATGAGCGTGCACAGAATCAGACCTGGGAGTTGCCATGGAGATGAAAATGAGAGAGCCACAGGGACCAGAGAAGAGGGAAATCAGAACAAAGAGAGGGCTTAGGGCAGAAAATGGCGGCTCTTGCAGTAAACTCCAAACTCCTATATGCTACAGGTGGGAGGGGTCAGAGAAATGGGATCATGTCCTGAGGATGGGGCCTGAGAGCGGCAAATCTTCCATATGTGTGGATTTATGTTCCTGTATATACTCAGTGGTTCCAAATAATGGCCATTTTCAAATTAATTTAAAAATTAAGGAGGTGGATTTTTTGTACCACATCATACTTTTCTTCTAATATCATTTTTATTGGGTATCAGGAATGAATAAAGAAAAGTAACAAAGAAACAAAAGACAAAAACAAAAATCTTACCCATTCAGATTTTTATAAGCATTCCAAACAGCCTCACAAATTACAATACCTGTTAAAAGTGCAATCCTCTGCAATTCCTGCACTGTAAAAGATCTTTATAGTTATTTCTAGTAGTGTTTGTGATCATGGATAATCAGTATTGTCAGCCATTAAAATGGCCTTCTAAGGGGAGACAATTTAAGTTTGGCAATCATTATATATGAAAGATTTAATCACGTTGTTAAAGAAAAGAATAAAATCAAAGCAGAAAAAAGAACATTATAGATTTCAGGTCTCTGTTCTGTTATAGAAGAGAATCTCACATCTTTAAAGAAAACTGAATGTCTGCACTTCCAAATACCATTACAATGAGCAAGTAATCTGTGAGCTAGAATTTGGAATACAGAATTTCCCAGCATGGCAGTGAGTCCCTATCAATGAAACAATTAGGAATGGATTGTGAAAATCAAATTTTTGAATTGGGCTTTAATTTGAAATCTTGACTATTTGAGAAGGATGAAAACAGATAAACCTGAACAGCATCCTGAAATATATAATGCAAGAATCCTGAGGATGAGTGTGGAAACAGGATTGTCAGTCTGGGGAAGGACCAGCAGAGAGAGACCAGGAGATGTTCATAGGCAGATGAGGGAAAATATCTGAAGAAATTGGGATTTTAGAACAGACAATGTCAGTCTGGGAGAATGAGAGATTGAGGAGAGCCTTCAAAGGAAGGGATATCTGATCAGGAAGAGACCACTAAAGGTCAGGACTAGAGTACAATGCAACTTTCCATAGTCCATGACTGTGAGGGCTCTGAGAACCTCCATCATGTGCTGTGGAATGGACCTTCAAATGTACAATGTTTTAAATTTCTGGGATGACTCTAAATGTCTGGTTATTAGGCAAACATTTTCTATATCTAGGTAAATAATGTGCTGAATGCTAGGGAAATAATAGAGACACTGGTTAGTTTTAAAACAATTAGTCAAGCCTACTATATTACTAATAAGGAAAATGAAAGCAGAGTAATTTTAGGCAGTAAAATCAATGTGTAGCATGTGGAAGACTTAGAACAGACATGGCTTCATTTTATAAATTTGTCTATATGGAAGATGCACATGCATTGTAATAATTATCCATAAAAATGAAGAAAAATCTTTATAGATAATTTCAGAATCAGGAGCTGTATGAGGCTATAGCAGGTGCAAACGCAGAATTTTGAGGGTCTAGAGAAGGGAGGGGGCAGAGGCAGAGGAGCTGGGAATGGAAAATTTCAGCAACAGGAGGATGGGAGCACACAGAGTCAGACCTGGGAGTTGCCATGGAGACGAAAATGAAAGAGTGGCAGGGACCAGAGAAGAGGGAAATCAGAACAAAGAGAGGGCTTAGGACAGAAAATGGCGGCGCTTGCAGTGAACTCCAAGCAATTATATGCTATGGGTGGGAGGGTTCAGAGTAAACAGATCATCTCATGGGGATGGGGCCTTAGAGGGGCAAATCTCACAAATTACATGGATTTATTTTCATATAAATACTCAGTGGCCCCAAATATTGGCCATTTTTAATTAATGAAAAAAATAAGTAGGTGGGTATTTTGTAGGAGGTCACTCATTAATTCTAATGCAATTTTCACTGGACATCAGTGATGAGTAAGAAAACCTAACAAAGAGAGTAAAGAAAACATAAACCCCAAATCTGATATCTTCAAATATTTTCTAGCTGCTCCAACCCCCCCCCCCCAAACCACAAATGTCTATATGGAAAGATAATTCAGGCCTCTGCAATTCCTTCATTGAGAAAATATTGATATTTATTTATAGTAGTGTTTGTGATAATGGATAATCAGTATTTTTGTCCTTTAAACTGGCCTTCTAACGGGAGACAATTAAAGTTTGGAAAGAAGTATGTATGTAAGACTTCAACGTGTTGGTTTAATGATAGAATAAAAGTAACCAAAGCAGAAAAAAAGAACAAACAAACTATAGATTTCAGGACACTCTTCCTTTAGACATGAGCATCTCACATCCATAAAGGTTCTTATAAAACAGAATATCTGGACTTCCTAATACCATTACAGTAAGCAACTAGGTTTAGTCTGAAACTTGGAATACAGAGTTTCCCAGCATAGCAGTAAGTCCTTATCAATGAAACAATTAGGAATGGATTATGAAAACCAAATTCTTGAACTGGGCTTTGATTTGGAATCTTGACTATCTGAGCTGGATGGAAATAGATAGTCCTGAACAGAATCCTGAAATATATAATGCAAGAATCGTGAGAAGGATGAGTGTAGAAACAGGGCTGTCAGTCTGGGGAAGGACCAGAAGAGAGAGACCAGGAGATGTTCATAGGCTGATGAAGGAAATTGTCTAAAGAAATGGGATTTTAGAACAGTCTGGGATCAGTCTAGGAAAATGGGAGATTGAGGAAGACCTTCAAAACAAGGGATATCTGATCTGGGAGAGACCACAAAAAGGTCAGGACTAGAGTATAATCCAACTTTCCTTAGGCCACAAATGTTAGGGCACTGAGAACCTCCATCATCAGCTGTGAAATGGGTCTTCCACTGTAAAACATTATAAATTTCAAGTATTACTCTAACTGTCTGCTTATTAGGCAAATGTCTTCTAGATCTAGGTAAACAATGTATTGCATACTAAGGAAATAGAAGAGACCCTGGTTAGTTTTAAAAACTGATATGTGGTAAGATAAATGTTCCAGTAAAAAAAAGAAAATCCCTCTTGGATAATAGGAGATTATGGTCCTATTAACCAAGATGTCAGCTCTCGGTAGCCCCTTGGAACATCTAATAAGCAGAGCTTCCCAAGACCTTTCTAGGACATAGGTTGGAGGGGCCCTGTTCTCAGTAAATCAAATTTCCTAGCTAGGGCATCAGTCTTGACTCTGAACGTCCAGATTTTGAATAAAAAGCTACATGACAGGAGATGTCTCATACGACATAAAAAACCCGAACTTGAAGGAAATTTGAAATTCAGGATCAAAACCTGGATGAGACAATGTAATCTGCCAGGCCAGATATGTGAAGGCCTAGAGAAGTGAGAGGGGAAGATGCAGTGGGTCTGGGAACGGACATTTTCAGAAACAGGAGGATTTGAGAACACATGGACTGTCAGGTATGGGAGCTGCCATGGAGACAAAAATGAGAGAGGCAGCAGTGCCCAGAAAAGAGGGGACCTCAGAGGAAAGAGATGCCCTATGGCAGCAGAGCTCAGATATTACAATGAAATCCAAACCTCTATATGCTACAGGTGAGGAGGGAGGCATACAGAGAACAGCCATCAACTGGTGAATAAGGGACCTCAGAATAGAAAGGGCAAAGATTTATACGGAGTGGGCTTTGAAAAAGAAGATCAAGTTAATTTTTTTTTACTGGAGATCATTAATTTATTCCCATATAATAGTTATTGAACATCAGCGATGCATAAGAAAAATAAATTTTAAAAATCCTAAAAGAGCAATACTGCCACCTATCTTCAACTACAGTGGAAAAATGGATTGTCTGGGTTCTCTTTTATTTTTTGGCTAGCAAAAAAATGCCTCTGAACCATGATATATGCACCCGAAAAGAAAGGCAGCTGCATGTATTTCTTTCCTCAGTAACGACTGATGTTTCTATCACTTTTAATAAAAATGAATATTGAGTAATTTTGGACAAAAGACCAGATGATCACTACAAAAAGATTTTTAGAAAGAAGTCTTCTATTTCAAAGTCATCAGATTGGTACCCAATGTCCTTTGTAATAATAATAGAGTGAATAAAATTTAAAAATAACTTGACACATGTTATCTTGATATGTCTTTTAAAAACAATAATAACATTGCCTCAATTTTTACTAGAATAGTAAATGTTGCGGCTTTCAGGTGTGTTTCCTGCAGGAATATTCAAAATAATTGAGAACAGAAAAACAGAATTTCTGAGCCAGGAGTGAAATTGTGGCTCTGAATGGGGAGTGGAAAGTAAAGTCAAAATATGGGATCGAGGAGAGTAGCTGGACTCCAGATTGTGAGGCCTTGACAGAAACTTTGGATCCAGAATCATGAGCAAGATTTGGCTGCAGAATCTATAATGTCATTATGCAGAGGGACTAGAAGAGAGAGAAAGGGAGATATTCAGGGGCTGAGAAAGAAAATTGTCAGAAATTGGAGAACTTTAGCTCATAGAATAGGGTAGCCTTGGAGAAGAGAAGGAAGGAGGTAGGAAGAAGGGATATCAGAGTAGAGAGTGCTCTGAGACTCTACAGGGCACCTCTTGAAATGAGATGACAATGAGTGAGTAAGGAGGCAAATCCCCTTAGGGACACCAGATGATTATTCTTTTGTTCTTTGTTCTAAATACTGTGACCACTTTAGCGAAAACTAGTGGCCATTCTAATGTTAAACTACTGTGAACACTATATTGTGATTTTTCTGTGATAAGATGCAATGTTGTGTATATTGTATCTTGATTTGTTGTGTATGTTTGCCTTGATTTGTTATGGAATAAATAGAGTGTTCACTATATTGTGTAATCAGAACCTTAAAAGCTGTTCACAATAGTATTTTTTTGGGAAGCTGCTCGTGCATGGCATTATATCCTCCAACTTTCCATATATCATGGCTCTGGGAGCTCTTTGAACCTACTTCATTTTCTATGGAATGGACTTTTCCATGCACATTGTCATCAGTCTCAAGGATCACTTAAAATGTGTTCATATTGGATGAAAAAATTTTCTAGTTTTAAGTAAATAAAGTAGGAGAATTGAGAATTTCTAGATAAGATCAGTAATTTATTTCAATTTACATTACATTATACTCTAGTGAAGCTCAAATTTTTTTTATATCTTCCACTGCACAGCTAAAAAGTTTTGTTAAATTATGTTAATGTTTTAGCCAGCTAAAAAATTCCCAGACAAGGTAATATACAAGTTCCACAGAACAAATACATTTCCATGATCTTTCTTTAATAAACGCTACCATGGAATTTATTATTATTGATTTTTGACCAAAAAGTAAAAGGAGGTTTCAATTCCTGAAGCCTCATTAGTGACAGTAATGTTTCCACATCATAAAATTAGTAAGTCATTAGGTACAGTATAATGAAAATTCATTAAAAACTTTTAAAATGAAATTTATGGATGACAGGAATGTGTTTCCTTGGAACTAGGCTTAATGCCTGGTCTGTCAGTTCACAGTCAATGACGGTTGTTGGAGATGGCTGAAATTTGGCTTGCTAAATTCCCTAGGTAGGTATAAGTCCTGACTTATATTCCACATTGGAATAGGGATATAAGGGTAAAGCAAAACTTTAGAACACTAAAGCTCAGACTTCTGAATGGTCTACAAACCCCCCTGTGTGATAGAGGGAAGCTCTCTGGGATTATAAATGACAATCTTCTCAGGTAGGGGCCTCAGATTGGAAAACATCATGAATGGCAAAGATTTATGTACATCTATAGTCTGAGCCAAAATATCTGCGAGTTTTAAGGAAGTCAAAAACTAGAAAGAAGGAAGGAGGAGTTGGCTTAGGATTCCAATCTTTTCCTATAATTTAATTCACATTCTGAAGTAGGGTTGCTTTGGAATAAACCATGAATCCACATCTACATAGCTAAAACAGTCTAGGTAAAGTTCTCTCCATTTTCTGACAAGCCAAAAAAACCATCCCCAAAATGAAAACATGTGAACACCAAAGGAAATGTGACTCCCTATATGTTCTTTAATCCACACTACTATTGATATTACTAACAAGGAAAATGAAAGCAATAAAATGAATAAGTACCATGTTGAGGACTTAGAACAGACAAGGGTTCATTCTGCATATTTGCATATAGGGAAGATGCACATGCATTGTTAGAATTACCCAATAAAAAGAAAAAGAAAAATCTCTGTAGAGGGTTTTCAGAATCATGAGCTATATGAGACTATAGTAAGTATAAAGGCAAAATTTTGAGGGTCTAGTGAAGGGAGGGGGGCAGCTGCAGAGAGGCTGGGAATGGAAAATTTCAGCAACAGGAGGATGTGAGCACTCAGTATCAGACCTGGGAGTTGCCATGGAGATGAAAATGAGAGAGCAGCAGGGACCAGAGAAGAGGGAAATCAGAACAAAGAGAGGGCTTAGGACAGAAAATGGCGGCTCTTGTAGTGAACTCCAAGCCCCTCTACACTACAGGTGGGAGGGTTAAGAGAAAACAGATCATCTCATGGGGATGGGGCCTTAGAGGGGCAAATCTCACATATTACATGAATTCATTTTCTTCTATGTTCTCAGTGGGCCCACATATTGGGCATTTTAAACTAATTTAAATAGTAAGGAGACAATTTTCGTTTTATAGGAGAGCATTGATTTATGCAAATATCATTTTATTGGGCATTTGTGATGCCCAATAAAATGAAACAAATAAGCCCACTGAAAAAACTAAAGAAAGCATAAACCAAAAATCTCATCTCTTTAATTAAACAAGAGTTTTGTGAGATTGTTGTGAATATTTTTGGCTGGCTAAATAAATATCTCAAAACCACACCTGAAGCCCAGTACAAGTCCTATCGTCTGCATTTCTTTCCTTAGTAAAGAATGCCTTTTCAATCACTATGAATCAAAATTAATATCAAGTAATTTTGGAGAAAAAATTCCAGATGTTCAGTATAGAGATCTTTTTAAGAGCAGAAACTCTTTTGAAGTCACCATATTGTTTGTATATATACATATATATATATATATATATATCATATATATGTATTAATAGTAATTCAAGTAATAAAATTAAAAGTAATGACTTCATACAAGTTTTCTTGATATGGCTTTAGAGCCAAAAACACATATCTTGTATGGTTCCTAGAATTCTAAAGGTCTATGTTTACAGGTATTTTTCATGTCATAATGTTGGAAGTACATGAAATTAAGGACAGAAACGTCCAAAGGAGTAGTTGAGTCCATCTTCTGATGGAAAGTGATTTTAACACTCAATATTGTACAGCCTGGGTCAAGAGAAGGAAGGACAAGGAAGAGCACTTTGAAATAGAGAAGTCAGAGGAGAGACAGCCCCTAGACTCTCAAGAACAGATCATGGGAGTCCTGAAAGATAGTTCTTGGTAGTAGTGTTAGTTAAAATGGAAATTCAGTGTTTTTGGCTATTAAAATATGGTTTTTATAACATGGACTTATAAAAGAAAAATTCTGTTCTTTGAAAATCAGTCTATGGGCAAGACTCACTTACATTGTTCAAATAAAACAAAAAAAGAAACTTAAGCAAAATACGCCAAATCAGATCACAGGAGACTGTTCGTTTAGATATGAGAATCTCATAGCTATGAAGGTCTTTACCAAACACAATGTCTGGGCTTCAAGGTTGGTGGTAGACCAGAGCTTAGAAGATAGAATTTCCCAGCATAGCAGTAAGTTGCAACTCAGAATGAAACAATTAGGAATGGATTGGAAGCCAGAATTCTTAAAGAGGTCTTTCACTTGGAACCTAGAAGAGCTAAGCTTGAAGGTAATACACAGTCCTGAAAATACACAGCTTTAATCCTGAAATATAGAATCCCAGAATCCTGAGCGGGAGGAGGAAGAAGGCAGATTTTTTAAGTTTATTCACTTTTTCCAAAATAATTTTTATTGGGAAAAAAAAATAATTTTTATTGGGCATCAGTGTTATATAGAAAGAGACTAATAAGAAAACAAAAGATTTACTATTTTTAACCATTCTACAAAAAGTGAGTTTTTTCCAATTTGTTGGCTCACAAAAAATATCCTTGCAATCACACTGCATAAAAAGACAGTTCCACATATTTCTTTTTTAGTAAAGACTGTGGTATTGATTACTATTAATAAAAATAAATATCAAAGAATTTTGACCAAGAAAACAAGATTTTAAGTATAGTTAGCTTGTTGGGGGGGGGGGTTTCTATTTTGAAATCATCTTATTGGTAAGACCCAGGTACACTGTAACAATCGTCCAACTCATAAAGAGCAAATATAAGAAAGATCCACATTAGCAGGATATACACTTTTGTGGTTGGATGATCTGTGGAAGACTAAAAGCCTAGGGTTCTAAGTCAGCTTCATGTGGGGATGTAGGAATTGGTTGAGAGTGAGATACAGAAGGTCAGAGCAAGGAGCTGAGTCTTGCCTCTGAATTGTAGAGGGCACCTGTAATGAAAACTGTCTGGGCTCACAGAAAAAGTCTAGAATCCTGAGCTTGATTCAGCTATAGAGTCTATAATGTCAATGTTGAGAGGGAGTAGAAGAGTAACATTGGGAGATTTTCACAGGTTAAGAATGGAAACTTTCAGAAATTAGATTTTAGAATGTAGCATAGTGTACCCATATTTTAGAGAATGAAGGCATTGGAAGAAC
The DNA here is from genome assembly GCA_028627135.1 of Pseudochirops cupreus. NCBI lineage: Eukaryota > Metazoa > Chordata > Mammalia > Diprotodontia > Pseudocheiridae > Pseudochirops > Pseudochirops cupreus. Next base: position 10,789,003 of record CM053582.1, read on the forward strand.
TTATTGAATAAGGGACATCAGACCAGAGCAGGGATAGAGAACCTATGGCCTCAAGGCCACATGTAGTCCTCTAGGTACTCAAGTCAGACCCTTTCCCTGAGTCCATATTTTACAGAACTAATCCTTTAATTAAGGGGATTTGTTCTGTGAAATTTGGTTTCAGTCAAAGGACCACACTTGAGGACCTAGAGGGCCACATGTGGCCTCCAAGTCACAGGTCGCCCACCCTGAACCAGAGAATGCCCTGAGATTCCTGATGGCAGATCTTGGAATGTCCCCAAAATCATCATGTTTGAGTGCTAGGCCTTTTCTGAGAACAGAAATGATTGGCTGTGAATGGGACTTTGAATGGAAAATGTTGTGAATGTCAAGAATTTCTTCTTATATGAAATTTGACCTAAATATAGGTAATTTATAAAACAAGGCAAAGTTAGATTTGCATCACATGATCAAACAAATTCTAATTTATATTTTAGCTTGCATTAGTAATGCAAAAATGTAAAAAAATTATATCTTTAAACATAAAGTTTTCAAAGTATGGGGAATATACCTTCTATTTTATGACCACCAATAAAACTACCCTTCAAACCCTAATAACTTGTATGCTAAAACTAATGCAATCCTTTGCAATTCCTTCATTGATAAAGATTAAAATTGATATTTGTAATTGATATTCTATGTTTTTTAGTTATTAGAAAATGGTATTACATAATTAAGACTCTTAAGAGACGACAATTCAAGTTTAGAAATCACTATACATCTGTAATGGCAACCACACTGGCATACCCGGGATGGCTGCTAGCACAGGTTCTTAGTTGTTTAAGGGGTCAACAATCTTTTTAAATTACATTCACTAGTTTAGGGGAAAAGTCAGCACCCTGAACTTCAGAAAAAATCCAAACAGAGAAAATACAAGGAGAGAAATAAAGATCAATAGAGAGAGTTTCTAACATCTGAGAAATTACCACAGGTCAACAGACCCATCCAACTGTCTGACCATCAGAGGACTCCTTAAAGGCTATCCAGAGTCTCTGTTGAGACTTCCTTATACCACTGAAGGTAGGCAAGTTTGTTGTAGGCTAGAGTTCAGAGTACAAAATTGCCCAGCATGGCAGTGAGTTCTTCTAAAATTAGGAATGCATAGTAAACACCCAGTTCTTCCAAAGGTCTACAGCTTGGAACCTGGAATGTCTGAGCTTGAAGGAAATACACCATCCTGAATATATCCTGAAATGCACAATCTAGAATCTTGAGCTAAATGAGTCTGGAGAAACAGGAATGTCAGGTGCAGGACTGACTAGAACGGAGGGAGTGGGAGATGTTGTGAGGCTGGTGAGGGAAAGTGCCTGAAGAAGTAGGATTATAGAAGAATCAATGTCAGATTTGGGAGGAGCCTTACAGAAGATAATGAGAGATTGTGGGGAGTCTCTAGAGCAAGGGATTCCTGAATCAAGAGAGAATACAAACATGCAGGATTGAGGTATAATCCAGTTTTTCATATCCCAAAGCTGTGAGGGGTCTCAGAACCTCTATGATCTTGTGTGGAATGGGATTTCAAATGGGAAGTATCATCCACTTTAACGACTCCTTTAAATATATTTTACTCTGGAAAAAAAAAACACTTTCCATTTTGAGGTAAATAATATGTAGCACGCCAAGGATTTATAGGAGACACTGGTTGTTTGTAAACAATAGTATGTGGTAAGATTAACAAGCATTACAATAATGAATCCAATAAAAATATAAAGAAAACCCTCATACATCCTAGGAATTTATGGCTTTAGATGCCAAGATATCAGCTTTCCTCTGCCCCTTGGATCCTTTACTATGGGAACTTCCTGGGGCCTTTCCAGTACTCGGGTTTTTAATGTCCTGGAAGTGATAATACAGAATCGCTAGGCAGGTTATAAGTCCTGCCTCTAGGGGTCATATTGTGACTGAAAAGCTTAGCAAAAGTATAGGAGGTCGAGGATTTATTTATGCACGCGCATGTGGGCGTGTGTGTGTGTGTGTGTGTGTGTGTACACACTGTATGAGTCTAAATATTGACCAGTTTAAACCAATGTCATGAATAAAAAGTTCAGTTTAGTGCAGAAAACCAATCATTTATTCTAATACGATTTTTGTTGGGCATCTG
>CM053582.1:10806163-10838671 GCA_028627135.1 Pseudochirops cupreus
TCAGAAAAAATAATATTGGAATAATGAATAATCTCCTGTGAAGAATCTACCTTCCTCTACCTTTGTAAAGCTTACTCCATATAAACATAAAAAGTAATTCTTTACTGTTTCTCAGAGTTTCTACTCTAAGGCCCCTTCCTTACCAGATGATGTCTGTTTCTCAAACCCTGCCTCACCTATAGCATAGAGGGGTTTGGAGTTCAGTGTAACATCTGACCTTTGCTGCCCTAGGGGCTCTGTGTGCCCTGAGACCTCTTCTTCTCTGTGCACTGCTACCTCTCTCTTCTTTGTTTTCATGGCAACTTCCAGGCCTGACACCCTGTATGCTGAAATCTTCCTGTTTCTGAAAGTGTCCATTCCCAGACCCCTGTACATCTTCCCCTCTCTGGTCTCGAGGCCCTCACCAGATCTGGCCTTGCACCTTATAAGGTCTCATTCAATGTTTAATTGTTCCTTTTTGAATTATTGTTGTGATATTCCTTGTTCTTGGTGATATCATGTTTCCAAATAGAAGTCTTCTCTCTAAAAAGGTCTGTACTGAGCACCCGGAGATTTTTGGTGTGCAAGTACTCAAAATTCATTTTGATTTATAGTTATGTTAATTAATAGAAGCATCAGTCTTTAGTAAGGAAGGAAACACATCTCACCGCGTTTGTTTTGCTTTGCAGTTGGTGTGGTTTGCAGGTGTTGAGGGGTCTATTTAGACAGCTACAATAATCTCACTAACGACTTTTAGCAGCGTGGATGAAAAGAGTAGATTTTTGGTTTATATTTTTTGAGTTTCTTCATTAATTTTCTTTATACATCACTGATGCCAGATAAAAAGTATGTTGGCATGAATAAATGATCTCCTACAATGTATCTGTTTAATTTTTAAATTAGTGAAAATGCCCAACATTTTGTTTCTCTGAGTATATAAGAGAAAATACATGTGATTTGTGAGATATTGCACTCTAAGGCCAGGTTATGATCCCATTTCTCTGAACCCTCCCACCTGTAGCATATAGGGGATTGGAGTTCCCTGCAAGAGCCGCCATTTTCTGTCCTAAGCCCTCTCTTTGTTCTGATTTCCCTCTTCTCTGGTCCTTGCTGCTCTCTCATTTTCGTCTCCATAGCAACCCCCAGTTCTGACTCTGTGTGCTCACGTCCTCCTGTTGCTGAAATTTTCCATTCCCTGCTCCTCTGCCTCTGCCCCCTCCCTTCTCTAGACCCTCAAAATTCTGCCTTTCCCCTGCTATAGTCTTGTCATGCTCATGATCCTGAAATTATCTATAAAGATTTTTTAATTGTTATTGGATAATTATCACAGTGCACGTGCATCTTCCCTATACACTTATTTGCAAAATGATGCCCTGTCTGTTCTAAGTCCTCAGTATGTTACATGTTCTTTTTTTTTGCCTTAAATTTCTCTGCTTTCATCTTCCTTGTTAGTAATATTAATAGTCTTCTGGAAAAAAATAGTCTTCTGGACTAAAGGAGAACGTATAGGGAGTTGCATTTGGTTTGGTATCCAAATGTTTTCAGTTTGGGGCCAGGTCTATTTGCTTGGCTCTTTTGTGTTTTGTGTTGTTTTGTCCCTTCTATCTCATTGTTTACTTTGATGGTTTATAACCCTTCTTTACAACATGACTAATGTTTAATGTGAAGGTGTTTGTAGAACCTATATTTCATTACATGCTGCAATGGGGGAGAGGTGAGGGGAGGGAGGGGGATAAAATTTGGAACTCAAGGGATTGTGGAACTGAATGTTGTAAATTAAAAGTAAATAAATAAATATTTTTAAAAAGCCAAGAATGACAATATAAAAAAATCCCATTTCTTCAGACAGTTTATCTCATCAGCATATAAACATCCCCTACTCTCTCTGTTCTAGTCCTTCCCACACTCTCCTTCCTGTTTTTAGAGCCCTATCTATCTCAGGATTCATTGGCTGTATGTTTCAGGATTGTATTCCCAATATACTCAGGACTGTATATTTCCATCAAGCTCAGAGAGTCTAGATTCCAGATCAAAGCCCTGTTCAAGAATTCGGTCTTCACAATGCAGCCCTCATTGTTGCATTTGGAGGAACTCACTGCCATGCTGGGAAATTCTGAATTCTAAGTTCAAGCTCACAAGCACCTTTGGCACTTTAATGTTACTTTGCATTCCAGGCATTAAGTTTTCTTAAGACCTTTAAAGGTATGAGATTGTCATGCCTAAAGGAACAACCTCCTGAGATCTAGAAGGTCTGTTAGGTTTTTCCTGCTTTAGTATATTTCATTTATATTTTTCAAGCATGTTTGAGTCTTATATATATACTGATGTCCAAATGTAAATCTTGTCTCTTTCAAATCCTTTTTATGTGACCGCATCTTTTTAATGGCCAAAACCCCTGAATATTCATTAGCACCAATATGATCTTTATCAATGAAAGAATTGAAAAGGAGTGCATTGGTTTTTGGAACAGTCATTTAAGGTTTGAGGTTTTTTGGGTAGCGATAAAATAGTATTTTTTCCATTCTTTTAACTCTCTGTAGTTATAGATGTGAGTTTTTTTTTTTCATCAGCAATGCAAACAAAAGTTAAATTTGGTGTATGTTTAAATGTACATGAAAAATCTGCCCAAAACATGTATTTAAATAACCTACAACAGATCTGTAGTTGGCCCAACTAAGAATATATATAAAAAACTTCCTTGAAATTTTCCATTCTAATACCCATTCTGAGCTAATCATTTCAGTTCTCAGAGAAGGTCTGACACTCCTAGCTGATTTTTAGAACATCTCAAGTTCTGACCTTTGGAGTCTCAAGGCTCTTTCTGCTGTGATATCACTTCCTCAAAGGCCTCTCCTATCTCCTTCCTTCTCTGAACTATGACTACACAATACTATGTGTTAAAAATCCTCTTATTTCTTACAATTTCTATTCTTAGCCCCTGAACAACAGCTTCTGTTAGTCTTCTATTATTTCCTAGGATTGACGTTGTAGATTCTACAGCTGAATCAAGGTCAGGATTCTGAATTCAAAGTTTTTCTCAAGCCCACACAGTCCGGGTTCCAGTGCCCCCCATGCCCACCATCACATATTGTGGCTTCAATTCCCTACTGGGACTTTCAGAGACAGCACAACTCTTAACTCTGACATTAAGCTTCTCTAAACTACTCCAAATATTTTCATGGGAAAGTAACTTGGAAGCCTGATTTGTAGTGTTCTTGGAGCCATTGGAGACATGAAATTTTTGGTTCTAAAGCCATAGCATGAGAAAGTGTGACAAGTTATTATTTTGAATTTCACCAATTGGATTATTGTTACAATATACATTGGTCTTACTGACATAATGACTTTAAAAAAGAAGTCTTCTCCCTAAAAACTCTCCATACTGAATATATGGGGTTTTGGTCCAAAGATGGTCAATATTAATTTTTATTAATACTAATGGAAACAGCAGTGTTTACTTAAAAAGAAAAAAGGAACACGTAAAACTAAAGTTATTTTGGTATGCAGGATTTTGTGGGATATGGGATTTATTTCATTTTATAATTATTCATTTGTTTATTCATTCATTGTTATTTTGTTCTTTGGCTAACCAAAGAAGACACAGAAATCTCACCACAAACTATTGCAAATTTATTTTAATATTTGTAGGAATTTTGTTTTTGTCTTTTTTTCTGGCCTGATATTGGGGATTTGCAGGTTGTTTTTTGGGTGGCCATGCAATTGATAGTATTTTCACCATACTCTCAAGGTTTGGTGCTTAAGGGTATCAGATTTTATTTTTCTTTTTTGCATCTCTAATGCTTCCTAAACATTAAATTGAAATTTAGTTTTGACCTCATAAGAACAATTCACCTCCTCCTTTTTGGATCATGACCTAAAATAGATCAATATTTCAGTCAAGTGATATCTGAGAATATGTCTTTGTCATTTATGACATTTTCTATTCATGGGCCCATTCAGAGCTAATCATTTCTGTTCCCAGAGAACACTGAGCAATCAATTGTGATGATTTTGAGGACCTTCCAAGACCTACGCTTTGGGGGTCTCGGGGCACTTTCTGCTCTGACGTCCCTTCTTCAAAGTGCTCTCCTCCCTCCTACCTTCTCTTCACCATGGCTGTGCCCTGCTATGTGCTAAAACCCTCAGGTTTCTGACAGTTCCCATTGTCAGCTCCTGAACATCTTCCTTTCTCTCCCTTCTTGTCCCTCTGAAAAATGACATTAGAGATTTGATAGCCAAGTCAAGTTCAGGATTCTGGATTCCAAGTTGTCCTCATGCCCACACAGACTCAGTTGCAGTGCCCTCCATGATCACATGTCTTAGCTTCCCTTTCAGCTCCATATTGGGACATGCAGAGACAGAGTTAACTGCTGGTTTGGACATTTTCTATCTGTGCTCTCAGCTACTTCCAGCAATATCACAGTAAAAGTACCTTGAAACCTGAGCATTTAGAGTTCTAGGGTTTTGGTTCTAACTTCAAATCTAGAAAACTTGTGTCAACTTATTGTTGTTAATTTTATTATTTGAATTCTTATTATAATATGCATTGCTCTTAAACATGATGACTTCAAAATAGAAGTCTTCTCTCTAAAATGTCTCTGTACTCAACATCTGGAGGATTTTAGTCCAAAATTACTCCATATTCATTTTGATTAATAGTTATATTTATTAATGAATAGAAAATTAATTAATTGGTATAAGCAGCAGTCTTTAGTAAGGAAGGAAATACATCTAACTGCATTTTTGTGGTTTACAGATGTTGTGGTTCACAAGTATTAAGGGGATTACTTAGCCAGCCATAAAATTCACAATGATCTTACTAAAGACTTTTAACAGTGTGGTCGAAGAGACGAGATTTTTGGTTGATGTTTTCTTGAGTTTCTTTGTTAGTTTTCTTTATACATCACTGATTCCAGATAAAAATTTTATTGGCATGAATAAATGATCTCCTACAATTTGTCTTCTTCAGTTGTAAATTAGTTAATTGCCCAATCTTTTGGCTCACTGAGTATATATAGGAAAATGAATCCATGTCATTAGTGAGATTTTGGACTCTAAGGTCCCATCCCCCAATTACTCCTTTCTCTGAATCCTCCCACCTGTAGCACATAGGGGTTTGGAGTTCATTTCAAGAGCCACCATTTTCTGCCCTAATCAATCTCTTTGTTCTGATTTCCCTCTTCTCTGGCCCCTGCTGTTCCCTAAATATCATCTCCATGGCAACTCCCAGGTCTGACTCTGTGTACTCACATCCTCCTGTTGCTGAAATTTTCCATTCCCAGCCCCTCTGCCTCTGCCCCCTCCCTTCTCTAGACCCTCAAAATTCTGCCTTTCCAATGGCTATAGTCTCATACAGTTCCTGATCCTGAAAATGCTCTATAAAGATTTTTCTTTATAGTTATTAGATAATTATCGTAATGCCCATGCATCTTCCCTATACATAAATTTGCAAAATGAACCCCTGTCCATTCTAAGTCCTCAGCATGTTACATGTTCTTTTTTTGCCCTAATTTCTCTGCTTTCATTTTCCTTGTTAGTAATATCTATAGTCGTCTGGACTAAAGGAGAACATATGGAGAGTTATGTTTGCTTTGATATCCAAGTGGTTTCAGTTTGGGGGGGTGGTCTATTTGCTTGTCAGTAATAATATTATAAGTTGACTGTTTTAGTTGTGTCAGTGAGGATTCATTGTTTATTTCAAAGCACCCCTACTGCCCAATGTTAATTAAATTGCAGGAAATGACTGGAATCCTAGGCAAACTCTTCCTCCTTCTGGTTTTTGACTTCTCTACAAATAGCCAATATTTTGGCTCTCTTAGAATATAGATGGAGACATTGTTTTCTAGCCAAAAAATAAAAGAGAAGCTCAACAATCCCTATGGGTGCCACTTCTATGGTCTCATTCAGCCAATGATCCTGAATTCCAAATTTCCTTCAAGCTCATACATTCTTTGTTACATGAGGTATCTCCTATCTTGTACTCTCACTAAGCTATTTATTCAAAATCTTGACATTTAGAGTCAGGCCCAATCCCCTAGGTAGGAAATCTGGTTTTCTAACCAACAGGACCCTTCCAACTTATGTCCTTGAAAGGTCAGGGGAAGCTCTGATATTCTGTGTTCCAAGGGGCCAAAAAGAGCTGACATTTTGGATTATAGGGCCATGCTCTCCTATGATGCAGGAGGATTTTCTTTTTATTGAATTATTACAGCATACATTAATCGTACCACATAACAATTTTTAAAACTAACCAGTGTCTCTTTAGTTTCCTTAGCTTGGAACATGTTATTTACCTAGATCCAGAAAACATTCCTGCCTAAAAGAAGACATGTATAATAATCCTTGAAATTTTAATTTTACATGTGAAAGCCCATTTTACAGAAGATCATGTACATTCTCAGAGCACTTACAGCTATGGAACATGGAAAATGGCAGGACAGTCCTGTCCTGACCTTTTGTTTTTCTCTCCTGGATCAGATATTCCTTCTTCTATAATCCCTCCTCAGTCCCTCTTTCTCTCTCCTAGGTTCTTCCTGAACCTGACACTGTTATTCTAAAATCCCATTTCTTTGGTCAAAGGATGTGAACAGGCAGTTTTCAGAGGAATAAATTAAAGATATCTTTAAGCATATGAAAAAATGCTCTACATCACTAGTGATTAGAGAAATGCCAATCAACACAACTCTGATATACTACATCTCACCAGTCAGATTGGCTAAGATGACAAAACAGGAAAATGATAAATGCTGGAGAGGACCTGGAAAATTTGAAACAATAATGCACTGTTGGTGGAGTTGTGAACTGACCCTACCATTCTGGAGAGCTATCTGGAACTATACCAAAAGAGCTATAAAAATGTGCATTTCCTTTGACCCAGCAATACCACTTCTAGGGTTGTATACCAAAGAGATTATACAAGTGGGAGGAAGACCCATATGTACAAAAATATTTATAGAAGCTCTTTTTGTGGCAGCAAAGAATTGGAAATCAAAGGGCGGAGTCAAGATGGTGGCATAGAAGCAGGAAAATTCTGTAGCTCCCCCCATAACCACCTCAAATACCTATAAAATATGACTCTAAACAAATTTTAGAGTTCCAGAGCCCACAAAGTGACAGAGAAACAAATCTCCTGCTGAAGGCAACCTGGCAGGCAGATAGGAAGGGTTCATCACAGCATACTGGGAGATAAGCTCAGCCCTGCATGAACCCACAGTTTTATCCCCAGGGCAGCCTGACCAGCCCAGCTGGAGCATTCAGGAGAATGGATCACCAGCAGCTGTGGTGGTTTCCAGAATTATTAACCCATAAATGCAAAAGACAAAGTGAAAGGTCAGTGGAATTCGACTGAATTTGAGGGGAATGGAGGAGTGGGTTTGGCCTCTGCCCCTAGAACCAGAAGTGGCAGAAGTGGCAGCCATGCAGCTGCCTCCATGTGGCTGCTTCAGAGCTCCCAGCCTGCAGATGGCAGGGTGCCCAAGTGACCATTTAGAGGCTAAGTGCTCATGCCTTAACCTGTCTGGATCAAGATCGTGGTCGTGGGTGGTGGTCCTGAGGTGCGTGACCAGTGAGCCAAAGTTGGTGGGGACTGTAGAGACAGTGGCCTCCTAATAGCTTTGGCCACTGCGAAAACCCCAGGGATTTGAGACAAAGCTCTCCCCTCTGGAAGCAGAGTTCTACTGTGACAAAGAGCTCAAAAGTCAAGTATTTGACTGGCAACATGAGCAAGCATGCCTTAAAAAGTCGAATTTGACAGATGGAAAAAGAATCTCAAAAGGTCACTGAGGAGAATAATTCCTTCAGAATTAGATTGGAGCAAATGAAAGCAAATGACTTTATGAGAAATCAAGATACTATTAAACAGATCCAAACAAACGAAAAAATAGAAGGCAATGTGAAATATCTATTTGAAAAAAACACTGACCTGGAAAATAGATCCAGGAGAGACAATTTAAAAATTATTGGACTACCTGAAAGCCATGATCAAAAAAAGAACTTAGAAAGCATCCTTCAAGAAATTCTCAAGGAAAATTGCCTTGATGTTTTAGAACCAGAGGATAAAATAGAAATTGAAAGAATCCATCAATCACCTCTTGAAAAAGATTCGAAAAAGAAAATTCCTAGGAATGTTATAACCAGGTTCCAGAGTTCCCAGATCAAGAAGGAGAAAATATTAAAAGCTACCAAGAAGAAACAATTTGAATACTGTGGAAACACCATCAGGATAACACAGGATCTAGCAGCTTCTACATTAAGGGATCAAAGGGCCTGGAATATGATATTCCAGAGATCAAAGGAGCTAGGATTAAAACCAAGAATCACCTACCCAGCAAAACTGAATATAATGTTTCAGGGGAAAATATGGTCATTCAGTAGGTGGAGGATTTTCAAGCATTCTTGATGAAAAAACCAGAACTGAATAAAAAGTTTGATATTCAAATACAAGAAGCATGAGAAGGTAAACAGGGAAAAGAAAGCTTAAGAAACTTATCAAAGTTGAACTATTTACATGGCTACATGGAAAAATGGTAATTGTAACTTATGAAACTTTTCTCAGTATGAGGATAGTTGAAGGGAATACAAGTGTATATGTATATGTACATATATATACGTATATATATATACATGTACACATAAACATGTCTATATAGGAGGGTATATATGTGTATGAATACATATGTGAGTGTGTGTATATATGTGTACAAGTATACATAGACAGAGGGCATGGGATCAATTGAATAGGAAGGGATAATATTTTAAAGGGGGAAAATGAGAGGTGGGAAAGGAATATAATGAGAGGAGATGGGGAGAGACAGAATGGGGTTAATTATCTCATATAGAAGAGGTAAGGGATAACTGTTACAATGGAGGGGAAGAACAGGAAGGCAAAAGGGAGTGGCTCAACCTTACTCTCATTGAATTTGGCTTAGGGAGGGAATGATATATACTCTAAATTGGGAATCCTGCCCTACAGGAGAGTAAGGGGGAAGTGGATGAGAGGGGTGATGTTAGAGGGGAGGGCAGGTTAAGGGGGAGTGTTGTTAGAAGCACACACTTTTGTAAAGGTACAGGGACAAAGTAGAGACTAGAACAAGTTGGGGGCGGGATAGGATGGAGGGAAATATAGTCAGTCTTTGACAGTATGTCCATTGTGGATATGTTTTGCATAACTACACATACATGGCCTGTTGAATTGCTTGTCTTTCCAGTGGGGATGGTTGACGAGGGAGGAAGGGAAAGAATCTAGAATTTAAAGTTTTAAAATCAAATGTTTAAAACATATATATAATTATTATTATTATTTACATGCAACTTGGAAATAAGATATATCGGCACTGGAGTAGGGAGATCCATCTTGCCCTACCAGAAAGTCAGAGGGGTGAAGGGGGAGGATATAGGAGCGAGCAGATGGGGGGAAAGGGGTATACAGTGCGATGGCTGTTTTGGGGTGGTGGGTAGGGGAAAGATGGGGAGAAAATTTGTAACTCAAAATCTTGTGGAAATGAATGATGTAAACTAAAAATAAACAAAAGTTAATTTAAAAAATAAAGTAAAAAAGGAAGAATTGGAAATCAAGGAAATACTCATCAATTGGGAAATGGTTAAACAAGTTGTGGTATATGAATGTAATGGAATACTATTGTGCTATAAGAAATGAGGAGCACTCAGAGTTCATAATAGCCTGGAAAGACTTATATAAACTGATGCTGTGTGAGGAGATCAGAACCAGGAGAACCTTGTACACAGTTACAAACACATTTTATGTGTTATGACTAACTTTGATAGAGTAGACTCTTCTCAGCAATGTAAGGTTATGACAACTCCAAAAGACTCATGATGGAAGGGGATAGCCACATCCAGAGAAAGAGCTACAGAGTCGGAATGCAGACTGAAGCAAAATACTTGCTCTGTCTCTTTATTTCTTTTGTTCCTTCTTTCTCATTGTTTACTCCACTGGTTATAACCCTTCTTTACAACATGACTAATATTTAATGTGAAAGTATTTGTAAATCCTATATTTGATTACATGCCACAATGAGGGAGGTGGGGAGAGGAAGGGGGAAAAAAATTGGAACTCAAGGAATTGTGAAACTGAATGTTGTAAATTAAAAGTAAAGTATTTTTTATAAAAGGTGATAAAAATGACAATGCAAAAAAAATCTCATTTCTTCAGACAATTTCCCTCATCAGCCAATGAACATCCCTGACTCTCTCTGTTCTAGTCCTTCCCAAAATCTCCTTCCTGTTTCTAGAGCCCCATCTATGTCAGAATTCATTGGCTGCATGTTTCAGGATTGTATTCCCAATATACTCAGGACTGTATATTTCCATCAAGCTCAGAGAGTCTAGATTCCAGGTCAAAACCCTGTTCAAGAATTCGGTCTTCACAATGCAGCCCTCATTGTTGCATTTGGAGGAACTCACTGCCATGCTGGGAAATTCTGAATTCTAAGTTCCAGCTCCCAGCCAACTTTGCCACTTAAATGGTACTTTGAATTCCAGGCATTAAGTTTCTTAAGACCTTTAAAGGTATGAGGTTGTCATGGCTAGAGGAACAACCTCCTGAGATCTAGAAGGTTTCTTAGATTTTTTCTGCTTCAGTTTATTTCATTTTTATTTTTCAAACATGTTTGTATCTTACATATATACTCATATCCAAATGCAAATTGTGTCCCTTTCAAATCGATTTTACATGACTGCATGTTTTAATGGCCAAAACCCCTGGATATCCATTATCAGTAATATGACTATAGGTAATGATCTTTATTGGTGAAATTATTGGAAAGGATTGCATTGGTTTTTGGAACCGTTATTTCAGGTTTGGGGTTTTTTGGGGTAGCAATAAAATGGCATTTTCTCAATTCTTTGAAATCTCTGTAGTTATAGATGTGAGATTTTTTTTTTCATCACCAATGCAAACAAAAGTTAAATTTGGTGTATGTTTAAGTGCACACAAAAAATCTGCCTTAAACTTTTATTTAAATAACCTAAAACCGGTCAATATTTGATCCAAATAAGAAAATACATGAAAAAAACTTCCTTGAAATTTTCCGTTCTAAGGCCCAGTCTCAGCTAATCATTTCAGTTCTCAGAGAAGGTCTGACACTCCTACATGATTTTCAGAACATCTCAAGTTTTGTCCTTTGGCGTCTCAAGGGACTTTCTACTCTGATATCCCTTCTTCAAAGGGCTCTTGTATCTCCTTCCTTCTCTGAGCTATGGGTACACAACATTCACATGTGTTAAAATCCTTCTGTTTCTTTTTTTTAGAGGTGAGAAGGCAGGGAAATTGGGGTTCAGTGATTTGCCCAAGATCACATAGCTAGTAAGTGTTAAGTGTGTGAGGACAAATTTGAACTCAGGTGTTCCTTATTCCAGGGACAGTGCTCTATTCACTGTGCCACCTAGCTGCCTCTTTGTTGTTTCTTATAATTTCTTTTCTTAGCCCCTGAACATCACCATCTATTAATTAGCTATTCTCTCCCAGTATTGACATTGTAGATTCTACCCCTGGATCAAGCTAAGGATTCTGGATTCAAAGTTTCCTGCAAGCCCATGCAGTCTAGGTTCCAGTGGCGTCTGTGTTCACATATTCTGACCTCACGGCTCCCATTGGCACTTTCAGAGGCAGCACTTCCCTCTCACCTCTAACATTATGCATCTCTCAACTACTCCAAATATTCTTATGTGCAAGGTACCTGGAAGTCTAATTTATAGCGTTCTTGGGATCACTGAAGACATGGCATTTTTGGTTGTAAAGCCATAGTATGAGAAGTAGTGAAAAGTGATTTTTTTAACCTTACTAATTGGGTTATTATTACAATGTGCGTTGGTCGTACTGACATATTGACTTTGAAAAAGACGTCTTCTCCCCCCAAACCTCTCTGTACTGAATATCTCGGTTATTTGGTCTAAAGCCGCTCAGTACTCACTTTTAGTAAAACCAACAGGAGCCTCAGTTTTACCAAAGAAAGGAATAATGCAACCAAATTATTTTGGTAAACAGTTTGGGGGGATTTTTCGTTATTTACTAATTTATGTTTTCATTCATTCACTCCTTTGTTTATTTCTTTATGGATAGCCAAAGAAGACAGAAATATCACTACAAGCTTTTGCAATTCTTAAAAATATCTGTGGGCGTTTTGTTTCTGGTTTTTTTTCTGGAGAGATATTGGGGGTTTGAAGGTTTTTTCAGGGAGTCTATACACTGATAATATTTTCACCATACTCTTGAGGTTTTTGTTTTCTTTTTTACATCTCTAAAGCTTCCTAAACATTAAATTCAAATTTCTGTCTCATCTCATAAGAACAGTCTACCTTCTCCTTTTTTTTTTAACATGACCTAAAACAGGTCAATATTTGGACCAAGTGATATCTGAGAATATGTGTTTGGCATTCACGACCTTTTTCCATCCATAGGCCCATTCAGAGCTAATCATTTCTGTTCCCAGAGAACACTGAGCAATCAATTGTGATGATTTTCAGGACCTTCCAAGACCTACGCTTTGGGGGTCTCGGGGCACTTTCTGCTCTGACGTCCCTTCTTCAAAGTGCTCTCCTCCCACCTTCCTTCTCTTCACCATGGCTGTGCCCTGCTATGTGCTAAAACCCTCAGGTTTCTGACAGTTCCCATTGTCAGCTCCTGAACACCTTCCTTTCTCTCCCTTCTTGACCCTCTGAAAAATGACATTAGAGATTTGATAGCCAAGTCAAGCTCAGGATTCTGGATTCCAAGTTGTCCTCATGCGCACACAGTCTGGGTTCCAGTGCCCTCTATGATCACATATCCTAGCTTCCCTTTCAGCTCCACATTGGGACATGCAGAGACAGAGTTAACTGCTGGTTTGGACATTTTCTATCTGTGCTCTCAACTGCTTCCAGCAATACCACAGTAAAAGTACCTAGAAAGCTAGACATTCATAATTCTAGGGAACATACAAGACATGAAATTTGGTTCTATCACTATATCTAGATAACTTGTGTCAACTCATTCTTTTTAATTTTATTATTTGAATTATTATTATAATATGCGTTGCTCTTAGTGACATGAGAACTTCGAAATAAAAGTCTTCTCTCTAAAAAGGTCTCTATACTAAACATCTGAAGGATTTTAGCCTAAAATTGCTCAATATATATTTTGGTTAATAGTTAATTAATGAACAGAAAATTAATTAATATAAGCAGCAGTCTTTAGTGAGGAAAGAAATATATCTAACTGCATTTATTGTGGTTTGCAGATGTGGTTCGCAAGTATTGAGGGGCTTATTTGGCCAGCCACAAAATTCACAATAATCTCACTAAAGACTTCTAACAGTGTGCTTGAAGAGATGAGATTTTTTGGTTAATGTGTTTTTTTTAGTTTCTTTGCTAGTTTTCTTTTTAAATCACTGATGCCAGGTAAAAATTATATTGGTAAGAATAAATGGTCTTCTACAATCTGCCTTCTTAATTTTTAAATTAGTTAATTGCCCAATATTTTGGCTCATTGAGTATATAAGGGAAAATAAACCCATGTGATTTGTGGGATTTTCAACTCTAAGGTCCCATCCCCATGAGATGATCCCTTTCCTCTGAACCCTCCCACCTGTAGCATAGAGGGGCTTGGAGTTCACTGCAAGAGCCGCCATTTTCTGTCCTAAGCCCTCTCTTTGTCCTGATTTCCCTCTTCACTGGTCCTTGCTGCTCTCTCATTTTCGTCTCTATGGCAACCCCCAGGTCTGTCTCTGTGTGCTCACATCCTCCTGTTGCTGAAATTTTCCATTCCCAGCCCCTCTGCCTCTGCCCCCTCCCTTCTCTAGACCCTCAAAATTCTACCTTGGCACCTGCTATGGCCTCATTCAGCTCATGATCCTGAAAATTATAGATAAAGATTTTTCTTTATTTTATTAGGTAATTATTATAATGCAGGTGCATCTTCCCTATATACAAATTAGCAAAATAAACCTGTGCCTGTTCTAAGTCCTCAGCATGCTACACATTCATTTTATTGCCTTAAATTACTCTGCTTTAATTTTCCTTGTTACTAATATCTATAGTAGTGTGTACTAAAGGAGAACATATAGGGAGTTAAGTTTGGTTTGGTGTACAAATGTTTTCAGCTTGGGTTTTTTTGCTTGCCAGTAATGATACTCTAAGTTGAGTGTTTTACTGTGTCAGTGTGGATTCATTGTTCATTTCAAAGCACCATTACTACCCAATGTTAATCAATTTGCCGGAAATTACTGGAATCCTAGGCAGACTCCCCCTCCTTCTGGTTTTTGACTTCTCTACAAATGGTCAATATTTTGCCTCACTTGGAATATAGATGGAGGCATTATTTGCTAGCCACAAAATAAAAGTGAAGCTCAACAGTCCCTTTGGGAGCTGCTTATATGGTCTCATTCAGCTGACGATCCTGAATTCCTAATTTCCTTTAAGCTTATGCATTCTTTGTTATATGAGGTATCTCCTATTTTGTACTCTCACTAGGCTTTTTATTCAAAATCTTGACATTCAGAGTCAGGCCTTATATCCTAGTGAGGAAATCTGGTTTTCTAACGAACAGGAACCCTCCAACATATGTCCTTGAAAGGTCAGGGGAAGTTCTGATATTCTGTGTTCCAAGGGGCCAACGAGAGCTGATATTTTGGATTATAGGACCATCCTCTCCTATGATGCATGAGGATTTTCTTTTTTATTGAATTATTATTATAGCACACAATAATCTTACCACATACCAATTTTTAAAACTGACAAATGACTCATCTGTTTCCTTAGCTTGCAATATGTTATTTACCTAGATCCAGAAAATATTCCTGGCCAAAAGCAAACATATATAATAATCTTTGAAATTTAGATTTTACATGTGAAAGCATATTTTACAGAAGATCATGTAGGTTCTCAGAGCACTTACAGCTATGGAACATGGAAAATAGGAGGACAGTCTTGTCCTTTTGTTTTCTCTCCTGGATCAGATATTCCTTCTTCTAAAGTCCCTTTTCTGTGTTTCATTTTCTTTTCCAAGGCTCCTCCTGAACGTGACACTGTCTGTTCTAAAATCCCATTTCTTTGATCAAAGGATATGAACAGGCAGTTTTCAGAAGGAGAAATTAAAGATATCTTTAAGCATATGAAAAAATGTTCTAAATCACTAATGATTGGAGAAATGCAAATCAAGACAACTCTGATGTACCACATCTCACCAGTCAGATTGGCTAAAATGACAAAACAGGAAAATGATAAATTCTGGAGAGGACGTGGAAAATTTGGAACATTAATGCACTATTGGTGGAGTTGTGAACTGATCCTACCATGCTGAAGAGCAATCTGGAAATATGCCCAAAGGACTGTAGAAATGTGCATTCCCTTTGACCCAGCAATACCACTTCTAAGGCTGTATACCAAAGAGATCATACAAGTGGGAGGAAGATCCATATGTACAAAAATATTTATAGAAGCTCTTTTTGTGGTGGCAAAAATTGCAAATCAAAGGAATGCCCATCAATTGAGGAATGGATAAACAAGTTGTGGTATATGAATATTATGGAATACTATTGTGCCATAAGAAATGAGGAGCAGACAGTGTTCATAATAACCTAGAGAGACTTATACAAACTGATGCTGAGTGAGGAGAGCACAACCAGGAGAACCTGGTACACAGTTACAGACACATTTTATGCGTGCTGACTAACTTTGATAGAGTGAACTCTTCTCAGCAATGCAAGATTATGAGACACCTCAAAAAGACTCATGATGGAAGGGGATATCCACATCCAGAGAAAGAACTACAGTATCTGAATGCAGACTGAAGCAAACTCCTTGCTCTCTCTCTCTCTCTCTCTCTCTCTCTCTCTCTCTCTCTCTCTCATGTGTCTTGTTTTGTTTTGTCCCTTCTGTCTCATTGTTCACTCCATTGGTTATGACTCTTCTTTAAACATGACTAATGTTTAATGTGAAGGTATCTGTAGAAGCTATATTTGATTTCATGCCAAAATGAGGGAGGGGGAGAAAAAGGGGGAGAAAATTAGGAACTCAAGGGATTGTGGAACTGAATGTTGTAAATTAAAAGTAAATAAATAATTTTTTTTAAAAAGCTGAAAAGAATGACAATACAAAAAAAATCCCATTTCTTCAGACAGTATTCCTCATCAGCCTATGAACATCCCCCTGCTGCCTCTATTCTAGTCCTTTCCTAACTCTCCTTCCTATTTCTAGAGCCCCATCCATCTTAGGATTTGTTGGCTGCATGTTTCAGGATTGTATTCCCAATATACTCAGGACTGTATATTTCCACCAAGCTCAGAGAGACTAGATTCCAGGTCAAAGCCCCGTTCAAGAATTTGGTCTTCACAATGCAGCTTTCATGGTTCCATTTGGAGGGCTTCACTGCCATGCTGGGAAATTCTGTATTCTAAGTTCCAGCTCCCAATGAACTTTGCCACTTAAATGGTACTTTGAATTCCAGGTATTAAGTTTTCTTAAGACCTTTAAAGATGTGAGATTGTCATGCCTAAAGGAACAACATCCTGAGATCTAGGTTTCTTAGGTTTTTTTTTCTGCTTCAGTTTATTTCATTTTTTATTTTTCAAACATGTTTGTATCTTACATATATACTCATATCCAAATGTAAATTTTTTCCTTTTATAATCCTTTTTACATGACTGCGTGTTTTAATGGCCAAAACTCCTGAATATACATTATCAGTAATATGACTATAAATAATTATCAGTGAAAGAATTGGAAAGGTTTGCATTGGTTTATGGAATAGTTATTTCAGGTCTGTGGGAAAGACATGACATTTTTGGTTCTAAAACCATAAGGTGAGAAATTGTGACAAGTTATTATTTTTAATTTTACTAATTGGATTATTATTACAATGTACATTGGTCTTACCAACATAATGACTTTGAAAAAGAAGTCTCCCTAAAAACCTCTCCACACTGAATATCTGGGGGTTTTTGGTCCAAAAATACTCATTTTAATAATACTAATAGAAACAGTAGTCTTTACTAAAAAAGGAATACATATAACTAAAGTTATTTTGGTATGCAGTTTTCTGTGAGATTTGGGGTTTATTTCCTCTTTTATTTATTCATTTGTTCATTCATTCATTTGTTTGTTTTTTTGGCTAGCCAAAGAAGAGACAGAAGTCTCACCACAAACTTTTGAAAATTTATTTCAATATTTTTAAGTGTTTTATTTGTTTTTTTTTTCTGGCAAGATATTGGGGATTTGAAGGTTGTTTTTGGTTGACTATGCAATTGACAATATTTTCACCATACTCTTGAGGTTTGGTGCTTAAGGGTGTCAGATTTTTCTTTTTTCTTTTTTTGCATATTTAATGCTTCCTAAATATTAAATTGAAATTTAGGTTTGACCTCATAAGAACAAACCACCTTTTTTATCGTGACCTAAAACAGGTTAATATTTCAGTCAAATAATATCTGAGAATATATCTTTGGCATTTATGAAATTCTTCCATTCATAGGCCCATTCAGAGCTAATCATTTTTCTTCTCAGAAAACACTTAGCAATCAACTGTGATGACTTTAAGGACCTTCCAAGACCTATACTTTGGGAGTCTCAGGGCACTCTCTGCTCTGAAGTCCATTCTTCAAAATGCTCTCCTACCTCCTTCCTTCTCTTCACCCTGGCTGTGTCTTCCCATGTGCTAAAACCCCCAAGTTTGTGACAGTTACAATTCTCAGCTTCTAAATGCCCCACTTTCTCTCCCTTCTGGTCCCTCTGAAAAATGACATTAGAAGTTCGACAGCCAAGTCAAGCTCAGGATTCTGGATTCCAAGTTGTCCTCATGCCCACACAGGATGGGCTCCAGTGCCCTCCATGATCACATATCCCAGATTCCCTTTCAGTTCCAAATTGGGATATTCAGAAGCAGAGTTAACTGCTGGTTTGGACATTTTCTATCTGTGCTCTCAACTACTTCCAGCAATACCACAGTAAAAGTATTTTGAAACCTAGCCATTTAGAATTCTAGGGAACATATAAGACTTGAGGTTTGGGTTCTAATTCAAATCTAGAAAACTTGTGTCAATGTATTCTTTTTAATTTTATTATTTGAATTATTATTATAATATGCATTGCTCCATTGATAGAAGTCTTCTCTCTAAAAAGGTGTCTATACTGAACATCTGGAGGTTTTTAGTCCAAAATTACTCAATATTCATTTGGTTAATAGTTATATTAATTAATGAACAGAAAATTAATTAATATAAGCAGCAATCTTTAGCCAGGAAAGAAATACATATAACTTCATTTATTGTGGTTTGCAGATATTGTGGTTCACAAGTATTGAGGGGCTTATTTAGCTAGCCATAAAATCCACATTAATCTCACTAAAGAGTTTGGCAGTGTGGTTGAAGAGATGAGATTTTTGGTTAATGGGATTTTTTTTGTGTTTCTTGGCTAGTTTTCTTTATACATCACTGATGCCAGATAAAAATTTTATTGGCATGAATAAATGATCTCCTACAATCTTCCTTCTTCAGTTTTAAATTAGTTAATTGCATGATATTTTGCCTCACTGAGTATATAAAGGAAAATCAATCCATGTAATTTGTGAGATTTTCCACTCTAAGGTCCCTTCCCCAGGAGATGATGCCTTTTCCCAGAACTTTCCCACCTGTAGCACATAGGGGTTTCATGAGCTGCCATTTTCTGCCCTAATCACTCTCTTTGTTCTGATTTCCCTCTTCTCTGGTCCCTGCTGCTCTCTCATTTTCGTCTCCACGGCAACTCCCCGGTCTGACTCTCTGTGCTCACATCCTCCTATTGCTGAAATTTTCCATTCCCAGCCCCTCTGCCTCTGCCCCCTCCCTTCTCTAGACCCTCAGAATTCTGCCTTTGTACCTGCTATGGCCTCATTCAGCTCATGATTCTGAAAATTATAGATAAAGATTTTTCTTTATTTGTATTAGATAATTATTATAATGCACGTGCATCTTCCTTATATACAAATATGCAAAATGAATCCTTGTCCGTTCTAAGTCCTCACTATAGTACACATTCATTTTATTGCTTCCATTTTCCTTGTTAGTAATATCTATAGTAGTCTGGACTAAAGGAAAACATATAGGGAGTTATGTTTGGTTTGGTGTCCCCATGTTTGCAGTTTGTGGGTGGGTTTTGGGTTTTTTTTGCTTGTTAGAAAATAGTACTTTAAGTAAACTGTTTTAACTGGGTAGGTGTAGATTCATGATTTATTTCAAAATCCCTACTGCCAAATGTTAATGAAATTGCCAGAAAGGAGTGCAAACCCTTCCTCCTTCCAGTTTTTGAGCTCCCTACAACTGCCAATATTTTCCCTCATTTAGAATATAGATGGAAATAAATCTTTGCTATTTTTGGTGTTTGCCAATCTCAGTCCCCTACCTGAGCAGATTCTGATTCATGGCCATCACACACGGGGGTCTGCAGCCCATTTAGAGGTCTGATCTTTTGTGGTCTAAGGTTTGCCTGTGCTCTCCTTTTCCCCACTCCAACATGTGATAAGCACACAGAGTTAGGAATTATATATTATACATTCAGAGATGAACCTTACAGTCATGTTGGGAAATTCTGTTTTCTGACCTCTAGCCTACCACCACCTTGGCAGCTTTTGTGGTACTGGGATGCTCAGACATTCATTTTTCTAAGAACCTTCACAC
This sequence comes from Pseudochirops cupreus, assembly GCA_028627135.1. NCBI lineage: Eukaryota > Metazoa > Chordata > Mammalia > Diprotodontia > Pseudocheiridae > Pseudochirops > Pseudochirops cupreus. Next base: position 10,825,786 of record CM053582.1, read on the forward strand.
ATGGGAATGCAATCCTGAATTCTGTTTGGACTATTATCCTTATTTTTACTGTTTCATTTTAACTAAGCAAAACTTACCCATATACTGATTTGCAAACAAAAATCTTCCACCTTTTTCCCTCTTCTAGTCCGCCTGAATAATGACATCATAAATTTTACAGTTGTTCATGGGTCTAGATTCAAAGTTTCTGTCAAACTGACTCAGTCTGAGTTCCAGGTGTCCCCCCCGATCCCATATTTTGGCTTCACTTTCCACTCCTCATTGGTACCTTCAGGGGTAGGATTTACCTCCTAGCTTAGACACTCTATCTCTGATCTCAACTATTTCCAGTATTCCTGCAGGAAAGATATTGGAAGCCTAAACCATTTGTGTTCTAGGAAACATTGAATGAATGGCATTTTTCATTTTTAAAGACATATCTAAATAACCTGTGTGAATTTATTATTTCATTGATTGGATGATTGTTATAATGGGCCTTGGTTACAAATCTGATGACTCTGAGATAGAAGCCTTCTCTCTACAACGTTCTCTACAGTGAAGATCTGGGCTTTTGTCCAAAATTGCTCAAAATTCACTTTTTTAGAAGTAATAGAAATTTCAGTCTTTATTCACAAAATAAAGACATGCAACTGCCTTTGTTGTAGTGTGCATGTGTTGTGGTACAGAGGCATTGTTTGCTAGGCAAAACATGAAAGAAAAGCTCCACAATCCCTTTTGGTGCTGTGGTTGAAGATAGGTGGCGCTGTTGTTCTTTCAGTATTTTTAAAATTTATTTTTCTTATACAGCACTAGTATGCAGAAGAAATATATTGGAATATTTACTGATCTGTGAAAAATCTACCTTCTTCCTTTTTAAATCCCACTCCCTATAAACAAAAAAAAACCAAATCCTTGCTGTTTGTCAGATTTTCCACTCTAAGGCCCATTTCCCACCAGTCTGTGCTCCGAATCCCTGCCCCCTCCCCATAGCATACAGAGGTTTGGAGTTCAATGTAATATCTGACCTTTGCTGCCCTAGGGGCTCTCTTTGCTCTGGGGCCACCTCTTCTCTGGGCCCTGCTACCTCTCTCTTATTTGTTTCCATGACAGCTCCCAGGCCTGACACTCTGTAAACTCAAGTCCTCCTGTTTCTGAAAATCCTCATTTCCAGACCCATATAGCTCCCCCTCTCTATTCTGGAGCCCCTCACAGATTGGACCTTGCAGCTTCTAGGGCCTCATTCAACTTTTAAACTTTATTATTTGAATTACTATGCATTTAATATGCATTGCTCCTAGTGATATGATGACTTCAAAATAACAGTCCTATCTAAAAAGGTCTCTATACTGAACATTTGGAGGTTTTGAGTCCAAAAGTACTCAATATTCATTTTACTTAAGAGTTACATCAATTAATAGAAGCAGTAGTTTTTGGTAAGGAAAGAAATACACCTCGCTGCATTTGTTTTGGTCTGCAGGGATTGAAGGACTTATTTAGCCAGCCAAAAGATTCCCAATAATCTCACTAAAGACTCTTAGCAGAGTGGTCCAAGAGACTAGATTTATGGTTTATATATCTTTGAGTTTCTTTGTTAGTTTTCTTTATACATCACTGATGCCAGATAAAATTTATATTGGTATGAATACATGATCTCCTACGATTTACCTCCTTAATTTTAAAATTAGTTAGAATACCCAATATTTTGGCTATGTAAAGGAAAATCCATGTGATTTCTGACATTTTGGACTCTAACGCCCCATCCCCAGGACAGGATCCCATTTCTCTCAGCCCTCCCACCTGTAGCAGGCAGGGGTTTGGAGTTCACTGTAAGAGCTGCCATTTTCTGTCCAAAATGCTCTCTTTGTTCTGATTTCCCTCTTCTCTCATCCCTGTTGCTCTTTCATTTTCATCTCCATGGCAACCCCCAGGTCTGTCTCTGTGTGCTCACATCCTCCTGTTGCTGAAATTTTCCATTCCCAGCCCCTCTGCCTCTGCCCCCTCCCTTCTCTAGACCCTTAAAATTCTGCCTTGGCACCTGCTATAGCCTCATACAGCTCCTGATCCTGAAAATTATCAATAAAGATTTTACTTTATTTTAATTAGATAACTATTACAATGCACGTGCAACTTCCTTATATACAAATATGCAAAATGAACTTGTGTCTCTCCTAAGTCCTCCACATGCTACACATGCATTTTATGGCCTTAAATTTTTCTGCTTCCATTTTCCTTCTTAGTAATAGGAATTGTAGTCTGGACTACAGGAGAAGATATAGATTTTGTTTTGGAGTCCAAATGTTTTCTGTGTGGGGGCAGTGTTTTTGGCTTTTCAGAAAACTGACAGTACTTTAACCAGACTGTTTTACTTCTGTAGTTATGGGTTTGTGATTTATTTCTAATCATCCCTACTATAGAATGTCATTTAAATTGTGGAGAAGCGTTTGGAATCAGAGGCAAATTCTCCCTCCTTCTGGTATTTGACTTCACTAAAACTGGCCAGTATTTTGTCTCCCTTATAATATAGATGGATATATATATATATATATATAGATAGATAGATAGATATAGATATATACACACACACATATATATGTGTGTGTGTGTATGTGTATATATATATATATATATATATATATATATATATATACACATATATATATTTGCCATTTAAGATATTTTTCTGAGTCCCCTTCCTGAACAGATTCTGCTTCATGTCCTGAAAGAGCTTCCCCTATCACACAGGGTGCTTTCTAACGCATTCAGAAGTCTGACCTTCTATGTTCTCAAGTTTGGCCTTGCTCTCATATTCCCACACCAACATGGGACAAGCATTCAGAGTTAGGAATAATATATTATACATTCAGAGATGGAACCTACTGTCATGCTGGGAAATTCTGTCTTCTGACCTTTGGCCTACCACCAACTTGGCAGCTTTCATGGTATCTGGGTGCTGGCTCACACCTTCATTTTTCTAAGAACCTTCACACAGGGGAGATTCTCACATCTAAGGGAAGAGCATCCTAAGTTCTCTTTGGACAATTTTGCTTATATTATTTTTTGCTGTTTTATTTAAACAACAGAAAACTTACCCATATGCTGATTTCCAAACAAAAATCTTCCCCCTTTATAGGTAACACCATGTTTTAGTTCATCAAAATACTGAGCATTCATTATGACAAACAGTATATCAAGAGCTTTTTTAAATTAGTGTAGCAACTGCAGAGGATTGCTTCCTCTACTGCTAGTTAAGGATGCAGGATTAATGTGGGCATCTATAAAGGATGGCATTTTTACCTTCCCCTCAGGGCTCTGAGTTTAAGGATGTCAGAACATTTTCTACCAGCAGTGCATACTAAAATATTAATTTGAATTTCAGGTTGTTATAAGAACAGACCACCTTCATGTTGTTTACTAAATGTCCTACAGGAGGTAAATATTTGGACCACAAAAGAATTTATCTGAAAATACATCCTTGATATTTACAATATGTTCCATTTTGAGACCCCTTGAAAGTGAATCATTTTTCTTTCTGCAGAGGGCCTAGCAACCAAACACAGTGATTTTCAAGAAATTTCAAGATTTTTCTCAGGACACTGTCTGCTCTGAGATAACTTCTTCCTTGCTCCTTTCTTGTCTTCAGCATCACTACACAATGCTATGAGCTAAAACTCTCTAATTTCTGACAGTTTTCATTCTCGGTAATAGAAGCAGCAAACTTCAGTAAGGAAAGAAATACATCTCACTGCACTGCTTTTGGTTTGCAGGTGTTGAGGGGTTTATTTAGCCTGCCACAAAATTCCCAATAATCTCCCTACAGATTTTTAGCAGTGTGACTGAACACATGAGACTTTTACTTTGTGTTTTTCTTGACTTCCTTTGTTAGTTTTCTTTATGCATCACTGAGGCCAGATAAAAATTATATTGACAGGAATGGATGATCTCCTACAATCTAACTTCTTAATTCTAGTTAAAATGCACATTATTTCGGGCTATTGAGTATATAAAGGAAAATGTATACATGTGATTTGAGAGATTTTCCACTCTAAGGCCCCTTCCCCATGAGATGATCCCTTTTCTCTGAACCCTCCCACCTGTAGCACATAGGGGCTTGGAGTTCACTGCAAGAGCCGCCATTTTCTGCCCTAATCAATTTCTTTGTTCTGATTTCCCTCTTCTCTGGTCCTTGCTGCTCTCTCATTTTCATCTCCATGGCAACCGCCAGGTCTGACTCTGTGTGCTCACATCCTCCTGTTGCTGAAATTTTCCATTCCCTGCTCCTCTGCCTCTGCCCCCTCCCTTCACTAGACCCTCACTCTTCTGACCTTTCACCTGCTTATAATCTTATCCTGCTTATGATCCTGAAGATTATTAATAAGGTTTTTTATTTTTATTAGATAATTATTACAGTCTACGTGCATCTTCCCTTTATACAAATTTGTGAAAATTATCCATATTTGTTTTAATTCCTCAGCATACTACAAGTTCATTTACTTTTGCCTAAACATAAGTACTTTCATTTTCCTTCTGAGTAATACCTATAGTTATGTGTATTAAAGGAGAACATGTAGGTAGTTTACATTTGGTTTGGTGTCCAGTTCTTTTCAGTTTGGTAGCATTTTGTTTTGGCTTGCCACAAAACCGAAAGTACTTTAACTAGAATCTTGAAGCCTTGTAGTTGTGAATTTGTGATTTATTTGAAAGCAACTCTATGATAGAATATTAACTAAATTGACAGAAAGGTCTCCCTTCTTCTGGTTTTTGAAATTCCTTGCAACTGGCCAATGTTTTGACTCATTATGAATATATATATATATATATATATATATATATATATATGTTTATGAAAAAAATCTTTTTCATTTATGATGGTTTTTATTCTAAGGCTCCTATCTATTCAGAGTTCTCAAAAGGTGTTTTGTAGACCATTCAGAATTCTGACCTTTTGTGTTTTAAGGTTTTGCTTTGCTGTCAGATCCCTACCCCAGCATGGGACATTCGCAGTTAGGACTTATACCTAGCTCAGAAATTTAGCAAGCCCAATTTCAGCCACTTGTAACAATCACCATTGAATGTACTGACAGTCCAGGCATTAAGTGTGCTAAGAACATTCTAAGACATGAGATTGTTGATTCCAAGGAAACGCCATACTATCATCTCTTAATTTCATTTTTTTAATTTTAGTGGATTTTTGTTACACTCTACCAAGGAACTTACTGATATCATGATCTAGAAGCATTCGTTCTATTTCTTATGAGGCTTCAGGAATGAAAACTTAGGTTTTCTTTGTGTTCCAAAACGTTCTATATATATTACCAATAGTATTAAGATGAATCTTGAATTAATATGAATCTTTATCAAAAAAAATCTTCATGGAATTTCATTTGTTTCCTGGAGTTTGTGTAATATATATATATATTTACATATGAATATATATATAAATATAATATTATTATGTGTTATATATAATGATGGTTGGTTGTTGTCCGTTCTCCAAGAGGACCAAAATTACATCACTGTGCTAGAGTCACGTTCCAGTGTGTCCAGCTGTGGCTGGTCAGATAAATATGAGCTCAGAATGATCTACCACAGGTCAAGCACAAATAGTTCATGTGAACCTCTGGGGTGGATTCTCTAAATTTCCTCATCTGGCATTTCTTTTGAGCTACTTCAGTTGTGCTTTACCCCTAGACCACAGCACCTTCTCTGATGAGGGCATGCCAAGTGGGTGGTCCTGTGCCAGTGTCTCCCATGTCACATAATCACTTTTATAGTTCTTTAGAGAGACATGGAGTGTCCTTGTGTCTATTCTTCTGGCTATGAAGTGAGCACTTCCTCTGAGTGAGTTCAGCGTCAAATACTCTTTTAGGCAAGAGATTTGACATTGGAACAGTGTGGCCAGCCCATTATAGTTGTGCTCACTGCAGTAGAAAATTTGAGGACACCCCAGTCCTGATCTTTTCTCTTCTCTCCTGGATCAGATATCCATTCTGTGAAAAGTTCTCCGTAATCTCTCATTCTCTTCTCCAAGGCTCCTCCTAGATCTGACATCGTCTCCCCTGAAATCCCATTACTTCAGACAATTTCCCTCAACAGCCTTTGAGCATCTCTCTTTCTCTGTTCTAGCCTTTCCCCAAACAAACATTCTTGGTTCTCCCGTTTCATCCAGCACAGGATTCTAGTTTGTATATGTCGGTCAAGCTCAGGCATTCTAGGGTCTAAGTTTGTTCCAACAACTGTTCAAGAATTCAGACTTCACAAACAAATTACTAATTTTTCCATTCAGAAGTGGAATTTACTCTCATGCTGGGAAATTGTCTTCTGACCTCTAAACTACCACCAACTTGGCAGCTTTAATGATACCTGGATGCTCACACATTCATTTTTCTAAGAACCTTCACAAATAGGAAAGTCTTAAATTTCAGGGAATACTCTCCTCAGATGTGTTTGATCATTTTGCTTGCATTTCTTTTACTGCTTTATTTTAGCAAAGCAAAACCTAGCCATATGCTGATTTCCAAACAGAAGTCTTCTCCCCTTCTATGTAACACCAGGTTGCAATGCTTCAAAATACACAATACTCACTATGAAAATAGTACTATCTATAGCTGTCTTTAACAGTGAAGCAATAGCAGAAGGCTGTTCTGTTCTTCCTGTATGGATATTTAGGGATTGTGGTATTAATATGGGAGACTATACAATTGATGATATTTACACCTTCCCCTCAAGGCTCTGGGGTTAAGGATGTCAGTTTTTTTTTCTTTTTCTATCAACAATACATACTAAAAATTAGATTTCAAATTCAGTTTGATCTCAGAAGAACAATCTACCTTCATCTTGTTTGTTAAATTGCTTATAATTGGTCAATATTTGGGCCAAGTAAGAACATATTTGAAAATACACCATTGACATTTATTATATTTTCCATTCTATGAGGCGTTGAGAGCCAATCATTTATGTTCTTAGAGAACACCTAGCAGTCAAACGTGGTGATTTTCAAGACATTCAAAGATATGCCATTTGGAGTCTCAGGGCACTCTCTGCTGTGTTATCACTTCTTTAAAGTGCTCCTCCCTCCTTCCTTCTCTGAACTATGGCTACAAAATACCATGTGCTAAAAATCCTCGTTTCTTATCATTTCTCTTCTTTGGCCCTGAACATCACTCTCTCTTCCTCTTCTATTCCCTCTCAATATTGCCATTACAGATTCTACAGCTGAATCAAGTTCAGGATTCTGGATTCAAACTTTCCCTCATTCCCACAAAGCCTGGGTTCTAGTGCCCTCTATGATTACAGGTTTGCCTTCACTGTCCCCATTGGAACATTCAGAGGCAGAACTTAACCCTTAATTCTCACATTCTGCATCTGTCAACTATTCTCAAGATTCCCAAGAAACCTGAACTTTAGCGTTCTAGGTACCATCCAAGATATAACATTTTGGGTTCCAAAGTCATACCATGATAAAGTATGCCAATTTATTATTTGGATTATTAATGCAATGTATATTTGTCTTAGTGATATCATGACTTTGAAGTATTAGTTTTTTTCCCTACACAACTCTCTATATTGAATGTCTTTCTTGTACAAAAAATGTTCAATATTTATTTTTTTAATAATGATAGAAACAGCAAGCTCTACTGAAGAAAGAAGTACATGCAACTGCACTTGTTCTTGTAACCCAGTTATTTGAGGTTTGGGTTTTTTTCTTTTCTTTTTTCTTTCTTCCTTTTTTTGGCTAGCCAAAGAATACACATTAAGCTCACCACAACCTTTTGTCGCTTTATTTCTATATGTGTAGGGTTTCTATATGTTTCTGTAGAGATATTTGGGGTTTGCACATTGTTTTGGGTGGCAATGAAATACATGGTATTTTGAGGATCCTTGGTTCAGGATGTCAGATTTTTTTTTCCTTTTTCCTTCTCCAGTGCATTCCAAAAATTAAATTAGAACTTAGGTTTAATCTCATAAGCACAATCAACCATCATCTTGTATATTAAATGGCCTGCAACAGACCAATACTTGGGCCAAGTAAGAATATATCTGAGAATCTGTCCTTGCCATTGATGATGTATTCTGTTCTTAGGTCCCTTCAAAGCTGAATTTTTCTGGAATCAAACATGTTGCTTTCAGGACATCCAAACACTAATCAACCTCAGGACTATCGATTCAAAGCTTCCATTCCCTGAAACCCATGCATTCTAGGTTCTAGGTACCATCAGTGATCTCAGGTCCTGGCTTCATGTTCCTTTCCACGTTACTATATTCAGAGGCGAGATTTAACTCCTCGCTCAGACACTCTGAATCTGTGCTCTCAGCTCCTTCCGAAATTCCCACAAGAAAAGTACAAGAAAGCCTAGATTGCAGTTAGATTTTATCCATGATACCAGTTTGGGGGTTTATATTTCTTTATTTTATGTTGTTGTTATTGTTGTTTTTTGGCTGGGCAATTGAGGTGAAGTGACTTACCCAGGGTCAAATAGCTAGTAAGCATCAAGAAACTAAGGGTAGATTTGAACTTAGGTCCTCCTGATTCCAGGGCTGCTGCTCCATCAACTTCGTCACCTTGCTGCCCTGACATTTTTGGTTTTAAAGGCAGATCACACTAAATGGGGTCAAATTATTTTAAGTTTTTGTTATTTTGATTAATATCAGAATATTAGTAATATGATGATTTCCAAGTAGTTTTCTCCCTATTAAGTTCTCTTTCCATAGGACATATTATTTTCTTGTCAAAAATTTCTTGATAATAAATTTTAAAAGTAGTAATAGAAACAGCAGTCCTTACTGATGGAGGAGGATTTATTGAGATGCACAGTGGTTACGGTTTTGAGGGAGTTTTCTGATTTGTCAAAATAATGACAGTCATCTCAATAAAACTCTTTGAAACATGTGATAGAAGATGGAAGAGATATTTCAGACTTGTTTTAATTTCTTTGTTTATTTGTGATATACATCACAGAAGCCCAATAAAAATCATAGTAGAATAAATGATTGGTTTACTGCAGTAAATTGAACTTTTCATTCATGACATTGCTTTAAACTGGTCAATATTTACACTCTTACAGTGTGTACACACACACACACACACACACACACACACACACACACACTCACACACGCGTGGGTAAATAAATCCTTTCCCTCCCATACTCTTGCTAAGCTTTTCAGTCACAATCTGACCTTTGGAGGCAGGACTTATAACCTACCTAGGAGATTCTGTATTATCACTTCCAGGACATTAAAAACCTGAATACTGGAAAGGCCCCAGAAGTTCCCATAGTAAAGGATCCAAGGGGCGGAGGAAAGCTGATATCTTGGAATCCAAAGACATAAATTCCTGAGATGTATGAGGGTTTTCTTGTTCTTTTTATTGGATTCATTATTATAATGCATGTTAATCTTACCACATACGATTTTTTTTACAAACATCCAGTGTCTCCAATGAATCCTTGGCTTGCTACCTATTATTTACCTCAAAATGGAAAGAGTGTTTTTTTTTTCAAAGAAAAATATATCTAAAGGAGTCCTTAAAGTGGATGACACTTTCCATTTGAAATCCCATTCCACAGAAGATCATGGAGGTTCTCAGAACCCTCACAGCTTTGGGATATGAAAAATTGGATTATACCTCAGTCCTGCATATTTGTGTTCTCTCTTGATTCAGGAATCCCTTGCTCTAGAGACTCCCCACAATCTCTCATTCTCTTCTCTAAGGCTCCTCCCAAATCTGACATTGATTCTCCTCTAATCCTACTTCTTCAGGCACTTTCCCTCACCCGCCTCACAACATCTCCCACTCTCTCTGTTCTAGTCAGTCCTGTACCTGACATTACTGTCCCTCCAGCCTCATTTAGCTCAAGATTCTAGATTGTGTATTTCAGGATATATTCAGGATTGTATATCACATGTGGACTTCTTGGTGCTCAGGGGCGGTCCTTTGACAGAATCCAAACTTCACAGAACAAATCCCCTTAATTAAAGGATTAGTTCTGTAAAACTTGGACTTGCACAGGTTCTCCATACCTGCTCTGCTCTGATATCCCTTATTCTATGAGTTCTTCCACTGTTTTCATTCTCTAAAATATAGCTACACCATCCTGTATTCTCAAATCTCATTTCTGAAAGTTTCCATTTTTAACCCATGGAGATCTCCCAATGTTCCTCTTCTACTCTCTTTCCACATTGATATTATAGACTCTCTAGCTGAATCAAGCTCAGGATTCTGGAGTTTTGCCGTGAGCCACACAGTCTTCATTACAGGTGTCCTCCAGGATTTCTTATTCTGTCTTCACTTCCCAACCCACATGCAGAGGAAAGACTCAGCTCCTTGCTCTGACCTTCTGTATTTCGCTCTCAACCAATTCCTACATGCCCACATGAAGCTGACATAGAACCCTAGGCTCTTAGTCTTCCACAGATCATCGAACCACAAAAGGCTGCATCCTGCTCATTTGGGTCTTTCTTATATTGACTTTTCATGAGTTGGATGATTATTACAATGGACCACATCTCACCAATAAGATGATGTCAAAATCGAAAGCCCCCGTAACGGGCTAACTATGCTTAACATCTTGTGTTCTCATTAAACCTCTTTGATATTCTTTTTTATTAATAGTAATCAATACTACAGTATGTACTGAAAAAGAAATATGTGGAACTGCCTTTTTTAAGCTACGTGATTGCAAGGATATTTTTTGTGAGCCAACAAATTGGGAAAAACACCTCACTTTTGGTCAAATGCTTAAAAATGGTAAATCGTTTGTTTTCTTATTAGCTTCTTTCTATATAACACAGATGCCCAATCAAAATTATTTTGGAAAAAGTGAATAAAGTTAAAAACTCTGCCACCTTCCTCCTCCAGCTCAGGATTCTGGCATTCTATATTTCAGGATTAAGGCTGTATATTTTCAGGATTGTGTCTTTCCTTCAAGCTTAGCTCTTCTACGTTCCAAGTGAAAGGCCTCTTTAAGAATTCTGGCTTCCAATCCATTCCTAATTGTCCCATTCTGAGTTGCGACTTACTGCTATGCTGGGAAATTCTATCTTCTAAACTCTGGGCTACCACCATCTAGCATGCTGAAATACTACTTGGAAGGCCAGACATTGTGTTTGGTAAAGACCTTCACAGCTATGAGATTCTCATATCTAAATGAATAGTCTCCTGTGATCTGGTTTAAGGTTCTTTTCTTGTTTTATTTTAACAGTACAAGAGTGCCTTGCCCATAGACTGATTTTCAAAAAGTATGATACTTCCTTCATAAACCCATGTTACAAAGATCCTCATTTTACTGCTTGGAGAGCAATTGGGGTTAATTGACTTGCCCAAAGTCACAGGGCTAGGAAGTATGTCAAGTGTCTGAGGCTGGCCTTGAACTCAGGTCCTCCTGACATCAGGGCTGGTGCGCTATTCACTGCGCCATCCAGCCACCCCAAGAACCCCATTTTACTGGCTAAACGTCCTGAATTTCCATTATAACTAACACTAAACAAAGAGCTATATTTCAGGATTCCTGTGATCTCTCCTTGAGAGTCTCAGGACCCTCTGTGCTCTGACATCCCTTCTTCAGAGTGCTCTCCTTTATCCTTCCAACTCTTGGCCAGTGCTACACAATCTTGAGTGTTGAAATCTGCCTGTTACTTATATACCTTCCATGCTTAGTCCCTGTATGTATCCCAGTCTTCTTCTTCTATTTCCTCCCAGTGTTGACATTATGGATTCTATAGCTGAATCAAGCTCAGCGTTCTAGATTCAAAGTCTTCATACAGTACAAACAGTTTGGATTCCAGTGCCCTCCACAATCACATATTCTAACTTCACTTTCCACCCCACATTGGGACATCAGAAGATGGACTCAACTGCTCCTTTGCACATTTCCCTCCAGAGAATCTATCTTTGCCATTGATGATGTATTCTGTTCTTAGGACCCTTCAAAGCTGAATTTTTCTGGAATCAAACCTGGTGATTTTCAGGACATCCAAAGAACTGCCCTTTGGAGTCTCAGGGCACTCTCTGCTCTGACATCCCTTCTTCAAAGTGCTCTCCTCCCTCCTTCCTTCCCTTCACCATGGCTACTCCAGACTATATGCTCAGACCCTCCTGTTTCTGGCAATGTCCATTCTTAGCCCCTGAACATCTCCCACTTTTCCCAACCTAGTCCCTCCCAACACAGGCATTACAGACTCTACAGTTGAATCAAGCTCAGGATTGGCGATTCAAAGTTTCCATTCCATGAAACCCATGCAATCGAGTTTCTAGGTATCATCAATGATCTCAGGTTCTGGCTTCATGTTCCTTTCCACCTTACTATTTCCAGAGGCTAGATTTAACTCCTACCTCAAACATTCTGAATCTATGCTCTCAACTCCTTCCGAAATTCCCACATGAAAAGGACCAGAAACCCTGTATTTTATTCATGGCATGACTTTTGGGATTTTTCTTCGTTGTTTTTTTTTTTTGTTTTGTTTTTGTTGCTTTTTGGCTGGGCTATCGTGGGAAAGAGTTTTACCTAGGGTCACAGAGCTACTAAGCGTGCAGTGTCTGAGGCTAGATTTGAAGTCAAGTCCTCCTGATTCCGCTGCCGGGGCTCCATCAACTTGGTCACCTTGCTGCTCTGACATTTTTGGTTTGAAAGGCAGATCATGTCAAATGGGGTCAAATTAATTTTAGTTTTTATTATTTTGATTATTTTTATCAGAATATTACTAATCTGATGATTTCCAAATAGTTTTCTCCCTACTAATCCTCTATCCATAGGACATCTTCTGTTCTTGTCAAAAATTTCTCAATCATAAATTTTAAAAGTAGTAATAGAAACAGCAGTCCTTACTGAAGACAGAAGTACATGGAGGAGCATTTACTGAGATGCACAGTGGTTATGGTTTGAGGGAGTTTTCTGACTTGCCAAAATAA
>CM053582.1:10839171-10857519 GCA_028627135.1 Pseudochirops cupreus
CACAGAGTATATCAACATTCATATATATAGGAATATAGACAGAGAATAAGGGTATCTATAAGCAGAGGAATAGGGAGTAACTGCATACTGATAAATGAAGTACTCGGACAGGAATGTAGAAAGGCTCCACATGCCAAGATAGAGAGAGAATATAGGAATACTTGTATGTATGAGTCAGAAGAGGTTATATAGTATATACACTGATTACATGATTGCCTATTTACATGTGAATATTGGGAGAATATGGGGAACACATATAAATATTGATTAATATAAAGACATGATATATGAGCACTGAAATATGAATAATAATAATAATATGAGTATAGGAGAGTACACATTGAGCTTGTAAGGGGAACATATTAACACTCAGATGTATGGTTATATACATATACAGAGAAAGAAAGGGTGAGTATCTACACATGTAAAAATACAGATAAAAGATTTAAATCCCCATCTGTGAGAGGATATGTCTAAATCTTCCATGATCCTTTTCCATAAGATTTTCCTTAGGAGGTAAAGTTCTCAGCCTGTTTTGCCTTTGGCTGCCTTATGTCTCTATGTACTAAGTAAAGCAGACATTTCTGAAAGCACTTTTGAGCTGCTCTTTTGTCACCTCACCATGATTACTAATTCATATGAATTAAAATTCTTTATCAAATGCTTGCATTGGGTGTTCACCAGTGTGTTTGTGTAAGGATGGGAGCATATGTTTTTCAGTGTTTCCATGGTGTATGCATATGTCCTAACTTCCATCTTATCTCCTATTGGATCATTGGTGCAACAATACGTGTAAGTTTGGGATCATGTGTGCTTCTGTGTCTCTCTGTATGTGTATATTTATGTCCTAACCTCCATCCCACCTCCGTTCCAATACATTGGAATTAACACATTGGAATAGTTAAGTGTGTTGGATATGGAGCACATCTTTCTCTTTTGTGCTTTCCTTTCTTTTTCTGTTAACTATAGTATTTATTTGAATGGAGCTATTGACAAAGTGATTATATCCCTCTTGGTGAAGGTGTTCTCTTATATTCCTGCCCTCATTTGGACAAAGAATTGGATTGGATCCTGTTTCTGGCCTCTTAAGGCTGTTTGCAGCAGGGGACAATTGAAGTGATATTTGTCCATGGGGTTGATCTCTGCAGGTTGGGGGAGAAGCCCTCTTTCCCTGGTGGGCAGAGCCCTACTGACATGCACAGGGTGGGAAGGAAAAGGCACATGAATTCTGACCAAGAGGTTATTGGGGCTTCTTTTCTGGTGTGGCCGCTTTTTAACTCTGTAACCTAAGGGCCAGCCTTAGGCTGTATTCTCAGGAAGAACTGAAGAGACCAGAGACAGAGAGAAGTGTATAGCAGCTGTCCTTTATTGTATTGTAGCGCCCTCCTTATATACCCTAGAGGTAACATGATTAAGCAGGATCTCCACGTGCGCTGGAGGGATGGACCAATGGGAGGACAGGCCGAGCCACCCAATCCCAGCTGCCGCTCATCAGGCAAGTGGTCTTGCATGACGTATCTATGAGCTTTAGCAACTGGGCTGTGACCCTCAGCACCACAGGTGCTTTTAGACTCACACTGATCCCTACAATTCCCCCATTTTATTTTAGAAAGTGCCAAGTGAGGATCAGCTTGAATCATGGCTAAGCTATTACAAAAACATTAAACTAAACAAAAGAAAACCACAAAACAATAATGTGCCTCAACTGTGAGGTTTTAGCCATTAACACAAAATGTCCTATACTTATAACCACAGTCCAATGATGTTTGAATTAGCTGCGGATATTGAATCAATTCTGGCTTGTTCTTCATAGCCTTTTGACACATTGAGCTTGCACCATTTGGTTTTACACAGTAGATATAGACATAGCAAGAGACTAACTGTACGATTCATACAAGTCACATTAAATACCTTTTGAGCTCCTGTTACATTATGTACCCACATTTTCACTATGCAACAAAACACCAAACACAAAGTTGAATCATTTTAAAAGGATATAAAGGACTTAACTAAATGTAGTATTAACCATTTGCAAAAGAAGGTTATTAGCAGTTATACAAATTGCCAGTCCATGGCAAATCTTAAACACTGACAAAACAATTTAATGAAGGAATTCTTTTTGGCATTGCACATTACAACTGAGATACAAAGAACATTACAACTGAGATGCAAAGAGTGCTTCACGGGAAATTTCTCTAAGATACCCTTGTCAACAGAATTAGCATATAATATGCACAACTGTTTAAAGATAAGACTCTTTGAAGAGGAATGGTAAATGTCCTGAGCTTTTTCCCCAAAACATGCTCGTGTAAAAGCTACATCCAACATTTTCTTGTGTTTTCCAGTCCTGAGGCTCGAGCACATGTTGCCATGTTCCCCAATGCTGTCCAAAGCTGTTTTCACAATTGGTCCTATGAAAACCACGGCTTTCCATAGACCTTTCCAAGTTCTGTCTTTTGATGGACTCTACATTTGCACGGGAACAGAACATATTATGTATAGTTTATGATGTGCCATCACTAGCCATCCACTGTAGCTTCACTGATGGAGCCAACGGTGTGGTGGGTTGGGTATGTTGTTCTGCATGAGCAGGTGGTGAGATGGCAAGAGTGGTGAAGGCAGCAGCCAGAAGCCACATCCCTTGCTGATTCATCTGGCATGGTCTTTGCTGTCGTCGGGATGGGCGCCTCCTTTTTTTCCTTTTCTGCTGCTGGTTTAGAGATAATGCAAACACTCTTTGCAGGAACCCACTGTTGACCTTCATCTGTGGAGATACAAGCATACCCTGCCCCCCATGTTATGAGGGAATAGGGGCCTTCCCAAGTGCACGTGGGTGTCTTACATGTTACTTTGTCACCACTGCCACCTCTTTGCCAGCACCCTAGCTTCATACTCCACAGAGCTGGCGCATAGCAGCTGTGAGATCCTCAGCAGTGTATAAACTATCTTGTTTATTGGTCCTGTCTCACAGGGCCTGGGCCATCTCCTCCTTTTTGTTTAAGATATAGCTCCATAAGGTTGGGGGGCTAAGGTTGCTTGGGTGATAGGGTCAGCCACAACCATGTTTGTCAATAAGCGATCAGCCCTATTGTTGCCATCAAACATAGGACCAAGGCCATCAATGTGAGATTGCACATGAAGAATGTAAATTGGTTGTGCACAAGTTCAAACAGTTTATTGGGCTTGGAGGAAAAGCTCTGTGATATCAGTTGGATCCTTCTTTAGGATCGCTGTTAACTGTCCTCTCCATATTGTAATAAATAATAAGGATTTATTAGGTTTTTCTTACATAACATTTTTCTTTTTCAAAGTCAACCTTAAAAATCTCAGAAATCTTTTCAAATATTTTGTGAATCTCCTAGCAAGTCCCAAAATAAACAGGTTCCCCTCTCAGACTGAATGACCTTGCCTCTAGAGATAGTTTTCATGGGCTTTTGGTGAGCTTTCACAATGGTATTCCCTTCCTCCTTTCTGTTGATTCACCTGACTTTTGCCCAACTCTGTTTTATCAAGCTGCTTCAGCCTTTCCCTTTCGCCTAACTCTGTAATCCCAGGGTCTCTGTAAATGGGGGTGGGCAGCTGGAACCATTCCCTTTCTCTCTCCTGGGAGGAATCCCTGCTTGGGCCACTTTCACTAGGAAGGGCTGGGCCCATTTGAATACAGGCAGGGACAGTAGGAACCTCTATTCTCTCCCCTTCAAAGGCATCTTTTACAGGGTGGTAAGTTGTGAAATCGATGCCTCGAACTTCCTCGTCCTTGGGACAGGTCCTGTAAACCTCTCTCTCCCCTGGTATTATTTTGCCTATATATTGTCCCATCTTTACTCACTACTCTCAGAGCCTCTGTGGATTCCCGGATATCACACAGTTACTTGGGTATCCTCTCCTGGAGCCTCTCTTCAAAGAGGTGTTCATATGCCGTCTCTTTTGGGGGGCACTGGCATGATTCTGGAGTCCTTCTTTTGGCCCCAAGGGGTTCTTTTGTCTGCCCTGCCCAATGTTATGGTGCCAGCTGATGTGGCCGCTTCTTAACTCTGTAGCCTAAGGGCTAGCCTTAGACTGTATTCTCAGGAGGGACTGAAGAGACCAGAGACAAGAGAAAAGTGTACAGCAGCTGTCCTGTGACCCTCAGCACCACAGGTGCTTTTAGACTCACACTGATCCCTACACTTTTCCCACTTTGATTCCCAGAGCCCCCTTCTGCAGCCAAAGCAGGTCCCTTTGCACAGCTGTAAATCCACCCCTCTGTTCTTTTGATAATCTGCTCCTTCCTTCTCATCAATGAAAGCCCAAGTGCAACCCAGCCCACCTCCACCAAGCAGTTCCTGATCTCTGCCTCTTCAAGGCTTTGCCACCACTACCACATGAGGCATGGGCAAGGCACACCTTTCCCCTCACTACTCCAGAAGTTTTCTAAGGGCAGGAAATAGGAACCTTGCTAGACTAATACCTCCAAGGCTCACGAAAATGTTCAAGGAGGTCTCTGAGCAAAGTATGTGGGGATCATTTAGCTTTATTCCTAAATGGATTCTCATTCAGGAAAGACATTCAGGGAAGGCTCACTGCGCTAAGTATGTATCCAAGGCTGGCCCAAAGCTTGGGGATGGGGGTTTGATTCACTTTTTACTTAATCCCACAGTCCTAACTGAAGACTTCCAAAATCCCTAGCTCTACGGAAAACCTGCCCACCAACTTCTGGGGAGAGGCTTCCCAGGGATCTTCAGTCCATGAAGGTTGGCTGTCAGAGGAGGGGGAGGCCAACATGGCAGACAGCTAGCCTGGCAGACAGGAGAGACAGACGTGGCATCAAGGTCTGGGTCCGCCCCTTAATAGCTCTGGAACCTTGGCCATATCCTCCTCTTGGCCTAAGTTGCCCTGGACCAGATGAGCTCTGAGGTATCTTTTAACACTCCATCCAATCTAAACCTACAAGCCCATTTAGGCCCTACCCCCATATTAATAACCCTACCAATGTTAGCAGCTAAGCCCCCAACCCTTGTGTAGGGATCAGTGTGAGTCTAAAAGCACCCGTGGTGCTGAGGGTCACAGCCCAGTTGCTAAGCTCACGGGGTCATCGTGCAAGACCACTGGCCTGATGAGCTGCAACTGACATGGCTGGCTCGGCCTGTCCTCCCATTGGTCCATCCCTTCAGCGCACATGGAGATCGTGCTTAATCATGTTACCTCTAGGGTTTATAAGGAGGATGCTGCAATACAATAAAGGACAGCTGCTGTACGCTTCTCTCTGGCCTCTGGTCTCTTCTGTCCCTCCTGAGAATACAGCCTAAGCCTGGCCCTTAGGCTACTGAGTTAAGAAGTGGCCGCATCAGCTGGCACCACAATGTTGGGCAGGGCAGATAAAAGAACCCCTTAGGACCAAAAGAAGGACCCCAGAATCATGCCAGTGCACCCCGAAAGAGATGGGGTACGCATACCTCTATTTGCAGAGAGGCTGCAGGAGAGGATACCCAAGTAAAAGATGTCTTTGAAGGGGAGAGAATGAAGGTTCCTACTGTCCCTGCCTGTATTCAAATGGGCCCAGCCTTTCCTAGTGAAAGTGGCCCAAGCAGGGATTCCTCTTTGGAGAGAGAGGGAATGGTTCCTGTGGCCCACCTCGGCTTACAGAGACCCTGGGATTACAGAGTTAGGCAAAAGGGAAAGGCTGAAGCAGCTTGATAAAATAGAGTTGGGCAAAAGTCAGGTGAATCAACAGAAAGGAGGAAGGGATTACCATTGCAAAAGCTCACTCACAGCAGAAGAGAAAGTACCAAGCAGGCCTCCAAAGGAGAGTGCAGGCTGTCAGCCAAGGGACATAGAAAAGGGAACTATGGCTCAAAATAAGAAAATTGACACTAGAGTTCCCTCAGGTGTCCCACACGCACGCTCTGCATTAGAAAAAACACCAGAGAGAGCACGAGAAAAAGGGCATATCATAGGCAGTTGGGAATTCTTCCCAGTCATTGAAGAACAGGTGAGAAGGCTGGATAAACCTCTTTCTTTTAAGGTACTTAAGGTATTAGCCAGAGCAACACTGACCCCAGGGCAGGCTGTTTTTTGGTGGTGCAATACACTGAGCAATGCTGCCTCCAAGCTGCTGAATTGGCACTTGGTGCACCTATATGCAACTGGTATTTCAGCAGTTTTCAGGCACTGGTCCTTCTGCAGATACAGCCCAACAATTGGGCTATACAGAGGAGGCCTATTTAAATATCTTTAATTGTACTCCCTGTGCCTGGAGCAAGATCCTTGTGGCCAAAGAGGACAGATTAAAGGAGGGCCCAGTAAAGGGAAGAGCTCCAGAAATCAGTCGAGGGAGACCCACCACGCCATGCCCAAAATGTGGCCGAATGGGACATTGGGGTTCTGAACGTAGTCAGAAAAAGAACCAAGGGAATGGGTTTGGGGGCCCATCGAGGGCCCTGCAACCTCAGGTGCTTGCTGCTCAAGAGAAACAGGCACCACAGATGCTCAAGGGGAGGGGTCATTATGCAACCTTGGCAGCACAGCAACCATTTGAATCTTCCAACTTCGGAGTTTAGGTTACTTTAGCTTTCCCCCACACAGCACCTGTGAAGTCCCAATTCAACCTCTCACAGGTTTTTCCACCTTTTCTCGTTATCGCTCCCCTGACACATATACTATGGCCACTCTGGTTATTAGAATATATCATGAGATCCACAACACTGTTCTTTTAAATACAGATGCTGATTACACTTAACATCAACAAAGGAGCTCCCATAGCTCAAGGCATGCTCCTCAATTGCCCCATAAAATCCATAGAGGAAACTTTCTTCCTGCAACGAATTGAACAAACAAGGCCTATGATGACCCTTAGATTAGGAGGGAGAGTATTTTTTGGCCTGGTCGACACAGGGGCTGACAGGATGGTATTCCCCACACAGATGCAGCCTCCTGAATGGGACTCTCTGCCAACCGAGACCCAGGTAGCCAGGGTGGGGGGAGTCACCTCGGCATATATTTCAAAATTTCAGTTGAAGTGGGAGGAGGGACTCCAGCATTTTCCAATTTCTGTTGTTTTTCTGTGGAGTACATTGATGATATGTTTAGCATCAGAACTGAAAGTGCCAGAGGTGGCTCAAACACATTGGTGTGATACAGCTGTTTCTAATATTATCAAGTAAGTTTCATCTGGCTTCTGTTACTATCTGGAGAACTAGCAACTTTTAAATATTTTTCAGGAGATCTCCTATAAATTCTATGTGAAGCTTTTGGATCCATTCTGTTGTTTGTGTCTGTCTGTTTTGTCTTTATGTCCTTATGTGAGTGAGTCTGTGAGAGTCATTTGTCATTCTGTAAGAAAAGTGTGAACAGAAGTTCTGAGATTTCAAAGGTTTAAAAATCTCCTTCCTTTCATTCCACTCTGGTCAAGTGGAGTGAGGAAAAGGTGATAAGAAATAATATGGGAATTTTCCCCTTAGATTGAAAAGGTAAACAAATAAGTAATTAACCATTTTCTGCCTCATGTATTGGAGAAAAAATCTTGTGTATCAATTTGACCTATTCTGGTCATTTTATGGGAAATGTGAAAAAGTGAATTAATACCCTTCATAACCTTGTGCTAAGATAAGTCAGAATTTATTATACTAATTGGCATTTAGGCAAATGGGAATTTTGTTAAGATCTGATAAAGAAACATTTGAAAGGTGAGAGCTTCAGGTTCCCCAGTTTTGGGGAAGTGGAACTTGGAGCGCCTCTGAGAATTTTTTCAGAAGTTCCACTACCTTTGAGTGGGGGAGTTGAGAGCATTTTACTCTCCAAGAAATTTGTAGGAGTAAACATAGCACTGAAGTACAAGGTAAAATTAGCAGATTAAGAGAGAGAGAGTGCTGCAAAAATAATAGAGAATTTAAGTCTAACAAGGATCCAACTGATATCACAGAGCTTTTCCTCTAAGCCCAATAAACTGTTCAAACTCGTGCACACCCAATTTACATTCTTCATGTGCAATCTCACATTGATGGCCTTGGTCCTATTTTTGATGGCAACAATAAGGCTGATCGCTTATTGACAAACATGGTTGTGGCTGACCCTATCACCCAAGCAACCTTAGCCCCCCAACCTTATGGAGCTATATCTTAAACAAAAAGGGGGAGATGGCCCAGGCCCTGTGAGACAGGACCACATAAACAAGATAGTTTATACACTGTTGAGGATCTCACAGCTGCTATGCGCCAGCTCTGTAGAATATGAAGCTAGGGTGCTGGCAAAGAGGTGGCAGTAATGAAAAAGTAATGTGTAAAACACCCACAGATACTTGGGAAGGCCCTATTCCCTCATAACGTGGGGGCCAGGGTATGCTTGTATTTCCACAGATGAAGTTCCACAGTGGGTTCCTGCAAAGAGTGTCTGCATTATCTCTAAACCAGCAGCAGAAAAGGAAAAAGAGGAGGCACTCATCCCGACGATGGCAGAGACCATGCCAGATGAATCAGCAAAGGATGTGGCTGCTGGCTGCTGCCTTCACCACTCTTGCCATCTCACCACCTACTCATGCAGAACAACATAGCCAACTCACCACACCGTTGGCTCCATCAGTCAAGCTACAGTGGATGGCTAGTGATGGCACATCATAAACTATACACAATATGTTCTGTTCCCGTGCAAATGTGGAGTCCATCAAAAGACAGAACTTGGAAAGTCTATGGAAAGCTACGGTTTCCATAGGACCAATTGTGATAACAACTTTGGACAGCATTGGGAAACATGGCAACATGTGCTCGAGCCTCAGGACTGGAAAACACAAGAAAATGTTGGATGTAGCTTTTACTCTCAAGCATGTTTGGGGAAAAAAGCTCAGGACAGTTACCATTTCTCTTCAAAGAGTCCTATCTTTAAACAGTTGTGCATAATATAGACTAATTCTGTTGACAAGGGTATCTTAGGGAAATTTCCAGTGAAGCACTCTTTGTATCTCAGTTGTAATGTTCTTTGTATCTCAGTTGTAATGTGCAATGCCAAAAAGAATTCCTTCGTTAAATTGTTTTGTCAAGATTTATTTAAGATTTGCATGGACTGGTAATTTGCATAGCTGCTAATAACCCTCTTTTGCAAATGGTTAATACTACATTTAGTTATGTCCTTCATATCCTTTTAAAATGATTCAACTTTGTGTTTGGTGTTTTGTTGCATAGTGAAAATGTGGGTACATAATGTAAGAGGAGCTCAAGGGGTGTTTAATGTGACTTGTATGAGTTGTACAGTTAGTCTCTTGCTATGTCTATATCTACTGTGTAAAACCAAATGGTGCAAGCTCAATGTGTCAAAAGGCTTTGAAGAACAAGCCAGAATTGATTCAATATCCGCAGCTAATTCAAACATCATTGGACTGTGGTTATAAGTATAGGACATTTTGTATTAATGGCTAAAACCTCACAGTTGCGGCACATTATTGTTTTGTGGTTCTCTTTTGTTTAGTTTAATGTTTTTGTGATAGCTTAGCCATGATTCAAGCTGATCCTCACTTGGCACTTTCTAAAATAAAATGGGGGAATTGTAAGGATCAGTGTGAGTCTAAAAGCACCTGTGGTGCTGAGGGTCACAGCCCAGTTGCTAAGCTCACAAGAAGGTCATGCAAGACCACTTGCTGAGATGGCTGGCTCGGCCTGTCCTACCATTGGTCCATCCCTCCAGGGCACATGGAGATCATGCTTTAATCATGTTACCTCTAGGGTATATAAGGAGGGTGCTACAATACAATAAAGGACAGCTGCTGTACACTTCTTTCTGTCTCTGGTCTCTTCAGTCCCTCCTGAGAATAAAGCCTAAGGCTGGCCCTTAGGCTACAGAGTTAAGAAGCGGCCGCATCACCCCTGTTACTGAGAAATCCCTGCTACTCTAACGCTTTTTCTTGGGGAAACTCTCAGTCAGTAAATTCTGCCCTTATTCTAACCCTAAAGATTGGAACAAAACCTTTGGTTCTTCCTGGATGTGCTTCCTGAACCAGAGGTACCCTCTCCCCCACCAACTCTCACCTTCTCACATCAACTATCAGACCTCAGATTTCAGGAGAGTGGAGGGCAATGGCTTAGTATGGACCCATTAAGGACTGTGTCCCTAGCATGGGCAAAGGTTCCTGCACTTGTGGGACTTATTTTTCCTGGCTCCTTGTCACACCTGCTCAGGAGCCTGAGCCTCAGGGGGCTTTGGGCTGGTGCCCTGGCCTCTCTGACCTCTCTGATATACACTCCCTGCCCTTGGGGTCCTCAGGGAGCCGCCAGTCAAGGGTAACTGAGCTCGGGCAACTTGGACACCCCTCTGAGTGCCAGTAGCTGGTGACGTCAGCGCCCACTTCTGGAGGCAGGAGTAGCCCCTCCCTCCACTGGTCGGACCAAGCATCCCACTCACCCCCTTCTCTGCTGTCACCACCCCTCCCCCTTCCCCACACCCTCTAAGGCTCATTTCCCCTTTCCCCAAAGATCTTCCGTTCCATTTTCTGCTCCTCCATCATGCAGCCCCGTGGGTCCTTAGGAAGCCTTCAGCCAAGTGGAGCTGAGTCTTGCCAAGGTGGACCCCAAAATGGGCTCTGAACCCCAATTGTCTGTGATGTCAGTGCCCATCAAGGTCCGGTGGGAGGCCCCTCTCCCCAAAATTGCCCCTCCCTCCACTGTCCCCCACCAGAAGCCCCTGTCTCCTTTCCCTCTGCAGTCAGCATCTCTCCCCCACAAACCCCCTCTGGCTCCAGTTTTCCTTCCCCTTGAACCTTCTTGGTCTCATTTTCCCCTGTCCCCCACCCAGACTGGGTTTATTCTGGGGCTCATTTCCCCCTCTCCTACTGCAACTAAAGTGTCTCAAGCTGCCAGTGGTTTTCTGAGTGTTATCATTTGGGGAGCGGGGGAAGGGACCGATACACAGAGACCCCCTGCTGTCTGTGCAGACGGCCCTCTGTCCCCTTCTTTGAAACCACTGGGCTTTCTGTATTATTATCCATAAGTTATCAGATTTTTCCTCTGTATATACATTTCCTGTGTATCAGCCATTCTCTCTCTCTCTCGCTCCTTATGAGTACTGGAGGACTCTCCTTTTAATCCTGTCTCTATAGGATTGTATCTATACAATTATATCATCCAATATAGACATTCTCTGTCTTCATTATGCTCACTCACGTATAAAACCACAGAGTTTCTCCTGTAGAATGTAACTTCATACTTATGCAAATAAATATATAGAGTATATGATAACTCATGTCTATGAAAACCGAGAATATGTAATGTACGTAAGTATGCATTTCTTTACATGTACTCATTTCCTTTCTCTTCATTCCAATGTAGGGGACTTCATTGATACTTTCTATAAAAATTCATTTACATGATTTATACATTCTCTCTCCTCATAAACATTGTTAATTATTCTCTCAATTAGTCCATAAAGAGTATTAACATATTCATGCTCTACTCATATCTATAAGAACTCACATTTTCTCTACTTTTATGTATTTCTTTTTTTCTTTTTGGAGGGGGCAAGCCAGGGCAATTGGAGTTAAGTGACTTGCCCAAGGTCAGGCGGCTAGTAAGTGTTAAGTGTCTGAGGTCGAATTTGAACTCAGGTTCTCCTGACGCCAGGGCCGGGGCTCTATTCACTGCAATGCCACCTGGCAGCCCTGATATATTTCCATGTATACATTCTCTATCCATGAATAAGAGTACACCTATACTCTCTCCCTACTCCTACAAATATTCCACTGCTTCTCTTCTAGTAAGAGAATGTATGAAGACTCCTGTCTATGTGTACACAAAGATTCAAGATTCTTATATAGGAATATAGAAAGGCTCTATATGCCAAGATATAGAAAGAATATATGAATAATCATACATATAAGTCACAAGAGACAATATAGTATACATACATATATATATATATATAATATACACTGATTACATGATTCCACATGTAGATGTGAATATAAAGAGATTATGGGGAGAAGATGGGGAATACATATAAATTCTGATTAATATAAAGATATTAATGTACAAGTACCAAAATATGTATCATAAGAGAGGGAGTATAGGGAAGTATTTACACATTGAGCCCATAAAGAGAATATATTAACACTTAGATGTATGTCTGTGTAGACAGAATGGGTAAACACCCATACCATGTCACAATATAAATGGAAGATATCAGTCCTCATCGACGAGGGGTTATGTCTGAATCTTCCATCCTCTTTTTCCATGAAATTTTTCTTAGCAAGAAATGTTCTGAGACTGTTTTGCCCCATCTCTCCATGTCCTAATTTAAGCATTTTTGAAAGCACTTTTGATATGCTCTTTTGTCTGGTCAACATTATTACTAACTGATGTAGATTAAAATTCTTTATCAAATGTTTGTACTGGGCACAGGAGTGTGGGTTTCTGTGTGTGTGTGTATATGTCTTAATTTACATCCAGTGAATGGACTGCTTGATCAGTGACTTACCAGTGTGTTGTGTCTCTGTGTGTGTGTTTCTCTCTCTCTCTCTCTCTCTCTCTCTCTCTCTCTCTCTCTCTCTCTCTGTCTCCATTCTAATTTTCATCCCCCCCCACCCTGTGCGATCATTGCCAACACTTTGGAACAGGTCACACTGAAGTGTGTTTCATGGAGGCCTTGTGGAGGAGACTATGATTCCTGTTTCTGGTTTCTCCAAGCTGTTTGCAGCTGTGAGACAACATTAGTCATAGATGTCCATGAAGCTGATCTGTGCAGGTTAGGGGAGAAGCCCTCTTTCCCTGGTGGGCAGAACCCAACTGACTTGTCCAAGGTGGGAAAGGAAAGGGCACATGAGCTCTTCTCAGGGGTTATTGGGGCTTCTTTTCTCACCCTGATACCCAGAGTCCCCTTCTGCAGCCCACGCAGGTCCCTTGGCACAGCTGAAAATCCCCACTTCTGTTCTGTTGATAATCTGCTCCTTCTTTCCTATCAAGGAAAGCCCAAGTATCACCCATCCCACCTCCTCCAGAAAGTTCTCGACCCCTGCTTCTCCAAGGCTTGCCTCCTTTAGCCAAGAGTTTGCCACCATGACCACATTGGGCATGTTCAAGGCACACCTTTTCACTTACTAGACTGGGAGTTGTCTGAAGGCAGGAAACCAGAACCTTGCTTGGTCTAATTCCTCCAAGCACCAGGAAAATGTTCAAGGAGGGCTCTGAGTGAAGCAGCTGGGGAGTCAGGCACCTTATTTCACAAATGGAGGAAACTCATTCAGGGAAGGCATGGGATTGGTTCCGGCTCACTCAGGTAAGTGTGTCTCCCATGTTGGCCCAAAGTTTGGGGTTGGGGCAGGGCTTAGTTTGCCCATCACTTAACTCCAAAGTCATGAATGAAGACTCCTAGAACATCTAATTCTAGGGGAACCTGCCCATCAATTTCTGGGGAGTGCATTCCCAGGGACCTTCATCCCATGAAGCTTGGCTGTCCAAGGAGGCAGAGGGCAAAAAAAAGGTCAGCTAGCCTGGCAGGCAAGAGATACAGGGGCTCAAGGTCTATGTCTGCCCCTTACTGCTTCTGGGACCTTAGTCATGTCTGTGCCCCCTTCTTCACCTCAGTTATCCTTTATCTGAGATGAGGAGGTGGGACCAGATAAGTTCTGACGTGTCTTTTAACCCTCCATCCTATCCAAACCTACAAGCCCATTCAGACCTCACGCCCATATCTATACCCCTGGTCATGTTAGCAAAGTATCCCCAAATCCCATAGCTGAGAAATCCCTGATAGCTGAATGCTTTCCCTCAGGACAGCCCCCAGTCAGCAAGTTCTGCTCTTGTTCTAACCCTAAAGATCGGAATAAAACCCCTGATTCTTCCTGCACCTGCCTCCTGACCCAGAGGTGCCCCTCCCTCTTAACCACTCCCCCATCTCACAAGGGCTGTCAGATCTGAGATTTCAGGCGTGGGGGTGGGGGGAGGCAAAGGTTTTGTAGAGACGCGTCAGGGACTGTTTCCCTAGCATGGGCAAGACTGCTGACGTTCTGAGGCTAATGTTTCTTGAACACCTGTCTTCTGTGCTCGGGAGGCTGAGCTTCAGGTGGGCTTTGGGCTGGTACCCTGGCCTCTCTCAGATATCGTCTCCTCACCCTCGGGGTCCTCAGGGAGCCACCAGTCAAGGGGAAGTGAGCCTGGTCAAGGTGGACCCTCCCACTGAGCGCCATTAGCCGATGATGTCACCACCTACCTTGGTGAAGCAAGAGCAGCCCTTCCCTCCCTGGTCCCCACCAGGCATCTCACTCACCTACCTCCCTGCAGTCACCATCCCTCCCCCCACCCCCAAACCATCTAAGGCTCATTGCCTCCTCCTCCAAAGATGTTTAGTCCATTTTCCACTCCTCCATCGCTCAGCCCTGAGGGTCCTTAGGGAGCCATCAGTCAACAGTAACTGAGTCTGGCCAAGGTGGACCCCAAAATGAGCGCCGGGGGCCAATGACCCGTGACATCAGGGCCCATCGAGGTCCAGCAGGAGACCCCTCTCCCCAAACCCGCCCCTCCCTCCACTGCTCCCCACCTGACATCCCACTCACCTTTCTGTAGTCAGCATCCCTCCCCCCAGGTTTTCCTTCCCCACGCACCTTCTGGGCCTCATTTCCCACTCTCCCCTACCTCCACCATGTTCATTTTAGAGCTAATTTTCTCCTCCCTCACCATGGCTAAAGTGTGCTAACCCACCTGGGGGGTGTCCTGTCTGTGGCCATTCCTGGGTACTGAGGGAGCTCATCCCAGGGACCAGGACTGATCCCTAGCAACACCCCCTGTTCTCTGTCCAGATGGCCCTCTGTCACCCTTATCATAACCACTGGGTTTTCTATATTCTTATTCATAAATTATCAGATTTTCCCTCTGTATATACATTTCCTGTGTATCAGCCATTTTCTCACTCTTTTAAGTTTTATAAGTAATGCAAGACTGTCCTTATAATCCTCCAATGACACTTCCAAGCCCCAGAAAAACCTTCAAGGAGGGCTCTGAGTGAAGCAGGTGGGGTTCATCCCCCTTATTTCACAATTGGAAAAATCCCCCTCCAGGAAGGCATGGGATTAGCTCAGGCTCACTCTGCTAAGTGTGTATCCCAAGCTGACCCACAGTTGGGGGCTGAGGGGTTTGGGTTTACTTTTGACATAACCCCACAGGCCTAATTGAAGACTCCCAAAACCCCAGCTCTATGGGGAACCTGCCCACAGGCTTCTGGGGAATGCCTTCCCAGGGACTTTCAGCCCATGAAGCTTGGCTGTCAGAGGAGGAAAGGTCCAAGATGGAACCCAGTTAGCCTGGAAGTCAGAAAGGACCTGGGCTCAAGGCCTAGGTCTGCCCCTTACTGGCTCTATGACCTTGGACATACCTTTGCCTTCCTCTTGGCTTCAGTTACCCTCTTTCTCCAATGTGGAGGTTAGACCAGATCAGCTCTGAGGTCTCTTTTAGCCCTCCATCCTATCCAAACCTACAAACCCATTCACACCCTACCCCCAGTATCTATATCCCTGTCAATGTTAGCAAAGTAGCCCCCAACCCCTGCAGCTGAAAAAACCCTGCTTTCCCTTAAGGCAGCTCCCAGCCAGCTATTTCTGCTCTTATCCTAACCCTAAAGATTGGAATAATCCCCCTGGATCTTCCTGAACCAGAGGTGCCTTTTCCCATCACCACTCCATCCATCTCTCTGGTGCTCTCAGGCGTGAGATTTTGGGGGAGGGGGTGGAAAGTAGAGGTTTATTAAGCACCTGTTCCAGACTGTTTCCTAGGATGGGCAAAGATTCTAGCAGTTCTGGGGTTATGTTTCCTGAACCCTTTTCTCCCATGCTCAGGAGGCTGAGCCTCAGGGGGTGCTTTGGGCGGGTCCTCTGGCCTCTCAGATATTCACTCCCGCTCTCGGGGTCCTCAGAGATCCACCAGCCAAGGGGAGCTGAGCCCGTGTGACGTTGATCCCCCGCTCAGCGCTAGTAGTCGGTGACGTCACCATTTACCTTAGGGAGGCACGAGTAGCCCCTCCCTCCACTGGTTCCCAGCAGGCATCCCACTCACCTGCCTCCCTGCAGTCATCCTCCCTTCCCCCCGCCCCACACCCTCTAAGGCTCATTCCTTCCTCCCCTAAAGATCTTTTTCGGTCCATTTTCCGTTCCTCCCCTCGCGGCCCTTGACCCTTAGGGAGCCTCCAGTCAACCAGAACTGAGTCTGGCCAAGGTGGGCCCCAAAATGAGAGTCGGGGGTCAATGACCCTTGACGTCAGCACCCATGGAGGTCCAGCAGGAGACCCCTCTCGCCAAACCTGCCCCTCCCTCCAATGCCCACCACCAGAGGTCACTATAACCTTTCTTTCTGCAATGAGCATCCCTCTGTGTGTGCGTGCCTGTTGATGTCCTAACTTTCATCTTAACCCCTGTGCAATCATTGCTACTTTGCTAACACTCACTTCAGACTGAGGTGTGTTTCCTGGAGGCTATGTGGAAGAGACTGTGGCTCCTGTTTCTGGTCTCTTCAGGCTGTTTGCAGCTGTGAGACAACCTTAGTGATGGGTGTCCATGAGGCTGATCTCTGCAGGTTGGGGGAGAAGCCCTCTTTCCCTGGTGACCAGAACCCCACTGACCTTCTCAGAGTGGGAAAGGGAAGGGCACATGAGCTCTTGTGAGGGGTTATTCAGGCTTCCTTTCCCACCTGGATTCCCAGAGCCCCTTTCTGCAGCCCAAGCAGGCCACTTTGTACAGCTGAAAATCCCCCCCCACCTCTGTTCTGTTGATAATCTGCGCTTTCCTTCCCATCCCTGAAAGTCCAAATGCCACCCATCCTACCTCCACCAAGCAGTTCTTGACACCTGCCTCTCCAAGTCTTGCCTCTTTTGGCCAAGGGTTAGCCACCACGACCACATTGGGCATGTTCAAGGCACACCTTTTCCCTCACTACACTGAGAGTTCTCTGAGGGAAGAAAACAGGGAATTTCTTGGGCTAACACCTCCAACCCAAAGGAAAAGATTCTAGTAGTGCTCTGAGTGAACATCAGGCAATGTTCATCCCCCTTATAGCACAAAAGAAAGAAACTCATTGAGGGGAGGCATGGGATGGCTCATGCTCACTCTGCTAAAGGTGTATCCCAGGCTGACCCAAAGTGTGGACTTGGGACAGGGCTTGGTCTGCCCCTCACAACTCCAAAGTCACGAACCTCTAATTCTAGGGGGAACCCTCCCATCAGTTTCTAGTCAGAGCCTTCCCAGGGACCTTCAGCCCATGAAGCTTGGCTAGCAGAGGAGGGAGAGGCCAAGATGGAAGCCAGCTAGCCTGGCAGGCAAGAAAGACAGGGGCTCAAGGCCTGGGTCTGTTCCTTATTGTTTCTGTGACCTTGGCCATGTCCCTGCCCTCTTCTTCACCTCAGTTACCCTTTTCTCAGATGAGGAAGTTAGAGCAGATAAATTCTGAGGTGTCTTTTAACCCTCCATCTTATCCAAACCTACTAGTCCATTCAGACCTTACCCCTTTATCTATACTCCTGCCAAAGTTAGTAAAGTATCCCCACACTTATAGCCAAGAAATCCCTTGGGACAGCCCCCAATCACCAAATTCTGCCCTTGTTCTAACCCTAAATATTGGAATAAATCCTCTGATTCTTCCTGCACCTGCCTCTTGACCCAGAGATTCCTCTCCCTCGCAACCATTCCCCTATCTCAGTGTCTGTGAGATTTGAGATTTCAGGGGGGTGGAAGGTAAGATTTTAGTCGGGACCCATCAGGGATTGTTTCCCTAGCATGGCCAAGATTGTTGCCGTTCTGAGCCTCTGTGCTCGTTTTGGGGTCCACCTTGGTCAGCCTCAGCTCTGGTTAGATGGTGACTCCCTAAGAACCCTGAGGGCTGCTTGGGAGGACTGGAAAATGGACCAAAGAAGATCTTTGAGGGAGGAGGGATTGAGCCTTAGAGGGTGTGGGGAGAGGGGAGGGATAGCGACTGCAGGGAGAGGGCTGAATGAGATGGCTGGTGGGGACCACTGGGGGGAGGAGCTACTCTTGGCTCCAGAGGTGGGCACTGACATCACCGGCTAATGGAGCTCAGCAGGGGATCAACTTCACCCTGGCTCACCTCTCCTTGGCTGGTGGATTTCTGAGGATCCCGAGGCCCGGGAGGGGATATCTGAGAGGGGTGACAGGTCAGGGGACCCACCCCAAACTCCCCTGAGGCTCAGCCTCCTCAGCATGGGAGAAAAGCGTTCAGGAAACATAACTCCAGAACTGCTGGAATCTTTGTCGATCCTAGAGAAACAATGTCAAACTGGTGCATAATGAACCTCTGCTTTCCACCCCCTCCCCCGAAATCTCGGGTCTGACAGCCCCCATGATATGGGGGGAGTGGTGGTGGGGGAAGGCAGCTCTGGTCCAGGAGGCAGGTTCAG
>CM053582.1:10858019-10873735 GCA_028627135.1 Pseudochirops cupreus
TCTCCTCAAGAACATTAGTAATCACTCTCTCCTATGCATATGAGTACTCACATATTCACTCTCTATTCCTATCTTAATACCCATATTTTTCTATTCATTTATTTATATATGCATACATAAGCATGTATACTTTCTGTTTCTCTACTCATATATGTTAATTCTGCTATATCGTTTCTATAATCCTAAAATTATTCCACTGCTTCTTTCCCTTTGAGAGACTGTAATCAAAACTCTTGTCTATTTACACACAGAATAGATCAGTAATCATATAAAGGAACATATTCGATAAGAGTACCTGTAAGTAGAGAAATATGGAGTGAATGAGTACTCACAAATGAAGCATTCATATAGGAATATAGAAAGGCTGGGACAGTGATTTGTGAACTTCAGCCTCTTTATCCAGGCCTCTGCAAGGGACCAAAAAAGGATGTGATGCATTTTCACTCGTAGCTCACCCATTGACAGGGACCCTGGGAGGTTGGGCTTCCCTTGCTGTTTGCACCCAAACTCTCCTAGTCTGAGGTAAGTCTCTACAAGATGGGTGAACCTGCCTTAGTTTATTAACCTTCTAAAGTTCTTTCCCTTAAAGGAGGGTCCCCAACTGAGCTAAGAGGGATTTGGATTTATAAACTCAGGAGGACTTGAATGAATTCTATTTTTGTAAAAATCATATGGCCATAATTTGAACTTTTTAAACACTGGCTACTGTTTTTTCTTTTTCTTTTTTCTCCGTTTTCTTTACTTTCATTTTGTTAGAGATTCAACAGTGGAATTGCTAGTTCCTCAGCCAGCTAGCCACCTTGTTAATTATAAAACTTCCTGTTGGAAGAATTAAAATATATATTTTTTGCCTCTAAATTCTTTTGACAAGGAGTAATTAAATAGTTTTGTCATCAGTAGAGTAATCTCTCAAACTGCTTGAAGTGGGTAAGCTGTCAAGGCATGTGACCATCCTTGGAGCAATCCTACCCTCTTCTGACCTGAGAAGAAGGCTCATTTTAGTTTTACAGAGATCAGGAAAGGAAAAGGCCCCCTTTCGGGTTGTAAGGTTATTTTCGCTTATATTTCCTTAGGATTAAGTCAGTTATTAACAATCATAGCTAAATTTTCTGAGAAGTTTTAAAGGAAAGTTGGTATCAATTTTGCTGAATATTCATTTATAAAAGGACATTTGGGTTCTAGTTGACTGGCTTTAGGATCTTAGAGGTTAAGTCCAGAAATTAAGAATTAAAAGAACTGCAGAATTTTCCAAACCAAATCCCTGAATATTAGTGTTAGCTGTAGGAAAGGACTCCCATAAGAGCAGAGCTTGGATGATCAGAGGACTGCCCCCTTAAAAGTCAAGGGGGACCTCCAGTGTCCTCAGTTCTCAAATGGAATAAGCCCAAAGGCAGTTATCTCAGGAATCCAGTCCCGTTTTCTCAGAAATTTCTCCGAGGAGTGCCACTCCTGGCTGTGGTTACCCCCAGGAGAGATGGGGTCAGGCATAAGAGGAGAAATGCATCCTACAGGATCCCCATTGGGACAAGGGTGGAGCTCCCTGTCTGGGGACAACTAAGGAAAGAGTTATTAAACTATGTAAAGTCTGGTTTGAGAATATGAAGGGTTTAGGGGACCACCTTCTCTTTTGGTTATGAATGGACAGAAATCCTTATTACACTAATTTAACTTTGAATTCACCTAAATGAAATATAGTTCAATAATTTAAAAAGCATAACTTCCACAAAACTATTTTGGCCAAAGTATAGAACTTTTGATTACCCTTAGAAAGTTACAAGCAATCTCCTAAAACTAGGGGGGGGCAGCTAGTTATAGAGAATAACGCAGTGAATAGAGCACCAGCCCTGAAGTCAGGATGACCTGAGTTCAAATCCACCCCAGACACTTGATCATACTTATTAGCCTGTGTGACCTTGGGCAAGTCACTTAACCCCAATTGCCTTGCCTTCCCCCCTCCAAAAAAAAGCTCTTAAAGCTATGCAAACTTGGTTTGAACTAATCCTTCTATCTTCACAATGTTTGAAATTTTTTAGTTTTACTCAGCTTTTCTTCCTGTGATTATACTTTGGCAAAAAGTCTGCAGGAATCTAACTTTAACTGGCTCTTCTATCAGGGACTTGTTCTAAATACAAAGTGTACTTTAAATGGGTGAACCCAATTGGCAAGTTAGACTAAAGCAATTTTATATTGTTACTAAATTACATTTTTATTGATAAGATTCTAACTAAAAGCACTGACATAATTAGTAGATAGAAAAATTATCTTAGGCTGACAGCAGCAGGCCTTACTTAATGTTGTGTCTCATTATATGGTGGCTGTGTGTGTCTGTTTTGTAAATGATGACAGTAAATTTAGGAATAGTGGGTTCTTTACTTCAGATAGAAAGGACCTTATACAATTAGGAAAATCTTTAAGAGAACGGAAAGTGTGTTTCTTTTGTCTGTGACATGCTATTCATACTGTGTGCCGACCCATAGTCAACAGGTGTTTTTAGCTATGCCTTTTCTTTTGGTTGATCATGCCAATGCCTTTTCTTTTGGTTGATCATTCCAAAAGAAACAGGGTGTAAAAAAAACGAACTTTCAAAAAGAGCCTTAAAAGAGGATAAATTTCTCTTTTTTTTTTGTTTCCAACACTGGCCATGTTGGATGAGATGAAAGACAGATACAGCAATTAATTGAAGATTAACATACAAAAAAGATTGGAAATCAAATTTGCAAAAAAAGAGGCATAATTAATTGAATTAATTCAATTAATTAAAAGGAACAATAGCATTTCTTTCATTTCTAAATGATCACCTGGATGTCTTTATAAAGTATTTTGATGAGCTTATGGGATACTAGCAAACTCTGTAGAATTCAAAATACATAATAATCACAGGTCAGTTATTCTTTAAAGGGTCCTTAAAAGTGACTAAGGATTGATGTAAAGTTACAGTTTAAATTCTAGAAATGTTTTACTAATCAGGAGAGATTAAGTGAAATAGGAATCCAGGAAGTATTAAAATAAGAAAAGCTTATGAAACAGTATAGGTGAAATTAGAATAAAACTCTTGTCAGTTTAAGTAATTCCACAATTCAGAATTTTGAAAGATACACATTTGCTAAGCCTGAAGAAGTTTCAGTTAGCCAGCCTCTAAGTCTGGAGTTTTGGGGCATTTATCTGTGAAACTGGTTTTAATTTTAGTGTAGAATAAAGGTATACTTCAAAACTGTACTTAAAGTCGGGATAAATTTATTGCAGGAAGGAATTTTTATTATTAGAAGGCAGAATAAGAAAATTTTAGACCATCCTCAGAAGAGAATAAAAGTGGGCAGAATTGGAGTTCATTTACCCTTTTGTTGTTGACTACTTTTTAAATATATATTTTGCTTTTTTGGAAAGGCAGTTGGGGTTAAGTGACTTGCCCAAGGTCACATGGCTGGTAAGTGTTAAGTGTCTGAGGCTACATTTGAACTCAGGGCTGGTTCTTTAATTCACTGCAACACCTAGCCGCCCTGTGTTTTTGTTGTTGTTGATTGTTTGTTTGTTTGTTTTTACTACTTTTAAACAATCACCCTGAGGGCACCAAGAAAATCCTGATTGGGATTCCCAGTTGAAGGTGAATGCCAAAGTGCTCCCAGAAAAAGAAAACTTGTTTTGAAATCAGAAAGCAATTGAAAATAAGTGAAATTTAATGATGCTACTTAAGTTTAAATAAATTGCTCAGGTAAATTAGAACACAGGAAAACTTGTGCTGAAATCAATTGTTTAGTGAAAATAAGTTCAAATTTTAAGTTAGGGAAAGAAGTATTGAAGGATAGAATTAAACAAGAATATAAAAAGATAGGCATAGGAATAAATTATGTTCATGCACACCTAATAGAGGGGGCTCAGATTGGAAAAGATCAAATCAAAATGAGCACATGGTTTGTAAAAGTATAAAATACTGAAATTTTGAGAGGGAAAAGCAGAACTCTCAAATTATTTCAGAACAAAAACATTTTGTAGAATAAAATAATGAAACATAATATAAAATGAATTTTTACCAGTTGGAAGCTGGTAAAGTCATAAAACAAACCACAGTGCTTTAGAATCTCTACTAAATGATATTACAATAATTTAGGTTAAGAAAAAAACAACAAAAATTTTTTGGGTGATTTTGAAAAGAAATAGAGAAAAAAGTTACATCTTGAGCTCTGCAGAAAAGTACAATCTTGATCAGAAAATTTCCCAATGGTGAAATTCCTTTTAACACTATATGTAGTTGAACTGTGTTTTAATAAAAATTGAAACTTTAAATCAAGAAATTATTATACTACAAATTAAAAGATCTTTCTAGTTCAAATAATTGTCAAATATATATTAAAGCATGAGTATATTCATGATATTGGGCCCTGCAATTTGAAATCTTGGCAGTTAATGGCCTTTGTGGAAGTTATGATTTTTAAATCATTGAACTATATTTCATTTAGTTGAATTCAAAGTTAAATTGGTGTAATAAGGATTTCTGTTCATTTATAACCATTAGGAAATTAGCTCCCCTTTTTTTGAGAGGTAAACATAAAATTCTTAACAGGGAAACTATAGTTTTGGCAGCTATCAAAACTTTGTAAAAGAAAGAGACAATTAGGACTGAAGATGATTCATAACCAACAAACACCAAAATGGAAGTGCCTTTGAGAAAACTGTTCAGTGTTTCACATAGAGTGAATAATAAAGAAGAGGGTCTTTAAAGTACCAATATCTGTGTTGTTCCTGTGCCATAGTTGGACTCCGGCCAATTCCTTGGTCATTGCCGAGTGAATTCCTTTGTGAACTAGCTGGATAAATGTTTTTCCAGCATAAAAGAGGCTAACTTTGAGAAAGAGATAAATGATTTCTTCTCCAAAGTCATCCTGCTTATAGAAATCTGTGACTTGTGCTGAGTTGTTTTTGTTATGAATTTGCCCATCACTTGCAGCTTGTACCTTTCTAGATACCAATTGCCCTGCCTTCTCCCTTCCAAAAAAACCAAAAACAGCTCTTTGAGTACTTATAATAAAGAGATTATTCTTGTTTTTTTCTTTTTTTGGGAAGGGGAGAAGGGAGGGCAATTGGGGTTAAGTGACTTGCCCAGGATCACATGGCTAGTTAGTGTTAAGTGGCTGAGGTCGGATTTGAACTCAGGTCCACGTGACTCCAAGGCTGGTGCTCTATTCACTGCGCCACCTAGCCACCCCTTGGATGAGATTTTGAGGCTAATATATGAGAAAAATAACAAGTGTCTAGCACTAAATTATAATTAGTGAAATTTTGCTGTTTGGGGAAGAGCCTCTTGGTACTTTAACTCGCTGCTATTCTAAGTCTTGAATCCAGGTATAAGTGTCTGACCCCTCATAATGCTGCTTGCTCATCATTCAAGGGAAATGTCATGTGCCCCTGCAGTCGGAGGACCGCCGCAGGAGGATGTCTGCCCCTGGGAAAGTCGAGAGAACAACCTTGTCAAAGCGAAGGTAGGATTCTCTTGACCTATCTCCACCTGGGTAAGTAAGACATTTTCCCACCTGGTTAATTCTGAGCCTGGCTATGACAGCCTGCCATATATTTGGCTGCCTGACTCAGACCTGACATCAAATAGAACTAATGCTGCTATGTCCTTACTTTCCTTCCCTCATAGCAAATTCCATTAATAAAGGCAAGCATAAAATAAGATGAACATGATTGGTGATTTTTGGTTAAGGAACATAT
This sequence comes from Pseudochirops cupreus, assembly GCA_028627135.1. Classification (NCBI taxonomy): domain Eukaryota; kingdom Metazoa; phylum Chordata; class Mammalia; order Diprotodontia; family Pseudocheiridae; genus Pseudochirops; species Pseudochirops cupreus. The sequence goes on from CM053582.1 coordinate 10,863,729, forward strand.
GCTAGTATAGTGAGGGATCATTTCGAATTGCCATTTGAATCACAAATAATAGAGACCATGAAGTCCTACAATTGGTGGGTTATTGAGTTTATAAGAGACTACCCTATAACATTCTTTCATGATGATATGATTAGTGGGAGACGTCAGTGAAAAATGTCACACAATGTTCAAAATTGGATTATATCCTTCATATGTAAAAATTATTTGAAGCATCTGTCTAATAACATTAACAGAGACAAAGGGGGAGGCTAGGTGGTGCAGTGAATAGAGAACAGGTCCTGGAGTCAAGTGGACCTGAGTTCCAATGTGGCCTTAGACACTTAACACTTACTAGCAGTGTGACCTTGGGCAAGTCAGTTAACCCCAATTGCCCTGCCTTCTCTCCTCCAAAAAAGCAAAAAAAGAGAGAGAAAGACACACACACACACACACACACACACACACACACACAAAGACTCATTTTCCAATTCAGGCCCTCAAGACAGAACAATTGAAATTCTCTCAAGTGTCACGTGAACTATGTGTTTGTAATATAATGATTCTTCTTATAGCTCTATTTCGTGTTAAACAGATCTTAAAAGGTAGGTGTCCCTTCAGAGCTAACCTAAGAATGTGGAATCTTCTAGAATATAAAATTATAGACCTTGAACTTTTTTCATCCACATCAAGGATATGTGATCCTTAATTGAAGCTATGATTATTGGAACTTGCTATTAGACCTCATTGGACTGTAATTGATAGTATTCCGAGTCTGATTCCAGGTATATGATCCTCAAGAAATCTTATTAAGCCAATGCTCTTATGATGCCAGTATGGGGTTGACATCCATGAACTATATGTGGAGTTCTGGAAGGCCAGAAAAACAACTCTTGGCATAGGCTGAGATAGGACATTTCCTCTTGATGGAAAAATATCCCTTAAAACAAATGGCTATCTATATGACTGTAGCCTAGAATTGACATGAAGTTAGGGGAGCATTTTTTCACTGACTGTAAAACATTTCAACTTTCTTTCTTTGGCAAATTTCTATAATCATGGCAAGTTATCAGTATAAATTTAATACTGGAGCATATATGAGCTATTATAATAAGATACAGGTATAAGATTTGAGCTATTTAGCCTAAAATTTTAGTCCTTCCTAAAACTAATGTGAGAATAACTGGGTATTGATGGAACAATTTATGGGACTAAAACTGTTGTTCTATTAATTATTAAAGCTAACGCAGAAACATATTCATTTTTGGTTTGAAGAAAAGAATGTTAGAATAGCTTGTGTCCCCTAAATGAGAAAAGCCAATTTTATTTGTGTTTATTATTTGAGCATGGCTTGAAAGGCAAACATGTTTTATTATAAATAATTGATTTGATCTACATTGTCTTGAAATGGAGTACTCAATATATTTATACATCCTATTCCAGAATGTTCAGTTACAATTGCAATTATTTTAGCAACTTTTAAATTAACTCAGTTCTGTATCAGGGGGTCATCATCTTATAAAAAAGGGTTCTGTTAATACTTTTCTAGCAATATCTCATCCTCCTGGGGAGTGGGAATGAGTAGCTAAGAGAAAATAGCTAGAAAAGATAACCAGATTGAAAATTTTACAATAAGATTAAGTAATTATATATGCCAAATACAAAATTTGGGTTTGGAATTTTTGAATTTTTCAGCAGTTCTTTGAATTTGCTACCCCCAATCCCCAAGTAAACTCTCTGTTGTTGTGATGTTCGTATTGGTGCTGTTCAAGTTTGAGCTAACTCTCATTACCTGACCTGGTATTGTCATAGCAGACATCAAATGTATTAAGACCTATTTTGTCAGAGATTTTTAACGGAGAAGGTGATCTCTGCAAGTGACCTGAACGGGAGAAGCAAAGCTACTAAAAACTACTCTGAAGCCCCACTCATTCCAGTATCCCCAAGGAAAGAGATCTTCAGAGGACTATAGGACTGCATCAGAGGATGTTTCAGAGACTGGACAACTGTATGAGATGGGAGTCTGAACCTTATGATCAGATGGACTGATGATATGGACAGTGGGAATGAGCTTAGGAAGTAGAATGCACCATTATCTTTGCTAAGGTCTCTACCAAAGGGGACTGTCTCCAATGGCTTCTGTCAACGCATCAATTAATTTTTCTCCCTTTTCCACTCACACTATTAACTACTCAGTGTGGTTTTGCATCACCCATAGAGGACTGTCCTCTATGGATCTAGATTGTGACAATCCACAGGAAGACTAGGGTCTTTCTTTGGATCAAAAGGGGGAATATGAGATGATTCATTTGGATCCCTACTCTATTCCAATCAGTACTAATCAATTGTATAGTTTGTATAAGTCACATAGGAATAATTAGATAATAAGTTTTTATGGTAGGCCTTTATAGTAGGCCTCAAACTTTAGTGTAATGTTCACTACTTGTTTACCAGTTATGAAGTTCACTTGTACAACCACAAAAATGCACATAAAGATCTCTCCACCCTATTTTACTCAAATTCCATGTCCAAACCTAGCATGGGTAGGATGCCTTGATTCTTTGGAAAGTCTACTCTCTCTTGCCCAACATGAGCAGGTGAACATCTTATGACTACTTGGTCACTGGAGAGGACTCTTGCCTTCCCCATCTTAATTTTGGGCCCTCAGGAGTAAGGTCTGTCAACCACAATGAGGTTCTGTGTTTTACCATGCCTCTTTTGTGTATTTGGATATCGAACCCTATAAAAATAAGGTCCTGAGTACCAGGGGCATCTCAGATTGTGAGGAATATCCATTTAATTAGAAGGGACCATGGACTCTTTAATAAACTACCAGTGACTCAAAGCTCTGCCTCAGTTTCTTTTTTTTCTTTTTTCTTTTGGACTGGGGAAGGCAAGGCAGTTGGGGTTAAGTGATTTGCCCAAGGTCACACAGCTACTAAGTGTGCCAAATGTCTGAGGCTGGATTTGAACTCAAGTCCTCCTGACTCCAGAGCTGGTGCTCTATTCACTGTACCACCTAGCTACCCCACTTTCTTTTATTATAGGTTGGACAATTTTAAACTCCACATGAGGTACCCATATGTATAAGAATATTGAATGGTATACTCATAAATGAAATACTATTACAGGAATATAGAAAGATCATATGAGTGTTCATATATGTGAATGTATAGAGAACACATGATCATATTTATGAGTCACAAGAAACAATATAGTATATTTATATACACCAAATACATGATTGCTCATGTATATATGACTATAGAGAATATATAGGGGAATCCATATATATCAATTCATAGAATATATGAGGACTGAAATATGAATAACTGGGGAGTATAAGAGAGAATTCCTACATTGAATCCATAAAGAGAACATATTAACACTCAGATGTATGGCTATATATATAGAGAAGGGGTGAGTACCCATACACATCAAAATACAATGGAAGGTTTAAATCCTCATCTGTGATGGGATATGTCTAGATCTTCCATCCTCCTTTTCCTTGGGAGGTGAGGTTCTCAGCCTCTTTTGCCTTTTGCTACCCTATCTCTCCGTGTCCTAATTCAAGCAAATATTTCAGAAAGTACTTTTGTGATCCTCATTCATCTCCTCACCATGATTATTAAATTGATATAGACTAAAATTCTTTATTAAATGATTGTACGGGGGGTTCGTGTGTGTGTGTGTGTGTGTGTGTGTGTGTGTGTGTGTGTGTGTGTGTGTAAGGGTGAAAGCCTGTGTTTCTGTGTGTGTGTGTTTGTCCAAACTTCCGTCCCATTCCCTGTTTGATCATTAGTGCATCAGTGTGTGTGTTTAAGTGTGGGAGTGTGTGTGTTTCTGTGTATCTCTCTGTATGCATGTGTTTATGTCCTAATTTCCATCTCACCCTCTTTTTGATCGTTGCTGACACATTGCAATAGGTCAGACTGGAGTGTGTTTCATGGAGGCTGCATCATTCTGTGTTGTGCCTTCCTTTAGATTTCTATTAACCACAGTATTTGCCCCTATCACTTTGGGCCTGCTGAGGCAGTGTTTAGAGCTTTCCTGGTTGCTCTCCTATATTCTTGGCCTCATTTTGTTAAACAATTGGTATGGGCTCCTGCTTCTGGTCTCTTCAGGCTACTTACAGCAGGAGACAACCTTAGTGATAGATGTCCATGAAGCGATCTGGGCTCAAGGCCTGGGTTTGCCCCTTACTGTCTGTGTGACCTTGGCCATGTCCCTGCCCTCCTCTTGGCCTCAGTTACCCTTTTCCTCCAATAAGGAGGTTGGACCAGATGAGCTCTGAGGTCTCTTTTAGCCCTCCATCCTATCCAAACCTACAAGGGCATTCAGACTCCATCCTCATATTCATACCCTTCCCCAAAGCTAACAAACTAGTGCACCCCAAAACTGAGAAAACCCTGCTTGTGAATGCTTTCCCTTGGGGCAGACCCCAGCCAGGAAATTCTTCACTTATTCCAACCCTAAAGATTGGAATAAAAGCCCTGGTTTTTCTTGGACCTGCCTCCTGATCCAGAGGCACTCCTCCCACCCTTCTATCTCACAGGGACCATCAGACCTCCCAGCCCAGAGTGGTAGGCGGACAAGATCATGTAGTAACCACTTGGGGACATTTCCCTACCATGGACAGCAGTCTTGGGATCTGGGGCTTATGTTTCCTGGCCCCTGGTCTCCCATTCTCAGGCACCTGAGCCTCAGGGGGCTTTGGGTGACTCCCCTGGCCTCTGTCCCTTTCAGATGTCCACTGTCAGCCCTAGGGGTCCTCAGGGAGCCCCCAGCAAAACCAACCAGAATCTGGAGGAGGTGGTCTCCCCCCCCGCAAGGGTCGAGCGCCTATGGCTGATGATGTCAGCTTCCACCTTGATGAGGCAGGAGTCCCTCTCCTATCAACATGCCACTCCCTCCCTTAGCCCTAGTCAGGCATTCCACTCATCTGTCAACTTGCAGTCATCAAAACCCCCCAATCTCCCACCTCATTCTCCCCTCCCCACACCCTTTCAGGCTTATTTTCCCCTCCCCAACACCCTCCCAGCTGCTACCTGTGGCCCAAGCTGCCAGCGGCCTTACCTGACTGTGGCCATTTCGGAAACAGGGCACAGAGGGGACCCCAGACACCAGGACTGATAAATGCCCAGCGACCTCCTGCTGTCTGTGCAGACGGTGTATACACACACACACACACACACACACACACACACACACACACACACAAGGAGAGGATTATATCATCCAATATACAGGAAAGAACTTGTATATTTCATATATGTTATATATCTATATTCTCTATTTTTATAAGATTACAGAATGTCTCTCTTATACATTATAACTTCATGCTTAATATACATAAATATCTGGATAATATAAAACAACTCACATATATGAAGATAGATAATATATTAATATATGTAAGTACTCAGGTTCTGTCTCTTCCTGTTTTTACAGAAAGTCATTTATTCTTTCTATAAATTCATTTACATGACTTATACATTCTATCTCCTCATAAACATTGCTAATCATTCTCTCTGTTCCTACTTATATAAGTACTCACATTCACTCTCAGTTCGTATTTGAGGACCCATATTTTCTCTATACATTTATTTATATCTATATATGTATGTATACATTTTCTCTCTATTCACATATATTAGGTCTTCTAAATGCTCTCTATATTTTTAAAAAGCATTCCACTGCTTTTCTCCCTGTCATAGAATATATGAAGACTCCTGTCTATGTATACCAGTGGTTCTCAACCTGTGGGTTATGTTCAATTTAAATACCTCCTGCATATCAGATATTTACATTACAATTCGTAACAGCAGCAAAATTACAGTTATGAAGTAGCAACGAAAATAATTTTATGGTTGGGGGTCACCACAACATGAGGAACTGTATTAAAGGGTTGTGGCATTAGGAAGGTTGAGAATCATTGATATATACAGAGAGTATATCAGTACTCATATACAAGAATATAGACAGAGAATATGTATGTACACAAATATGGAGTGAATGTGTACTCACATTTGAAGTACCCATATAGGAATATAGAAAGGCTTTATGAATACTCAGACATACCAACATATAGTGAGAATATATGAATAATCACATATAGGAGTCACAAGAAACAACATAGTATGTGTGTGTACATCTATCTATCTATCTATCTATCTATCTATCATCTATCTATCTATATATATACCCAATACATGGTAGGTTATAAAAATATATATGTGACTAGAGTATAAGGGGGAACCTACATATATCAATTCATTTATGGAGAGGATATATGAGTATTGAAATATCAGCAGTAAGGTGTTATGGAGGAATCTTCATTTATATGAATACATAATGAAAACATATCAGTACTGAGATGTATGGATACAGTGAGAGAAGAGGTGAATGCTCAGACATGTCAAAATACACAGGGAAGACAGGAATGCTCACCTATGAGGAGATATGTCCAGATATTCTGTCATTTCTTTCCATGGTGTTTTCTTTAGGAGTTAAGATTCTCAGCCTGTTCTGCATTTGTCTGCCACCTCTCTACATCCAAAGTCAAGCAGATGTTACGGAAGATGCTCTTGAAAACCTGTTAAGTGAAATCTATATGTGTGTCTGAGCCCTGAAAGTTCACCACCTTACCAAAATTGCTCTTTGACCTCTGTTTTTATGTGAGGGTTGAGGGGGACGAGTGAAAATATTCTCATAAAGTAAAGGAGACAGTCACCAAACTTGAGATGGGCTTTAGTCTTGATAGGGCCAAATTTTGTTTTTCTATAATGTGTCTGCCAGGTGCCTACCATTGGTAAATAAGAAAAGCAACAAGTGATCTATATATTACCTACTTTTTGATAAACAAGAAAAGTAACATGTAATCTGTAATAAGCCTACTTCTGATAAATAATTTTGTATTGGGTAAAAGGATTGGAAGGACACACCTTCCCACCAACAGGAATGAAGGTCTGGTTACTGGAGAGGGGAATCTGGTTTTTTTTGGGTTGTCCTAGAATTGTTTGTACAAGGGTATATAACTGCTTGCTTGATTTTGTACTTTGCCTCCCTACACTGGTGTATGTTCTGGGTAGGTGATGCCCAACTCTAGCAAGACTTGTTTAGGAATTAATAGCTTGTGTTTCTACCTGGAGAAACCTCTGAGTTTTATTTGGGTAAGGGTCTTTGGGGTTTTTATCCCACACAGGGTTAAATCCTTATCTGTCTCTGCTCCTTCTAAGGAGGAGGGAATTAAATAACTAAATTAACTAATTGAATTAAATAGGAATTAATTTAAAGCAAGTGGTACTTAAATTTGGAATTCTAAATTAATTAATAAGTATAATAATAATATTATAATTAATATTATTAATAATAAAATAATTAACAGTTAATTGGTGAAAATGCAAAGTAAAAATGTATAAAATTTTGAGGAAACAACATCATCATATATATATTTATACATATACACACATATATACATATATATGTAATGCGAAGTGTGTAAGAGTTCTGTCTTGTGTGGTGTTTAAATATTTCCTTTGTATTTGAATGTTTAACACATATCAGTTCAGCAGCAACCCTTTAGCTTGCTGTTAACAGTGTTTATGTCAGGTACAGAGTTTAGATAAAGACTGAAAGAGCATGGGGTATTTATAATCTAAATTCTCTAATGTTTGAAGTGAACTGTGGGCTCCTAATTTGATGTTCCCCTTAGTACTCTATTGTTAATAAGATCAGAACTATAAGTTTCGAGCTGGTTTTCACAGCATGAACACATTGCTGGAGAAGTCAGTTCTGAGAGTCTCTGTGAGTCTCCTCCCCGGCCTCCCCCATTTAGGTGGAGATTTCTGTTTTCTCCTCCTTCCTTTCTTGTAGTCTCATAAATATACAAGCTTCTGTTTGGATTGCAAACTCTATACTTACTTAGGGTTCCATAGGCATGTTCATTTCTCTTCTAAGAAATCCAGTTGTGATGCATATCTCGTGGATTTGTGATGCAGTTTTTTGGTTAACAAGCCCTTTGTCTCTTAACCATGATTACTAATTGATACTGATTAAGATTTTTTTTTTTTTGGAGAGGTAAGGCAGGACAGTTGGGGTTAAGTTACTTGCCCAAGATCACATGGCTAGTAAGTGTTAAGTGTCTGAACCTGGATTTAAACTCAGGTCCTTCTGACTCTAGGGCTCGTGCTCTATTTGCTTTGCCACTTAGCCACCCTGTGATTAAGATTTTTTAATGAAATGATTGTATCAGAGGCCAACTAGTATGTGTTTGTGTGTATAAGTGTCAGAGCATGTGTGTTTCTGTGTATATGTGTGTGTGTGTGTGTGTGTGTGTGTGTGTTTGTGTCCTAACTTCATCATACCCCATTTGATTATTGGTACACCAGTATGTGTAAGAGTGGGAGCTTGGGCATTTCCTTGTGTCTGTACTAAGATATGTCCTATCCAGAGCTTGATCATTGATTCACGTGTGTGTGTGTGTGTGTGTGTGTGTGTATGGAATTATGGGAGAGCATGTGTATTTCTTTGTATGTCTTTTTATGTGTGTTTTTATGCCCTAACTTCCTTTCCACCCCCTGTTTAATCATTCCTAATACATTGAAAGATTGGAGTGTATTTTGATACAGACTACATTTTTCTGTGTTGTACCTTCCTTTAGATTTCTATTAACCACAGTGTTTGCTCCAAACAGTTTGGACCTGTTGAGGAAATGTTTATATTGCTCCTGGCGAAGTTGGTCTCCCATATTTCTGGCTCCATTTTGACAAACAACTGGATTGGGCTCCTGCTTCTGGCCTCTTCAGGCTGTTGGCAGCAGGAGACAATCTTGTGATGGGTGTCCATGAGGATGATCTTTGCAGGTTTAGGGAGAAACTCTCTTTCCCTGGTGGGCAGAACCCCACTGACCTGCTCGTGGAGGGAGAGGGAAGGACACATAAGCTCTGGTCAAGGGGTTGTTAAGCTTCCTTTCCCATCCTGATTCCCAGAGCCCTCTTCTGCAGCCCAAGCAGGTGCCTTTGCACAGCTGAAAATTCCCCCTCTGTTCTGTTGATAACCTTCTTTCTTATCATTAAAAGCCCAAGTGCCACTAAGCAGTTCTTGACCCCCTTGACTTGTAGCCAAGTCACTGCCATGGGAGAAGGGGGGGGGAGGGGTGGGAGTGGGACTGCTAAACTCTGACCATAAATTCCTCTTCCCCAGGACACTTTCTGGTTACAAAAGGCACCACCTGCAGGAAAGGACTTCTCAGGTAGCATTAAGAAAGTCTGAGATAAGGGCGGCTAGGTGGCACAGTGAACAGAGCACCGGCCCTTGAGTCAAGAGGACCTGCGTTCAAATTCGGGCCTCAGACACTTAACACTTACTAGCTGTGTGACCTTGGGCAGGTCACTTAACTCCAATTGCCCTGTATTCCCCCCTCCAAAAAAAAACAACAACAATAAAAAAAGAAAGTCTGTGAGAAGCTAACAAGTCAGGTGACCTGTCTTATCCAATTGAATTATGTTTAAAACAAGTTTCTTTCATTTCTTTATCTTTTTTGTTATAAAAATAAGCTCTGTAAATTATTCCCTGTCTCTGACCTGTGAGAAGTCGGGTGTCCTGATTTGGTATGCAAATACTAGCTTTGCAAATTAAATCATAGATGGCTCAGTAACTTTGTCCTGGCTTTCCTTTATTTCAGATAATCAATTTCAGCACTGTGTTGTGCTTTCATTTAGGTTTCTTTTAACTACAGTATTTGCTCCAATCAGTATGGACTTATTGAAATGTTTTTATATTAAATATATATTCAATATATTATACTGAAGTGTTTAATTTTTCTGTCTATTCATATGAGGGAGGAATCTTCCATTCTCTCTCTCTATTCCTCTTTATGAGTACTAAATGGCTCTCCTTATCATCCTAAATATATAGGAATATATATATGATATCACTATATATACAAACTTGTGTATTTCATTTACAGATCTTCATCTTCATCTATACACACTCATATATATGACAAGAGTGTCTCTTCTATAGAGTAT